>VWYE01018646.1:0-72260 GCA_013398995.1 Alaudala cheleensis
TCAGTTTAGTATCAGATGATTTTATGCCTTTTACCTGATGTATTTATCATTTTATAGGTACACCAAGCAAGACAAAGGTTAAATAAATATAAAGAAAAAAGGTCAATATGCTATAAGGATAGTAGTGTTTTTCTCATTTTTTTCCCTGAGATGAAAGTGTTTAGTAGCTGACTAAAAAACATAGTTGCCTTGTGTCCCATTTAAAAACAGCTTATTTGCTTTAAAAAAAAAATCCTCAAGTGTCACATTTTAAGGACTATCTGTAAGTAGTTTTAACTCTTGTATCCCAAAAACACAGAACAGAGTCTGTTGACCTACATTGTAGGAAACACACAAAGATCACTGCACTTCCTGTGAGAAAAAGCGGAAATTAGGTAAAAAGTTGGGATACCTGGAGAGGCACTTGCAATGGGAACAGCTTCTTGCTGTAGTCAACAGTTACACCCTGACTCCAGTGAGTCTCTGTCCTGCTGTTTCAACACCTGAGATGACTCTGTACACTCATGATGCTGCTCAGCAGGATTTAAGAATCAATTAGACATAATTTGCCTGCTTTTTGCCAGTGACCAGCAGTGCCTCCTACTGCATTTCCACGGGGGGCCAGAGCAGAGCCTCAGTGGCTGTGTGGGGTTCAAGAGACTCCTGCATCCAGCCAAGAAAATGGGTCAGGGATGTGGCACCTCTCTGAAGCCAAGGCAACACTGAAACCCACCAGAAAAGCACCCACATCCAATTGCCACTTCTCCCCCCAGCTTTACATCAGGTCTTTTCTGCAATGAGATTTTTTTTTTTTTGGAGAGAGAAGGGTTCATTGTTATTAGTGATAATGAAATCAGCCATGCCCTTTCCTCCACCTGCCTCCCCCCAAATCTCTGTTTGGTTACCTGCTGCTTCAGGGATCCCACACTCAACCTGTGCTGATAACTCGGGGATGGCACCTTTCTTATTGAACAAGGTGGGAAAAGCAGCTTCCAGTGTCAGGAGTTTCTTCCAGACGTTCAGCATCTGTATTTAAATTAAGAGGCTTAAATCTCTCCTGAACTTTCCCGGGTTTTTAATTTTAGTTTAACTTCAGGAGAGAAGTTTTAAGCCCGGANTTGCTCTTTCCTTCTTCTTCACTCTGCCTTTATTGCTCATCAGCTGTCCTGGCTGTGTCCCCTCCCAGCCCCTGTTGCACCCCCAGCCTCCTCACACGGGGCTGGGAGAAGCAGGAAAGCTCTGGTCTCTGTGTAAACCCTGTTTAGCAATGGCTACAACATCCCCCTATCACCACAGTTGTGGTCACAAATCCACAACAGAGCACCATCCAAACCACTTGGAAGAAAATTAAAAACCAGCAGAGATGAAGAGAGAGGAAAAAAAAAAAACAACGTTTGTGCTTCCTGTACCTTGAAGTTAATGAAAATGTGGGAAAATAAAAAGAAAATAAAAAAGCATTTCAAGGCATGTTGTGATGACCTGACACACAAAGGAGTTCTTAGATTCAAGTTCTGGTGAAGTGAGATCATGACCAAAGGAGAAGGCCAGGGCTCGTCCAGCACTGCCACATCCATCACTCATGGCCACAGCTTTCCTGTCCTGGAGAGGTGAGCAGAGCACCAGAGTGCCTCTGTCAGGTGGGACACCTCAGTGGGACCATCTGGAGCTCAGCTTTTAACCTGCTGAGCTCAAGGTTGCCATTTGGGCCAGGTGTTTTGGTAGCCAAATCCCCTTGAGGTCTTGCCTGGTGGGGCAGGGATTCCCTGATCTTAGTGGGCAGCACAACCACGCCACAAGAACCACGGTAAAGGTGGAGATGGCCGGGATTTACCCAAATTGGGAGGATGCAGCAGGTGTGGCACACCTACCCCAGCTGCGCAGCACACCCACGACCTCCGAGCAGGCGAATCCCAGCTCCAGGTGGGGAAATGCGAGGAACTGCTCAGCCCAGCGGAGCGAGCTCCATCTGCTGCCCACATCTATGCGAGCACCACGGCAGAGCCGCAGCCTTCTGCCCGCATCCTCTCCAAAGCAAAATCCTGCTCTCGGCGGAGCAGGACCCGCTGCATCCCATCAGCTTAATTCCTACTGCTGACCATCCTAACTGGGAGCCTCCTGCCAGCAGCGAGCCCTCTCCCAGCCCCTGCTGCCCCCAGCACCATCCCTGGGGAGCTGGGGCCACAGGGCTCCGCCTGGCCTGGGAAAAACGTTCCCCAGGTTCCCAGCTGGTTGGGGGGGTCACAGATTATTGGGGTCACAGGACTTTGGGGTCACAGCATGTCTGTCCACCTGCAGCCAAGTGAAATATTCACCCTGTCTTCTTGTTGTTGCTGCCAGCCATAATTAATTAAAGCAAAAGGGTGAATTGCCTGTCTTCTGAGTGATTTCTTGCAGGCAGATCACACGGGTCTGGGCAGCTGTGTGGGTAGCCCTGGCTTTGGCTGAAGGATTGTTATAATCCCTATAAATTCATTAGCATTTATCAGCTCCCTGTTTGTGGCTGCACTGCTCTGTCTCCCCCTTTCCTGCCCTTCTCCTTCCAGGGAGCAAAAATTTAGTGCTGCATTAAAGCCGATGAGCTGAGGAAGGAGGATAATTCTATTACTTGTCAGAGTGGTTGAGGGGAAGTTGTGTGCAATAACCACGGCTCAGAGCACAGGCTCCAGAAGTCCAATCTTGTGAGATGGCACAGGGGGAAAAAAAAATGGGAATAAAGGACACCAGACACTGTGGTGCCCTGAGCTGGGGTTTTCCTCAGTGGATGTACATGGCAGGAACAGAGCAGGGAGTTGCCTTCATTTAAGGGTTGAACTCAATTATCCTTCTGAATCCCTTCCAACTCAGTAATCTGTGATTCTGGGATACTATTAATGGATCCAGCAGGAAATTAACGTTTTTGGAGGAGAAAAGATCAGATGAAACTTTTCAGCCAGATCAGGTTTCTGGTATTGATAGGAAGCAGGGGTCAGCTATGACAGTGGAGGCAGGACCCTCTTCATGGCAGTGGGGTGGACTAAGACCAGCTGGAAGTGACTGTCAGGCCTTGGGCCAGCTCCTCTGAGGCTGGGCTGGATTAGAGTGTGCCTGTCTCAGCTACTCTGTCAGCAGCCATTCACATTTTGCTGCCAAGTTTGAAAAACAACTTTTACATGTGCTTATCCTGGGCTGATTCTGGTGTCCAGGACCCATTCCCACTGTCCTTTGCTTTTATCTGTGCTCTCAACAACCAGCAAATACCACTTGTGGACAGTAACTTTAGTAGGAGACAAAAAACACCACAGTGCTCTGGCCATCACTGAATCATGAGCCCGAGCTGGCTGGTGCAATATCTGTGTTTTCCACAGCAAAAATGCACACCCCAGCCCAGCAGCGAAGGCTTGATAGGGAAATCCGAGCTGAACATTCCTGCTCTTCTTTTTCCAGTTGTACTTACTGCTAGTGACACCTACCAGCTCCATCTGGTAGCACAGGCAATGAGAAGTTCCATGTGCTCTGAGGAGGATTTACATTTGCTACTGCTCCCCGTGCCCAGGATGCAGCACCAGGTCTTAGCCAAGGTTACATTTTAGTCTGAGGCTCCCTGTTCAGCCCCAGGGTCTTTTCCACATCACAACTGCAGCAAAGCTCTCTGGCTGCTCTGCTTGGGGGTGTCAGGGGCTGTGCTGCTTTTTGTCAAGTGTGGGGAAGGATTCTAGGGATGAGGATGGGATATGGGAAATAAATTACTTCCAGGGCTGTTCTGTGAGTCTGGAAAGTCCCCAGATCCCCAGATCTGCATTGCTGTGGGCTAAATTGCCTCCAGGAAAATTCTTCCAGCAGTTTTGGCTCTCACCTTGATGCATGAGGCTGCTCAGGCATCACCCAGCAGTCACCAGAGGCTGTTTGCTGAGCTCAGGACTCCCCTGGCTGATGGCAGCTCCCCACTGTGCTGTGCCCAGCTGCTGGGGTCACCCTTCAGGGTCACAGCCTCCCAGTGCTGTGTCCCAGGATATTTCTGACCTGGCCCATGCAAAAATCTGAGAACTGAAATGCCAGTTCAGGATCTCTTCTGGTGTTTGCAAATTGTCGGGTCAGAGGCTTTGGTCTGGAAGCTCTGCCATGCTCAGGGAGGTCAGTGTAACAGCAGGATGAGATCTGGTCATCTACCTCCAGCAATTGCTGCTGAAAGGCTGAGGGGATTTATTTCCCAAGGACTTCTCTTGCAGCCTTGGGTATAAATTTCCTTCCCTTTATTCATTAAAGGCTCTGCTCCTGTGCTCTGTTTAGGCTGTCAGCGGTTGCCTTGGACATTTAGGTCAATCACAGATATTATTTCTGTCTCTGGAGCTGGCAGCTCTCATCCTGGGCCTTCAGCTTTGTGCCTTGCCTATAAATAAAGCACCATTCATTCTCAGAGCAGTGGGAAGAGGCAGTGAGGAGCTGGAAGTGCTCCTTTCATGGGGAGGGGTGCTCATTTTGAGTCACTCAACCCCTTGAAGAACTCTCAAGCCCCCTATTAAGCATCCCTATTGCTTTAAGAGGGAGCCTGGTGAGAATTAGAGGTACAAAAGCAGGCATTAGAGTTGTGGTGTAAGGCAATTTGTATTTGCAGCTCATCATTCACAGGCTGAGCAGGAGTCTGTGTGGAGACTGGTGAATGAGAACAAGCAGAGCCCCAGGGGTGCAGAAATGCTGGTATTTGCTGGAGTCCTTGCAGGTGCTGGTTTATCATACAGCTGAGGTTCCTGAAGGGAATGAGCTCCCAGAAGCAGGAATCTCACCAATCCAAAGGCTTCAGGACCATGGCTCAGGTCAGTCAACGTTATTGCTGACAAATACCAGTTCCCAGGCCCAATCTGACAATAATGAGCCTTTTCCTCTGCAGGGGAGCATATTGACACTAAAAACCCACTCCAAACAACTTTTATATCCAAGCCCTAAAGAGGGGTGTCTTCTGGTGGATGCCACGTTGCTCAGCTCAGAGGATTTTGGATGACAACTGCAATAAATAGTTGTTAATTTGGGTGTTCATCATTCTGCAGCCATTTCTACTCAAATGGGCCATGGGTGCAGATCTATGCCCTGGAAGAGGATGTACATAGAAGGGACCCAGTTTTTTTCAATTATTCTGGTTGCAAACAAATTCGAAGCATTGTCTAGAAAAGGGAAATGGGAAAACTTGCAAAACTGCTAAATGACACATCAGGCAGGTGTCTCTTACTGTAAATTATTCCTGCCCCAAAGCAGCAATGACTATAAGCTCTAGGTCTTTGTTTAATCTCTTACTTCCTTAAGAGTGCAAGCATATTGTTTTGTCATTTATTGGAGTCATTTTGCAAAGTGGATCCTGGGTGTTTTCACAAAGGGTTTACATTGCACATGACTGACTGAGAAGATTCCCTTCCAGATGCTCACCTATCTCCCTGCTGCATATGTGGGAGCTGAGCACTTTTTATTTCCCTGCAAAGGGAAATGAGCTCTGACACATGAGAATGAGATGAACATCACTTCATTTGGGGGCTGAGACAAGGGCAGGGGCCACAGAGAAGAAATTTCTCTGAGTTTGCCTGGGTTTATCTCTTCTCTATTTTTTTTTTTACACCCTCACTCTGTAATGTTTGTTTTGTACATTCAAATAATATCCCAGACACCTGGTGATTATTGTATTACTGCACTGCAAGGCTCAAAACAACTGACAACCTGACAACCCTCTGCCTTCAGACGTGGAGTACAGTGAAGTACACAACCACAACTGAAGTATGGGCCAGATTTTGGCAGGAGGATCCCGAGAAGCTGCTGAGGGGGAGGATTGTGAAGCAGCTGCTGTGTCTGAAGCCAGGTGGAGCAGTCCTGCAGCCACCCTGCATCTCCTGTACCCTGAGCTTTGCCCTTGGCCCACTGCATGGCCTGCTCTGCCACGCTGCTCAGCATGGATTCATTCCCCCATCCTGCTCAGAAAGGCTGGAAAAACAGATTTCCCTGTTAGCTGCATTTCCTACTCATTGATGATAAACCCACCAGTGAGAGCCCCAGCTCTTTCTAACTGGTTTGTGTGTCCCCCCCTAATTAGTCCATATTTAACCATTACAGTTAATAAAAGGCAGGGACATGTTGCAGCCATCCTCAAAACCATCTTTTGTCCAGATGGCCCACAAAGTACATTATAAACCTCATTAACAGATTGCACCAATTAATTAACTGATACGAGAATCACTTTGCTCACCACCCAAGGCAGCTGCCTCCAGGAGGGAGCACAGACAAGGAAGGACTCACAAAACCCATCCCAGCTGAAGGCCAGGGAAGGGATCAGGGTCAGCAGCACCAGACTTTGCCACTGTTTTCCCCAGTGGGTTTTTCCCCAGTATTTTTTAAATTTATTATTTCAAAATCTGATTTGGGGGGGAATGCCAGCCATTTTCCTGAAAGATTTACCCATGTCTGTCCCTTGAGGCTTGAAATGGATCTGCTTTTCAAACCTTGCCAACAACAGGGAGCAGCTCCCTCGTGGCCTTAGATGTATCTTTAGCTGTATGAAGTTGCATCTTTTTTTTATTATTCCAAAGTAAGCAGATTACAAAACACTTTTTTTCTCAGTCTAAAACTCAGTATCTATTGATAACTCTGTAATGAATTTGTACTCAAGGCTATTCATTGCCTTGCAGATGTTTAACGATAGGATTCCAGTGCAGAAGGAGATCAATAGATCTTGAGATTAAATTATCCCACTGTTTCAAAACCCGAATAATCACTGCTTGAGCTTGCTTGGTTTGGGCCCAGGACAAAAGTCAATTCCTTCCCTGTGGACATTTCTATAAAATACAGTTGACATAAGAAATGATGAGACTCTGGAAAACTAGATTGAGCCATAAATATTCATCTCTGCAGTGGATCTGAGAACAATAACTTAACTTTCTTTAATGCCCAGCTCTCATGGTGCTTAACAAACTCTCTATTCTTGGCAATCCTCAGATGTTTAACAATTCAGAGCCCCTAATCCATAACTTGGGAGGGAAAAATTAAGATTTGGTTAGAATAAATCCCTGGCTGATGGAGTTAGAGCAGCTTCACTGTGGCATTTGCAATCAGCTAAAAAGAACAGAAAAGGATGGGGAAGAGTGTCCCTGCCTGTGGGTATCTGTAGCTACTCCAGATAAGCTCTCCTATTTTTTTTCATGCTTTAAATTACTACTTCCTAAGACAAGCATCCTCTACAAACATTTGCATGCCCTTGCCAGCAATTTCTACCTCCTCTGCCTCACCTGAGCCCTCCCGAGCAGATTTGGGACTTTAATCCCTCCCGCCCCTAGAGGTGCTGCTTCTCCTGCCTGCTCTTCTGCTTCATCCTGCCCCTCACAGGGAGAAAGCCACACATGCAGAGGGTGGGTCTCTCTGCTGAACTCTCCCTTGGTTTTCCCAGCACCTTTTCCCTTCATTTCTTGCTGGCAAAGAGCTCAGTTGTTGTTATAGCAACCTCGGTGCGGTTAAGTCTCTGGAGGCAAGGTTTGTAGGGAGAGACAATATATTTTATTAGACTGCCTGATAAAGCTAAAAGGAGGAATATAAAAGAAAAAGGAAAGAAAAAGAGGGGGAGAGCAGCTCCCTGGTTCCCAAGATCATTGCGGCTCCCCAGAGCTGTGGGCAGAGGGGAACAAAGCAGCTACAGAGGAGAAGGAGGTGACACTTGGGGACTTGTGGGCATCAGAGAAGGGGAGGTCCTGGCACAGGCTTGCCCAGGCTGACAGGACAGCAGCCCAGGAGCTCCAAGGATGCTAAATGTGGTTTTATCTCATGGGAAGCAGCAACTCAGTGGGAAAAGAGACTCATAATCAATGGTGTCCCTTCCTGCCAAATGCCAGCACTGTGCTGTTTTGCCTTCACTGCCCCAGTGCCTTCACAGCACTCTCAGGCAGTTGCAGCTGCACTTGCTGCTGCAAGAACCACTGCACTCAGTGGCAAAATGACTCCAGCCCCAGGGATGCTCTGTGTATCTCATTTTAACCTCTGGTGAAGAGCAGAGCAGACCTTGGCAGCACCCAGCCTTAATGGTCCTCTTGGGTACACTCCCCACCTGATGTACAAAAGACAGCAGAAAACACTTATGGTCCAATCCCAGCCTCAACCCCAACCCTGATTCCAGCCCCTGCTGCTCTCAGCTCTTCTTCCAGTGCATCTCCAGCAGCATCAAGTGTCTCCTTGCTCAGATCCCACCTGATCTGCTCTGCCCCTCAGGATCTGATCTCTGGCATCCATCAAAACCAAGCCACTGCTTTCGGGTGCCTCATCCCTCAAGCAGACAGCTCCTGATATTGGTACCTCCTCATCAGTCAGTCTGGATAAAACTCACTTTCTGTACAGCTGGTGCTTGCCTGAATGGGATTTATTTCTTGTGCTGACTGCTGGGGAGTCAGTCATTCACACTGTCAGTTTTCAGTTAAATTCATGGCTTGATGATAATTTTATGTAAACACTGAACTCAGGGCAAAAAGCTTTGCAGGCAGTGATGTAAGAGTTCTTGTCTTGCTGTCTGGTTGCTTCTAAGCTTCAGCATTGCTCAATAGGTAAGTCACCTTTCATTTTGCATATTCTGTTCTGTTTAACGAGGCCCTTGTAACCTCCTGAGCAGAAAAGCAGCTCAGGCAATAACTCATAGCCTGTCTGCTGAAGCAAACACAAGCATTTAAAAGAAATGTAAATTAATTCAGCATTAAACAGGTGGCTCTGGGGAAGGATGGGCTTGCAAGTGGCCCAACAAAATGATGTAGGATGAGGTCAGCTCCCCAGGGCCAAAACCAAAAAGAGAAGCAAGATCTGCAACCTGAGGTGGCTGATTTCTTTTTTGTAAGAAGGGGGGAAATTGCAGAAGTTTAGCTAAGGTAGTGCAAGGCTTCCTGTACTGTAACAGCTGCAGGAAGTTTTGGTTTGACAGTTTTGGTGACCAAAGATCTGAGGTGATGCTGGGTAGTTTTGGGTGCAGTTTGGTCCTTTAAGTTTGGCCTAAGGTGGTAGGGGTTGGACTCTGGCAAAAGGGCAGAATCCAGACTGAGACCAGCAAAGAGCTGTGCAGACAAAAGGACACAGAAAATGTGGGATACTGCAGATTACAGTCTACCAGCATTGCATTTCCTTGTCCAGAGTGCTGCTGCACACGGGCTGCATGGTGCTATCCTGCACTGCTACTGCCTAATTGGATCAAACTGCCTCTGATTGCATTTTAGAGAGCTGATAAATGGCATATCTGAAAGCCACTGGTGCGTTACAGCCAAAGTGTCTCTTGCTGTAGGGAGTTAATTAAAGCCAAGGCTATAAAGCTCTTTTTGCTGCTGTGGAACTCAGCTTTTGGGGGCGGCTGGAGGCGTCAGTCTGAATGGAAACAACCTGAGGAACCCACACAGCTTTGCTTTCTTTTAGAAGCAGAGTTATCCCAGCAGTCCCAATAACTCGTGAAGCTGAAATGTGAAACCTTGCTCAGAGCTTGTCTAGAGCTCATCACCAAAGCAGGTTTCATTAGAATATGTTGGCTCCCTGAGACTGACGTATTTGGTGAGAGTCCTTGGTTTCCAATACATTTTTTCTGCAAGAGTATCATTGGTCTATGACATTGGACACAGAGGGGAAAGGCAAGGTTAGAGGATTATGAAGAAACTGTGAGAATCAAATGAGCTTGAGGTATTTTTGTGGCTCACTCATATGAAAAACAAAAAAAGCCAGTTCAACCCTTCAATC
This sequence comes from Alaudala cheleensis, assembly GCA_013398995.1. Taxonomy (NCBI): domain Eukaryota; kingdom Metazoa; phylum Chordata; class Aves; order Passeriformes; family Alaudidae; genus Alaudala; species Alaudala cheleensis. The sequence continues at coordinate 9,682 of VWYE01018646.1, forward strand.
CATCCTTTTGGTGAATCCCCTTCCCCTAAGGCTCCCTCACCCCATGACAGCACCAGGGGCAGCATCAGGGGTTTGTGAATGTGAGCTGGAATCACCAGGAACCCTCCTGTGTTGATGACACCTCCAGTGCAAAGTCACAGGCTGAGGTGCTGCAGTGCAGGGGCAGACAGACACCAGCTCTGGGCTGCCAGGAGCAAGAAGGCTCTGAGGTCCTCCCTGGGTGCCAGGGGTGTGCAAGAGTCAGAGGAATTAATTCTCTGCAGCATCCCCAAGGCCCTGGAGAGGGCTGTCCAGCCGTAGCCATGTGCTGTCTGCCACAGCTCTGCTCCTATGGGACACACCATGGGCTGGTCACCTCACCCCTGTGGCCATGGGGATGGATTCAGTCTGTCAGGCCACTGCCTGTGGCTGGGTACAGGTGAGCTCCTATCCCATCTCCTATCCATCACCCTGCTTCACACACCATGAAAGAAGGCAGATCACTGCTGTTCTCACTCTGGACAGCCCATCACCTCCTCGGAGTGACTCTTCACTTTGATTCACACAGATCCACGCTCATGAAATGCAAACCAAGAGCCTGGGATCCTCCCCCGCCCAGACCCATGACACATCTGCAGGGGTCTGTAATTGCTGTTCCAGGCAGCTGCTGCTCATCTCAGCAGATATCATCTTCCTACCTTTAGAAATGTGTTCTATCACTCCTGCTCTCCAAACTGAAACAAAACCTTTTACCCGGAACTCAGAAAAAAAAAAAAAAACAAACAGAATAAAAAGTCTTAGGCAAACCCAGCCTCCCAGGCTAGACTGTGGAGCTGTTGATGTGAACTTCTGCTCTGCCATTTCCCTGCAGGTACTGAGCCTTGGGCAGAGGGAGGACAGATGACTGGGAGAGAACTGATGCACTTCTGCCACCCCAGCTACAATTCTTTCTGGAAGGGTGGCCATGTGCCTGCAGCAGAAAGCACATCTAGGAAAGGGGAAGTCTGGTGGGTGAGTCTCAAGATGCACTAACTCTAAGCAGTGTTTTCTCCTCTGCCAAATCCTTATGTGATTTGGTCACATCACTTCATCTCCTGGCACATCCATTTCCCTGTCTCCAAAGCATCCTTTTTGCCTGTTTAGTTCCACTCAGACTCTCAAGTTTTGCTGGAACAGATTCCTGCCATTCTTTGCACCGAGGGATCCCAACACCTCTGGTCCCTACATCAGTCTGAGCACTGATGTAGCAAAACCCAGAGTGCCTGTCTTTTAAATGCCCTGAAAAATGCGAGGATTAAGATGCCCTCACTCCTGTTCACTCCCTCCACCTGCTGCTACCTTTTTCCCTGTGGGGAATAATGAGGCAAAATATTTCATATAGAATGGGCTCTCTCCTTTTCTCTCCTCAGCAAACGCACTTAGCACCTGCTCATTAATGAATGTACACCCTGCACATCGACTGGGGCTGCTGCTGAATTGAACTTTGAATCCCTTTTCAGTGCCATAGCCTAGTTAATAATTACTTCTATGACTCACTCAACTCCATGCTGCTGGAGCGCCATTAGGAGAATTGACAGCAAAATAACAGAAACATTAAACCTAATGATTTTGCGAGTGTTAAAGTGTTCCAGTGTCACCAAAGAAGAGCCTTTCCCTTTAGCAGTTGTCCCTCCCAGGGGGGTATTTTCTTCCCATCCCTGGCATCACAGAGGAACGTCAGCTGGCTGATCCTTTGAGTTTTGGCAGCAGGAGCGTGGGGTGCTCACTTGTGCCAGGGGTGCACAGGCAGAGGTTTTGCCCATTTCAGAATGGAATCACAGAATCTGTTGGGCTGGAAGGGACATTAAACATCAGCCAGTTCCAACCCTGCTGCCATGGGCAGGGATAGACCAGAGTTCCATCCAACCTGACCTCAAGCATTTCCAGGGATGGGGCATCCACAGCTTCTCTGAGCAACCTGTTCCTGTCCCTCATCACCTTCTGAGTAAGGAATTACTTCTTAATATCTTAACCTCTCCTCTTTTAGTTTTAAAAGAACGTTTAAAACCACTTCCACCCTGTTCTGTCACTACCTGCCTGTGTAAAAAGCTGCTCTGACAAATATCTTTGTTCCCAAACAGCAAACTCTGACAAGTTCAGTGTAAGTGTGGTCTGGCAGCTCCCCACTGCCCCTACATCCTGCAATGTCCCTCCACCAGCCATACCCTGCCAGAAGCCCACAGGCTCACTGTTAGCTTGCCTAAATCCTCAGGGAAAACACACTCCTGGAATTTCCTCCCTGTTTCACAGGGACAGAGGGTCACCCACAGCCTTGCTGATGGGTAGGTGGTAACTGCCATTATCACAAAGCTTTTTGAATGTAGCAACAAACCTGATGGGTTTAATAAGAAACTTTGGTTCAAAAGGAGTTTCCCCCATTGTTATTCCCCAAAGCAAAACTCTTTCTGTGAACTCTTTCCTTTTCTTTCTTTCTTTGAAGGAAAATTCAATTTCTCTTCCATTTTTCTTAGCCAGTTGCTCCTCTTTGCCTTCATGGCCACAAAGTCCCTAATCTCGTTATTCTTGGGTGTTGGAAAAGTGTAATCATCCAAGCCATGAAATTGAAGACAACAGCAGCACTTCCAGGGAGGTGACTTAAGTCAGAGGAATTAATTCTCCCAGCAGACAGCTCTTATTTAGAACAAATGTGATTTTCAGAACTGAAGCTATGTATTTAATGAGGCTCTATGAAAACATATGTAGCCCAGAGCTGCTGGGAAATCAGGCCTTGTGCCAAAGAAACGCACCAAGTCAGGAAAACAACAGCCAACAGGATTGTTCAGTCAGTTCTTCCCTCAGTTACCTGCAGAGAAAACCCATCTCTGTGTTTCTGACCCTTAGAGATGGCTGCCCTGAATGAGGGAATCTACATGCATTTATTGAGTGTCTGAATCTGGCCCACCCAAAAGGTGTGTTTTGAGGTTTAATCAGGAAAAGAGATGGTGTTTCCTCCCTCTCCTTCACAGGAAGCCAGCACACACGAGCAGGTGGATCTCCACACAACTCAGGATTAAGGTATGGAAGTCCTTGCCCTGGGATGTTACAGATGCTGAGAGTTGTGGCTTTATTCTTTCCCTGGGAAAAGCTCCCCCTTTTCAGCTCTGTGCTTGAATTTCCTTTCTTGCTTGTTGTCTTTCTCTTTACCCAGAGCAGGGACTGCCCTACCTGCACCCACACAGCAAAGCATCAGGGGCATGGAGGGGGCTGCTGGTCACCTACATGTGTCAGACCATGTTCAGAGAGATTTCCAGAGATTTATGGCCATGAAAATCCGTTTATCCAGCAAGAACACAGCAAAAGTTTTGGGGCAGTTTTCAGAAAAAGGATAAGAAAGAAAAGCCATTTGTGGATCACCATGTGGGATGAAGCTGGAAAGGAAGCCTCAGGGAGCTTTCTGTGCTCTGCTGCCTGGGTTTACCTCTCTGGAGCAAACAGCTCTGACACTCCAAGGTTCTTTTTCTCCAGTGAACTCCATGACCCTGTGAAAGGTTCTCAGAACACAAATCTGGCCACTGATTTGCACGAGCAGCCTTGGGGAACAGGCAGCAGTGATGTGCCCACCCCTAAGAGAGCTGCAGAAGCCAGACCCCCTGGCTTTGCCAGCAGCATGTCCTCCCCTCGTAAAATCTGCCTCCAAATGGAGAGTGCAGGGACCTGGAGACAGCAAATGGGATAAAGCACCAGCTGCTTGCCATGGGAGAAGCAGGATCAGCTCCTAATGATAGCATCATGTTTGCCTGGCTCAGCTGGAGATAAAAAGATGAGCTATAGATCATAGTGATTTCTCATGCCGAGGTAACAACAGAGAGGGATTTGTCTCCAAAAAAAGCATATTTTCTGCCTATGTGCCAGCAAAAGAAATCATTTTTCTGTCTGGCTTTATAATTTCATCAAATATCCATCTGGCACCAGGCCAGAGCACTATGTATGAAGTTGTATTTGCTGTCACAGCAGATGGATATGAGAAACTCCAGGGAAGATTTCAGCAGGAGAGACTGACTGTGATGGTTTGGGGAGGGTACACGGATCTTCAGAGGCACAGCTCATGAAAAGCACTGCTGCAGAGAAATTTGGCTTTTTGGATTTGATTGAAAACAGGGGGTCTGATGAGGAACTATAGTCCCAAAGCTGCCTTAGAAGTTTGGTCCTTATGTGGAGACAGAGTTCAGCAAGATCTTTTTTTAGGGGTGCCTGGAGGATTGAGTAATAGAGCAACACTCAAGTGTTTGGATCGGAAATTTCAGCTGGAACCTGGGAAGTTTATTTCCTGGCAAAAGCATCATGAGAACCAGTGTATTCTCAGGACAGGCCAATTTCAAGGAATCAAGATTTCCAGATGACTTTGGGCTCCCTGGAAAAGCTCCTGGGGACTCTGTGTGCACGGATGGCTTGAAAAACATCATCTGTCCTCCCAGGCCTGCCACTGTCAGTGCTCTGAGAATTCAAAGCTGGGTCAGTGTGTGCAGGTCCTGCAGAGACAGGCTGAGGGTGATGATGAGTAGCAGATCTCCTGGTGGAAACAGCGAAGCCTCCTCTGCCCAGGCTTTGTAAATGAGATGGAACAGAGCTGGGGGAAGGAGCCTGTGTGGAGCAATCCTTGCTGAGCAGCCCTTCTGCAGTCTGGTTCACTGGTGAGCTGTGGTCACCTCCTTGCTGGAGCTCTCTGGGTCAGCACTGGGGGCAGCTGGGGCAGCAGAAACCTCTAGGCTGGCCACCACTGCATGGGGTCAACCTCCAAGACCTTCAAATTAATTTTAAAATTAAAAAGGTCAAGCTCCTGGCTTCCTCAGGAAGTGTGTGAGAGCAAACTGTGTGAGACAACAGCAGGGAGATGCTCCATATCCTTGCTGCATTCAGAGGGCTGAGCTGCTGGAGAGGAGGGACATCTGCTGTGGCTTCACATCTCTCTGGGGACATGGGGCAGGCTGTCACTCTGAGGCCACCCCAAACGAGGAGCTCCTTGGGGCCATCAGTCTGAAATCCAGGAGTTTTAAACAAATATTCCAGCCTCTCCTGGAGCATGTTGTAGTGGGGCTGCTGGCAGTGTCTGAGGGTCTCTCCCACTGCTGCTGAAAGCTCAGCTGAGCTGACAGCATCTGACAGTTGGAGAAAAACAGCCTTTCAACCTCTAAATTGAGCACATTTGCCATGGACTCAATGGAGACTAATGACATAAAAGCTCATTTTTTATTTTTTTTTTAACAGAGGGACTCTGCAAATGGAAATTCCACATTTTCATGGATATTTTTGCTCTTTCAGGGATTTTTTTTTCCTCTTCCTTTCCTTATCCAAGGAAAATGCCCAATTCAGGCTTGGAAGGTTTTTACTTTGCTGTGGACTTGAGAGTCCTGCAAAAGGATGGCTGTTCAGGAGCATTCATGGAGCTCCTGAGCCAAAATCAGAGAGATAAGGCAGAGAGAATAAGGGCTCCTGAGCAAGGGTGAGCATTTCACAGGAGGGAAGGATGGAAGGAGTCAGCCAGCTCAGCCTAATGAAAGAAAAGCTCTAGGAGATCTGCAGCAAACCTAAAATGTTTCAGGGAGAAAAATTTCTGGGAGGTTAAAAAGTATCTTGGTTAAAGCCATTGTTGGTACAAGGATAAAAGGAAATAAACCAGCCACAGATAAATTTGGGCTGGAAATTAGAAAATGCTAATTACATTTCATAGAATTATTCTGGTTTATTATTCCAGATGGAAAGAGAAGCTCAGGTTGGTGCAGAGCAGCTGCTGTGACAGGAATGCTACAGGCTGCAAGTCCAGCAGGGTGGCAGTGGATGCTCAGCAAACCTTCCTCTGTGCTTTTCTCTCTGGTCCCACTTTTAAAAAAGAAAAACCTTTCCAGGGAGTTTTTCCTAATGGCCCAAAAAAAAAAAAATCCTTTCTGAAGGGAAAAGGTTTTCATTTTAGACACATTGTCAGTGGACCCTTCTTAGCCAGCTCATTTCTCAGGTCTTTAACCAGCCAGGCTGCCTGGAATGGAGAGATTTCCTCTCATCTCAAATCACTTGGCTGCACATGGGAGAGAAGCCCTTTGACGAGGTGAATTTGCAAGGCTCTCAAATCCTCTTTATTCTCTCTGTGCTATCCCTCCTTGACTCATCTCCAGGAGATCCTGTTGGGCTCAGCCCAGAACGGGCACAGAAAGGTGACAGCACCAATCCCAGACCCACACAGGCACACACAGATACAGCTCCCAGCCCTCCCCTGCACCAGAAATCAAATATCATTTCTTCCCAGGGCTGGAGAGCATCAGCTGAAATAATCCAGTGCAGTTCCCCATCACCAGAGACACTGAATCAGAACAGCCCCCAGCCCTCACCCATCCCAGCCCACAGCCCTGCTCCTCCTGTGTCCCTGGGAACCCAAGGCCAACAATTCACATCTGGCTTGTTCAGGTACCCAGCTGGGGGTCAAACACAACCATGCAGACAAAAAAAGGCTGAATTTGGTTGTTCCCATGTTAGTCAAGGCAATGATAGTGGGAGTCTGCAGTGGGACCAGTGTTTAGGCAACCAGGACTTCAAGGAAAAGTGGCATTCGAGAGGCAACATGAATTCTTAGGGACACTTTTTCCTTGCAGTTGGGAAAACAAGCAGGAGAGTGAGGAGCACAAGGCAAAATGAACACACACAGGACTGGGGCACACTCAGTCTGGGGATAAAGGAGAAGGTGGTTGTTAGAAGGAAGGCAGGCCAAATGCTTTCTGAGTGCAATTGTTTTAATGTGTCTGTCTTTTCCAAATTCCACATTGCACACACAGAAACAGCAATTTTTTAAAAAAAGACTCACACCAGAAATGCTGACTTGGAGAACTAGGAACTCCTCATCTCCCACAACACAAGGAGGCACGAGATCCACAACAACATCAGGCACAGCTGATCACGGGGGTGAACAGACAGACAGACAGACATGGAAATTACAAAAGACAGAAAAAGGCAAGTGCAGGAAGGAGCAGATGTTCTCATGGCCACGTTGCTGGTGGGGTCACAGCTTGGTGGGCACACCCACCACACCAGGGGATCAGCATCTCCCTGGTTCTACCCCTCTGCCTGCCCAGACACCATCTCTGCTGGTTGTCATCTCTTGGTCAGGCATTGTATTATCCATCTCTGGTAGCATCTCACAGGGCAGCTGTGATAAGGAGTGATTCCAGAACGCTCTCCAGACGTGGCTTTCAAGACTTCAGTGAACAAAGAAAGGAACTGTATGGTTATCACTTCATTTTACTAATCTTTTGGCTCCAAGTGCTCAAAGAAAAGTAACCATATTCACATGGGAAATGCCTCTAAAAGGTTTCCAAGCTGTTGTATGCTAGTGAGGCCAGCAAGCTGGGAATCAAACCTACATCAGCAAGCTGTTCTGCTTAATTGCTACAGCACTCACGGGCAGGCAAAACTCGTGGGAGCCTTTTTCTCAGCAGTTTCTGCATTCCAAAGGGCAGGCAGTGCTGGGGGCAGAGCTCCCCAGGAAAATGGGCTCTAAGGGAAACCACACAGGGCTCAGGCTGGACAGACCCATCCCCCTTGGAACAATCTCTCAGGAGTGCTGAAACCAACCCTGCTCCTTGGCAATGCTCATCCTCAAAGCAGCTTTCTATGGAGCTGGGAGCAGATGTTTGCCCTCTCACAGCACGAGTCAGTGACTTGCCTGGAGGCTGTACCAAAGGCTTGAACCTTCATCTACCCAGCCCTGCACAAACACCCTTCTCCCAAACCTGCCTCTTCTCCTCCTAACCAGTATGGGTCAGCCCTGCTAAAATCCAGATGTAATTCCTTGGTGGAGAAGGAGCTGTTGAAGACAGCAAACTGCTGGAGGACTCAAGGACTCACGTTATGACTCTGGTTAACCTTTTGTCAAGGAATTACCTCAATTCAACCTCATCCTACCTGGGCTCGTGCAGGGACCACCAGCTCCCAGTGGCTCCCCAGAGCAACCAGGACCCCTCCTGCATGGCCTGTACAGCTGGGGCTTTTCTCTCCATCTCCCACATGGCCACACGTGGTCCATGGCACAGCATCCATGTGGCTCTCACAGCCTGGCCACACCTGGTGGCCCAGGGGAGCCTTGGCCATGCCACGACCCCTCTCTGTCCTCCAGCACTTCCCCTTCAGCCCTCCCACCTCTCTCTACATGGATTTCTGATGGCTAAAGCTGTGTTATCCTCAGCCAAGCAAGCAGCTGATGCTGGCATAAATGGGAAGTGTTACCTCCCTCTGGCTACAAGAGACTCAAGCACTGCAAGAAACAGATGACTGGAGGGAACAGGACATGGAAAACACATCTCAGAAAACCCAAGTGGTGCCGAGGGCATGGACTGTTTGCTGGCCCTTCTAACCTGGGAAATTTGGGCCATCAAAGGGAGGTAGTAGGATGCAGGATGAAAATAAGCCAAAGTGTGCAACTCCCTGCTGCAGGATCACAAATGATGAGAACTGACAGACAGTGAAGGTGCAAAGGGATTATTTCATGGAGAAGAAATCCATTCAGGGCTATTACATTCAGGCACCACTTCCAGCTCAGGAAGCTCCAAAGCAATGGCACATTAGAAGCTGGGAAAGCACTTTGGGCAAGCAGCATCTTGGTTTTCCCCTGTCCTTATGTTCCTCTCCAGACCTTGCTCTCAGCCTTGTCAGAAATTGGATTCTGGGCTAGCTGGGCCATTGTAGTGATGTGCTGGGGTCCAGATGATTTCCTTGTCGCTCAAAGTCCCCAAAACTTCATTTCAAATGTAGAGTTGTCATAAACAGAGGATCTTTGCAGCCATTCCTACCCAAAATCCACTCTCTTGCTGCTGCCTCCCCCCACACAAATCCTGCCCAGCAGTGTTGTCCTTCCCCACACTGGTCCCAGATCCCACATGTGAAGGAGTCACAGCAAAGCCCATCAGCACAGCTCCCTGTTCCCAGCCAGAGTCACCCAGAGAAGAACACAAATCCTTTGCAGCATTATTCCATCAGATTGGGGTCTTCCTGAGGCAGAGGGGACGTCTTTGCTTGGAACAGCTCCTGATAAATTCTCCTCTGCAAACTCATCCCACTGCTTTGCAATCCCATGAGCACACTGAGCAGCCCATTTCCTGCAGCAAGGATCCACTCCTGGGCAGTGGCTCTCACAGTCACTCCAGGGAAGGTGATACAGTCACCACCCTCCAGCACAGCTGTTCTGAAGCCCATACAATTATCCACCTCCTGCCCTGAGGTGTGTTCCAGGCCAGCCTTCCATAAAAATATGGGAAGAATGTTGCCTAGTACTCAATACATTATCATGGCCCAAAAATTTAATTTGTGGGCTCCTTTTAGTCTCTGGTTACCCCAGGAGCTCATCCCCAGGGATTCAGCCTGACTGATCTTCCAAGAAAAATATTCTGAGGAGAAGCACACCTGCAGCTCAAACTCATTAACATGACAGGAAAATACCAGTGCTAATTGTGATCCTTGTGGTTCCTTCTCTTAGAATGGACAGTAAAATCACCCAAATGAGGGCAAGATGGGGCAAGAATTTTCAACAGAGGGGAGAAAGTTTCACACTGCTTTTTCAGCAGCAAAGACATAGCTTTGTCCCTACTGCCAAAAAGTCTGGCACTAAAAATGCTGAAATCTTCTTGTGACTGAGTGGCAGCAAGCTGTAATTTACTGCACTCATGCTTCTTTTATGTCCAAGAATTGCCTCACTTCTGAGAAGAAAGAGCTGTCATTTGTCAGTCCATGCAGCCTCTCCTTCCAACTGCCATATTTCCACATTATATCAGACAAATTAATTCATTCCCCTCTTCCTATCTGCTCCCCAAAAATATTTCCAGGAACTGAGATAATCTTTCCACAGCAGCATCATTATCAGTTTTCTTTCTAAAACTGTATAATGGGCATGTTTCAGCAAAAATCTGGATTATTTTTTTTTCCCTGCTGTTGCATCCATCTCCCTTAAAGTGGTTCAGAGAGTCCTGACTGTCTGCTGGCTTTTCACGAGCACCTTCCCCGCACCTCTGACTGATGTTTGGGCTGGCTGCTGACAAAAGCTTTGCCTGGGTTTAGGACGTGGCCATGTCCCTGGGCAGGTTGAGCTGTATGGCCTCTCCTCCTGTGGTGTATTTGGCCACTGGCCCGTTTCCCTCCATGGTGAAGAGTTTGCAAGCCTTGGCGTTCTCGTGGACCGGCGTGGACTTTTTGGAGGAGATGGGGGAATTGGTGGGGCTCAGCTGGACAGCAGTGGTGTCCTGCACCGTGTGCTCGCTGGTTTCAATTTCAAAGGCCGTGTTGCCAGGTTTGATGAGGCCAATGTTGGAGCCTGGTTTGGATTTCCGGGCCCCGTGGGCCGGGGGCCGCCGGCTGCAGATGCAGCAGGCACCAAAGAACGTGAAGGCCACCACCAACAAAATGGGCCCGATGATGATGGGGGGGTTGTGGACAGGGAGGAAGGTCCCAAAGGCAAATGCTCCCACTAAGGTGATGTTGATCCCTGCCAGCATGATGCAGAGTCCACAGGCGCAGCAGAGAGCAGGGGAGGGGAGGCCCTGGGGCCGGGTCTTTTTCTGGGTGGGTTTTTGGGGCAAAGAGGAGCTGCTCTTTTCACTGAACATGCTGGGAAGAGTCTTGGAGGTCACCTTAGTCCTCACAGGGTGAATGCCGTGTTGAGAAGGCTGTTTCCAGTCTCCTGTTGCCTTGAAATCCTGGAGAGGAATGAAGAAGCAGCTGTTAGAGCAATGAACCAAAGCACCTTTTCCCCAACATTCCTGGTGATCAGCACCTTCTCTGGGTTTGCTGGTGCCAGCAACTAAACACAAAATCAAGCCTGTTTTCAAGGCTGAGCTCTCCCTGACTGTGGTGGGCACATGTGGTCACCCTCAGGCTGGAGCACTGTGCCCAGTGTGCTCCATGTCCTTTGCCATCCATGGGGATGATGCCCAAGTGAATCTGAGTGTGCAGTGGCCAGAGCCTGTGCCATAGCTGGTCTCACAGTGTTTGCCACCACCCACACAACACCTGCCCAAAATAACAGAATCCAGTGCTGCCCTGAGCATCCCTCAGTGCAATAGGAGGGTGATGTGTTTTTGAATGAGTAATGGTCCACAACTGTGGCAGAAAGGGGGACACTTTGCTCCATGTCTCAGTTTTGCAGTAATTGAAATGAGTCATCCTGGTTGCCTTTCCAGCCAGTGGGGAATAAATGGTCCCAGAAGATGACCCAGAACATCCCCAAAAGATATCTATATTTGGAGCTGACTACAGAGGCAACCCTGGGGACCACTTGAGCAGGTAACACTTGGATGCTCAGTGATACCAAAACCATCCACAGCCACTGAATGACACCCTGTCAGCCACACAAGTCTGTAATAAAATGGAGCAAATGTGCGTGTTTTGTCAGCTAGACCATGCTCTCCACCATCCATCTCACCCTCTTTGGTGTGATCACAGGAAACCCCACAGAAGGGGACTGGGAATCTGGTTTGCCTCAGCAACCATAAACCCAAACTTCTGCAAGGTTTGAGCACGAGCAGTGTCAGCTCCAGGATGGAAGCTCATGGAAACTGAGATGCTGAAGTTGAAAAAGAGCCTGTGTAGGGATTTGTCTAGAACCTAAGGCAGCAACACTTAGCTCTGACTGACAGTAGCAGCTTCTCCATGGAGGAGATTACTGGATGTGATGAGAGCTGGCTTTGTGTTTGCCATGCTTGCTGGGAAGTCAAATTGCCAGAAGCCAATTTGTCAGCAGTTTGCTGGTGATCTCTTTGATTTTACAGGCAGGAGAACATTTCTCTTCCCAGCCTGATTGCAAACAATAGCAGTCTGCTCTTCCTTCCTCCCCTGCCTAACTCCCTAGCTTCTTCCCTCCTCTCCTGTCAAATCCCTTTCTGAAGTGTTGTCAGCAAAAACTGATACCACTCAGTTTCTATGGCAAGAGCCAAGAACCTCTGTTGTGTTATCAACATTCTCTAGACACTAAATTAAAAAAAAAAAAAAAAACACACAAAAAACCACAAAAACCCAAACACACCAACAAATAATAAGCCATCACCCATCACACTGCAACACGCCAGTGGGATCAGCCGGGCATTTTCAACATGTTTCCTAGGTTATAAAATTTTCTGGCACCTCCAGCTGAGGCAGAGCTCTGTGCTGCTCTATCGGGTGTCATATCTCATTTCCTTGGCTTGGGCTTTTGTTTAGATCTGAATGTGTGCAGCAGTCAACTTGCAGCAGAGTTGCTATTCTGTGAGACATCAGCTGGAGCCGACAGGGGCAGGTGCACCAAAGGATTAAATCCTTCCTCATCTGGGGGTGGCTGACTGGGGAGGGGTCTCTCAGCAGGCAAAGATTTTTCAGGATACTGGGAGCATGTGAGAGAGAAAAAGGGCATTTTCTCCATTAGCCAGGCTAACACATATGCATGTTTCCCTAGCAGTGTCCTTTTGTTCTGCCTGGGAACCCTGGCATGCTGATGGGAGCTGGAGCCCTGATTCTGCCTCCTTCACCTGCCCTGGACCAGCAGCAAGACAGCTTCTGGTTAAAGACACACACACTGTGCTGCAGACCAGCTGCTGCAGATGTCAATCCAAACCTTTAGCACACTGAGGCTGCAGACACCCCAGTGTGGCTCTTCCCCTTGGTTTGCCCCACATTCTCCCACTGCAAAGTGCCCACCAGGGAACTGAGTGGTTTAAAAATCATCACAGGTTCACCCCACCAGCTTTCTTCCTCCTGGCTTCTCTGCACTCGCCTGCTTCCAGTCTGAAGGAATTTTCCCTCCTGGAAGAGCCAGGCAGCTGGGCTCCAGCAGGACACTAAACACTCCAGCTGCCTCTGCTCTTAGGCATCACCAGAGATCTGGCTGCCACTGAGATTTTTAAGAGGAACTTCAACCTGTTGCCCATCCCATCTGTCAGTGGGCACCTGTAGCCACTCCAAGGAGACCCTGCTGATTTCTGGCTGCTTTCAAGGCTGCAGTGATATCACCCAGCATGGTCCCTCATAGCTAATTTTCTCTGCCTGGCCGTTTTTGTTCATCATTATGGATCCCTGAGCGCAGGGGCTTGAGCTTGTCACACCCTCTCTATAGCTGCACCAGAAGTGTTCTGGCCATGCTGTGTCCAAGGCAAAACTTCTTTCCAATCCTCTTTGCTTGGAGCACCTATGTGGGGTAATGGCCCTTTCCCAGCAGAAAGCAATGGACTCACTGGAGATTCCTGCCTGGAACCTCTCCCATCAGCTTGGGGGCAGAAGATCTTGGAAGCCAAGCATGATTGCAGGGCTAGAACGTGATCTGCACACACACCACAGGGTAGCTAGCAGCACACAGAGATGTTTGGACTGGGAACCCTTAGAAAGTAGATCAGTGGTTGCTTTTGTCTTGATCTCCATATGAAACATCAGGGATTTTACACAAGGGATTCCTGTTAGACACCCAGATGACATGGGGATGAGAAAGCCAACAGAGCAGTGGAGGATAAAGCAGAAAACAAACCAAAGCCATAGAATGCCTTACACTATCCTCTACCTAACAAGGCCCCATGACAACATAAAGTCCCTGTTTATTCTGATTGTCATGTACAACAAACAGAAACATCTTTGCTCTTCTGTCATCTGCTGAAGCACAGGCTGATGGTTCTCCATCCCCTTCTCAGCCACAAGGATGGGCTGACGTGGGTCAGCTCCCACTGCTGACCTGCCTGAGGATATCTGGCATCTTTTACCTTTCACTACAGTGAAATCAACGGCTTAAAAAATCACAAACTTTTCAATCAAATGATTCTGTTCAAAATAACAACTTCTGTTCCATCAGGAGCGGAAAAAGTTCTCTTTGGGCTCTTTGTTTGGAACAGGTTCTTTTCTTATCAGCTAGAGTGTAGGTTTCTTCTCCAAACAACATTTCAGCTTGAAATACACTACTGCAAGCACTGCCATGCAAAAATAAAAGCTGCACACTCAAGCTGGCATGATGGAAATCCAGAGGCTATAGTGACTCCTTCCAGGGGAATAACCACCCCTCCCTATACTCTCAGGGGAAGAAAGAGAGACTTCCATCCATTTCTCTGAGAGTTCCTGGAGCTCGAAGGGCATACTGACATATTGAGCCAGCATTTTAGGAGCATCACTGAAAGCCATAGCAGCAGCACCAGCAGCATGCACAGCCAAGCACGCTTCCCTCTTAGTTGTAGTGGAGAGAAATTGAGCTGTCATCCTTCCACACCGTCTCAGTGCAGCAGCACAATGAAAATATTTGACAGACCACAGATGAGTCTCCTTTCCAGAGGTGTGTGTGATGGCACAGAAAAATAATGACAGTGATCAGCAAACTGAAATTGCAGTCAGACAGCTACAACCACCCCACACACAGGCAGGCTCACGAACAGACAGGCACACAACATTTAGCTACCGGGAGAAGCACAAGACTTTTTTTTTTTTCCCTGGGCAAACTGCTGGGAAACTCTCTGGCAGTGCCAAGGAGAGCCTGGGTGTCTGGAAGGGGAGGATACTTACTTGGGCTGGATCGTGGAGCCAGGGAAGGCGATGGAGAGAGCGGCTGCCCCGGGTCTCACCTTCACCCTTCAGTGGGGGATGACAAAGCCACGGCTAGTCCCAGCAGAACCGGGGCTGGAAGCCCTGCGGGGAGAACGATCTCACATTCCTCCTCCCCTCTTGCCACCGAGCTCAGGAAACTTTGCTGGGGTGTCAGTCCCCGGCAGAGCTCGGCGGGCTCTGTGCCGCTTTCCTCCCACTTTCTTCCTTCCCCTCGGAGGACGATGCTGCTCTCCTTAGGCAGATGGGTGCTCAGCCGCAGCATCCCTGCCCCGCCGCATCCTCTCCTGCCTCCTCCTCCTCGCCCCCGAGCCCGCGGCGCCCAGCAGGCTCAGCCCACCGCCCACCGCTGTCCGGCACCGCTCGCTCTCTCCCCGCTGCTTTTCCTCCTTCCTTTTCTACTTCAAGGCTGCAGCTCCCGCCCCCTTCAGCTGACAGAGGTGCCCGGAGCAGAACAGCCCCTTTTTCCCCCCAGGGAGGGGAAAAACCCGGGAGCTCATCTCCGCCGAGGGTCAGCCCCGGGGCGCGGAGCGGAGCGCTGCGGCCGCGGGGGAGAGAGGGAGGCACCGCCAGATGCCAAGGAATGGGATGCGGGCTCGCCGGTGCTGCAGCGAGGCACGGATCTCTCAAAGGTTTGAAAAGCACGTAAGGAATAATAATAATAAAAAATACAAGCGGTGTGCGGTGCCTCTGGATGGTGGGGGGGGTGATGGAGGGATGCGTGCGGGGAGTCTTTGCTGGGCGGCCGGCAGTGAGAGGTGCTGAGATAGGACCTCCAGAGGTGCTAAAGCGTGGGGAGGTGTTAAAAAATAATAAAAAAACCTTCCTCAGATGTAAAACTAATGTTTCAAATGAGCAATCAGATCTACACTTAGGGGTAGTTGGTCTACAGCCACGCCTCACGCTAGACCCTGTTGCAAGCACAGCCAAATCTTAACTCCCATATTAAGATGCCAACCCCTGCGTGTTTGCAGAGCTGGTGAGGACAGGGAACATGGCAAACTACGGGCTGTGCACTGGATGGAGCATAGATGATTCTCCCAGAGCTGAAGACGTGCTGACACTCAGCTGTCCTCGTCTGCTCTCCATGCCCACACTGCTGTAACCAGCCTGGCTGCTGCCAGCAACAGCTGAGCACAGGCTCTTCTCCAATTTATTGCTGAAGAATCCTCTATGAACCAGGCTGGAGCTCACTGAACATCAATCATGCTCCTCTCTCTTTCAGATTGTTGCTTTCATGAGAGAGAGAAAGGAGAAAGGTAGCAGAGGCAGTGAAAAACAAAGGTCAAAAAGAGAAACCACTGAGGAGGAACAAACACTTCTCTCTCTGTTTTCCAGCCACCACTTCAGCCTGAGGATTCTTCATACAGCAGCATCCTCTACTGCACCATATTGCATTTCACTTTACAGGTCATCCTAGAAACTCAGGCAAAAACAAACTTTGCAGAAAGGAGTTCAGTCTCTGCTGAGGAAGACACCTCTGTTTTCTCCTTACCTTGAGTAATGCCAGCAGCACTCTGCATGGCTTGAGCAAGAGGGCAGGAGGGTGTCAGGAAAGCAGCGCTGATCAGAAGTGTTAACTGCCTGGGCTTATAGAAACAAATAACTGGGAAATCTCATTTCAGACCTTTCCAGCGATGAAGTGTCTCTTCTAAGGATTCCCTGGACCTGTGACATGAAGTTCAAAACGGCTCAGTGTACTCAACCCTGCCAGAAAAGGGGTGAGAGAGTGTACAACAGAAGATTTTGTGGAGGAAATCTCCCCCTGGCACCTCTGAGAGAGACACTTCCACATGTGGCAGAACTGGTGTTCAGGGTTTGCTGACTGTTGCTGGGTAGAACAGCAGAGTGGCTGAACTCATTCCTGGGGTAACAGCCCAGAGTCCAGCAGGAACAGCCCAATAAGCCTAGTTTATGTAGGAACAGTGTCTGTCAGAGGGGAAGAGACTACCAGGGTCATTGATTAGAGCCCACTGCTCTCACATTGTGTAACAGCATTCATAAAGCTCAGGCTCCAAGGGGGCCAATTAATACGGAATGACCTGTCAGTTGTTCCCTAATTGCACAGAGCAGTGATGAAGAAGGCTGCTCCTGCTTCCCTTTGGCTGTTGCATGACTCTCCATCACACTTTCTTCTTAATGGTCCATAAAACCCCAGAAAAGGCTTTACTGAAATGTTACATATTTTGGGCTCCACTGAAGCAGCAATTCTGTGTTTCGCATATGTGGCCCTGACAACTGGCAGACTGCATTCATGTGATTAAAACAACTGCTAATTCAAGAACTAAAATTAAAGGCTAGATTTCCCATCGGTATAAATCAGAGCAGATTCATTTCCTTGCAGAGCTTTGATAGCTCATGAGCATTCATGATTTGCCAAGGGGTTTCTGCCAGACTGATGGTTTCTAGCTTCAAACTTGCCAGGAACTGGGAAGCCCTGCCTTCTTTAGAGGAAAGATCCCAACCCTCTGCTGACTAGAAATAATATTCCTCTGGGAGAAACTGTTTGTTCCCAGCTTCTGCTGAATTCAGAAATTAGCTGAAGTCAGAAATTTCTGAATATGAGGAATCATTGCCTGCTTGTCTTTCCCCACTATCAGCTCCTGACTCTGATTTCAGCCCTAAAAGATCTGTCTCAGGCACTCTTTCACCCACCTAGGCTGGGCTTTAGTGCCACCACGTCCTGCCCTGGGGCAGGTCAGCATGGTGAGTGCCACAACATGAAGCCCTTGGACATCACACTGCTTAGGAGGGGTTTTTCTCCATGTGAGAACGACTGAAAAAAGGTGGGTGAGAATGTTCCACAGAGGTTTCAAAGGATTTTGGTTGGGACTGACACCTGGGGGAAAGCACACAAGCAGCATTCATGGGAACAGCAGCAGGCTGATCCCTCAGCGCAACAGGAGCAAACTGCACAGCCCCTGCTGCTGAGCCATGCCCATCACAGACTCCGTGTCAGGGAGTTTGTGTCCCTTAACAAGATCATTAGACAAAGGTCACTGCAGAAACCTCTCCCTGCAGATTTCCATGAGGTCTCCAGATCTGGCACCTCTCTGTGAGTTTACAGTTTAATTGCCTCTTAGGGGAAGGAAATGCCAGGCTGAATCTGCTGCTGCTCCAAACCAACTCTAAATGCCACCATGTCTGTGTGAAAGTTTGCACTGCATCAGGATCCTCACTGGCTCACAGTGCTGTGCTCTGTGCTGCCTCTGGAAATTCAGAAGAGGCAAAGGCCAATTTCTCCAATGTTTATGTGCCTATAGCATCAAAAAGGACGCAAAAAATTTAGTATTTGTCATTCCTAGAGGCAGCTGTGAAATTACTATGCAGGAGATTTAAACCCATGAAGGACACACCTCCTTGTACATTGTGTAATTAAAACCACAGGACTCTACTGTGGACAACACCAGTATTAATGTGCTCAGACCCAGAACACAGGCACAGCTGGACCTGTCAAACACAACAGAGCAGCTGCAGCTGCAGGCACACGATGCTATCACTGGGAATGACCTGGGGAGGAGAGCATGCTCTAGGTTTGCCACTGTCCTCCTAATCAGTGATACTGACAGCTGTTGAGGCAGAATAATAGGTACCAGCATGACATTCAGCATCACTAAAACTTTGCCTTTACCCTCTGATCTGCTGGTCTACCAGAACACTTCTGTGGTTTGTTATGGATTTTTAAATAATCTGGAGATAGTTTTTTCCCCATCACACAAACAAACAGATGAACTAAACAGGCTTCCAGAATTTCCAACAAGTTTCTCCTTCCTAGGACACCTTCTCACAACACTGAAAGGTTGGTGGACAGGAAACATCTGTGCAAGTAGCTGTCCTGTTACACAAACAGCTCAGTAATTTTTTATAAAGCTTTCTCAAACCAGAGGAAATCAGTGGGTCAGTTATCAGCCAGGGGCAAATATTTTTAATTACCTTGCAGGGAGGATTGGGTCTATTCTGCTTAGTTCTCAAAGATTCCCACTGACACTCTAATTAGCAAGCAGCATCACTGGAAGAGAAAGCCCAAAGTGACGTGGTTTTATTCAGCCAGGAGGCAAACACCCAGTTCATCCTCCTCTGTCACATCATGGTTCTCTCTGCCAGCCACATCACACCAAAGTGCAGTTATCTGGAAGAGACAGAACCACACACTGTGCCCATCAGTAGCTCTACTTCATCATTTCCAGTGCTGTTCATCAGACATTTCAGTGTTACACCTTCTTTAAAAGAATTTCTGGTAGAGATTTTAGTTGAAGGAACTGTTCGTTCCTCATAAACTGAAATCAGAGTGAGCTTCACATCTTAGATTATACATTGGATGTTACATATTACATATTATAATAGTTTTCCTTATTTCCCCCTGCTTCTCCAGGAAGAATTCACCAATACATCTGATCTGCATTTGGGTATCACCACAAGAACCTCTGATGTACATGGGAACAGAGTCAGGCCCCAAACATGAGGCATCACATGAACAAGGAACTGTCCTTCCAAAAGAATTTATGCTCATTCAACCTGTCCCTGGGTGTGGAAACCAAACCCCCTTTGGAACACAGATCTGCTGCTGCTTTGTGAGCCAACAAAAAGAAACTGAATTTGTGACTGTTATACCCACCTGATGGACAACTTGCAGCATGCCAGACCACAAGAGATACTAATTACCAGCAGCACAAATCACATTACCCTCGCCAGTTTGGATTCCTGGAAAATCTCGCTTTGAGGGATGTCAGACTCAACATCATGAACAGATGGTGTTTCTGTCTGAAGAGGAGACATGTCCTTGATCAGTCTGTCACTGCTTAGGGCGCTGACATTTTTGTTTCTCATCCAGCAGTCTTCACCCAAGGGCTGAGGCTTTACAAGGCAGCCCACAGCCTACAAGGATGATTAGTACCTGGAAATACAGGCAGAAAAGCAATGTCAGGGTGACAGAATCCGTGTCCCTTCAAAATATCTAACAGCTTGGACACACGTGTGATCTCCTGTAAGTTTTTGTGGCTTGCAAAAACTCTTGGCCCTGCCATGGCTTGACCTGCAGTGTAACAGTAGAACACTTCTCAAGGTGAGTCCTTTACTCTCCAGCACAGCAATATGGGCAAGAATTAAGTGAAAATTAAAGATCAGAGTTAGAAGCCCTTATGTTAGAAGGTCTGAAAAGCTTTTCAGTGAGTGTCTTATCTCCTCAGCTGTGGGATACATAAAGAACCAGACTGTTCAGATCCATAGGGCTTATCCAGATCCCACAGAACTTCATGGAAGGGGTTGCAGTGACTTCAGCAGGCTGTGAACAAGGTCTGTAGGATGCTGTCCTGTGAATATTTACCCTCTGGTAGACAGCAGATGTCTGCCACCTCAATATGGGATATCAAGTTATCCCATGACAAAGCAGAGGTCATTAATCACATCCTTCAGTGAAGTGGTTGTAAGGTCATCACGTCAAACCCTGCCTAGCACCATTGTGCCTGCACAAGTTTTATTTTACACAGAGCCCGGGGAAGCATCTGTTTAAAGCACTTGAGTCCAACTCATTAGCTCTGCCACAAAGCCTCTCTCCTAATGCACTTAATCTTTGTGCCTCTCAGTTCCCACATCGCCCTCCCAGCACCATCAGTGGACACTGTGAGCAGCTTCTCCTCTCCCTCCAAGCACCTGCTGTCAGGAGGGATTCAGGCTCAGCCACCACAGACCACAAGTCCTGTTTTTGCCTGCAGCAGACACAGAGAAGCACAGCCCCCTCAGGTCCCCATAACCACCCACTGGTCCATAGGGAGCAGCTGCTCCCCACAGATTTGACATTCTCTGCGTGTGGCAGACGTGCAGCTGATGCCTGCAAGAGCAGGATCCAGAGAAGGAAAAGAAATCCCATAATCATTATGAGCTCTGAAAACTATGGCAGCTCACACATGATTAACTCAGCAGGCTTTGGCATCAGATCCTCAGAAGAAAGCAGAACTGTGATCTGATAACTCTTGCGGAGTTTTATCTACTGAAGAGAGAGGTGAGGTGCCCCAAGTCAAACAAGCTCTGGCTCCTGGAAAGAGCAGCCACCTCTTCTTCTAAACAGGCACACAGCAGAGGGTCCTGTTTCACCACACCCCTTACAGAGTGATGGGGTCCATAAAGCAGGGAGTTAGGAAATGTACCTCTCTCCTGTGACACCACTGCAGGGACAATTCAGGAGGTGCTGTGTCAGTGGGTTTGGAGCAGAGGGATCCAGATGAGCACCACCAGCCTGCAGATACAAGGAAGTGCTGCTCACCTGCTACAGCAGTGAATAACTGATGGGGCAGGACAGGAGCCAGACAGACACACCTTTCTGGAGACACTGTTCAGTGCTATTTAACTTTGTAGGTTGCTCAAATGGCACTATTTCCCTCTCCCACACGCAGCCAGTGCAGGCAGGGAAAAGCTGCCATGAGCATCAGTGAGACCCTGCTGACTCCTCACCCAGCAGACTGATTCAAACCAGTGAGAATTAAACACAGGGTGCTCAGCTATCATCACTTCCAGGATAACGTGAAATTCTGATTAAATCTGACATAGACTTTAGCAAGAAATGTAGAAAGAATCATGACGTGCTACTGAAAGCAGATGTTGGTTTACCAGGAGCACTTTCCCAGCAGCACAGTTGTGGTCACAGCCACACTGCCCTTCCCTCATCACCTTTCAGTCTGCTTTTTGTAACACTGACATTTCAGCCCTTCCACAGAGCTCAGGGGCTAAATGTGGGTTTATGTGCCAAGTGCCACATACACACGTGGATGTAAGGGATTTCTGTCTCAAAGAACACAGGGGAAGGGTGATACACATTTGGCACAGGAGGAAGCTGAGGTGCAGAGGCTTCCCAGAATTTCTGCATCTTCCAGAGACACAGCACAGCTGCAAAGATATTGTGAACACCCCACCCCATCCCACTGCCAAGGGGACTGGCAGCCACCAGCTGAGCACTCTCTAAGGTCTGCAGAAGATAAAGGGTTTCTCACTTCCCCACACTAAATCATCTGTAAAAAGAGAGTAAGGACACTTAACCCATCTGTGGGAGGAGTCACTGTTTATCTATTCTTTGTGCAGTAGAAGTGGTGCCTGGAATAATTCAGCACATTTTAACATTTTAAGCAAATTGGGAAAAAGTGCAATAAAAAAAACCCAGCAGCTCAGCTGAGGGTAAGAAACTGGGGCTGGGAGAGAAAGCCTGGCTGGCACTGGTTTGACTGAGGGAGATGCTAAAGCAAGCTGCTGGGGAAAGATCTGCAGGACCTAATGAAGCCAGGGTGGAACTGCAACCATTTCTCACACCCAGCAAGTGAGAGATTGCCCTAAAAATACTGCAACATATTTGGACACAGGATGAACTCACCAGCCATTTTCTGAAAAGCCTGAGATGCTGCAAACATGATTCAGGTAGGGAAATAAAAGTTAATAAACCCAACTAATGGAAAGGCACCGGAAGACTCTGTGACTATACATGAAGAGTGAAAGAGTCTCCTCTGAACAAAAGGTTCCCCTTCATCTCTTACATGTGCTCTTTAATTGATCATTCATTGCTCTACAAGAGGACAGGGGGTACAGGGGGAGGTGCAGGTAAGATGAGGAAAGATTCATTGCTCTAAAAGAGGTACAGGGAGGACAGGGGGAAGCATTCCTCTGGCTTTGTGGTAAGATGAGGACTGAATGTTCCCTGCCTCCTCAGAGACAGGGATGGGAATCTGAGCTCCTGCTCATTTGCAATTCTGACCTGTGGCCCCTGCCAGGCCAGCACAGAGTTTTTCTCCACTGAAGAAACCCCCTTTTCAATGACTGCTGCTGGTTTCCCTGCAGACTGGCTTCTCTCATCCCTTCTCAGGATGTGACTCTGCACACTCCCAGGTGCAATTTGGTGCTGGGCAGATTGAAAATGCTCTGGCACTTCCCTGTGAGATTTTCTGCTGGCTGCTGGGGCTTGTGCAACACCTACTCATTCTCAGTGGGAAATGGTGTGTGCTTCATAGAAAGAGCAGAAAGCCAGAGTACTGAGTATGTGTATTTTTCAAATAGTTATTTATGCAACTGCAGCTTATTCCTGATGCAATAGCACGGTGATCCCAGGTTCTGGAGAGGCAGATTGAATCAATGATTAATTTAAAGTAATTTATACCTTTTATAACCATTCAAACCCATGTTCCAGGCCTGAGACCTGCAAGCCAAGCTGGATCAATGCCTGGAAATCTGTGAGCATTATTTCAGGTGTAATTATTTATTCCCCCATAACACAGCAACATCCTCGCTGCTAAGGAAACAGTTCAGCCCCTGGCTCAGCCAGAGTGCTGTTTTCTGGCATTTTGGGTGCAGTTCACTTGTTTCTTCCCTCCAGGGATCATCCAGCAGGTCATCCAGGGGGTGTACAAGTGCAGCACACACAAAAATGCTTTTCTCACCTAACTCACCACTGCACTTCCTCCAGATCTGCTCCTGAACAGCCTCAGCCACTCTTGACAGGGAGCCAAGGACCAGAGCCCCTGATGACCACAGCTCCCAGCAGGAAAACTCTCAAGGGGCTCTGGAGCAGCCCAGGGATCAACAGGCACTGGCAAACTTGAGCCCTCCTTGTGTTCATCATGCAACAGAGTTCTGGTTCCTTTCCCTGGTCAGGAGATTTAACTCAGCTCCTGTTGATTACCACAGCACAGAACAGGGATTCCTGCACCAGACAGGGACTGAGAAAAGGCTGTTGTGACTTTGGGAATGAGGGGATGTGCCCTTTTCTTCCTGCCCCTGCCCCGAATCCCACACAGCACCTTTGGAATGACACATTCTCTCTACACCTTGCTCAACACATGGCTAATTATATTTTGAGCCTCTCAATGTCCCTGGATCATCTGTCCAGCCATAAACTCTGCTGCTCTGCATCTTGCTCCAATTCTGCAGCGATCTGAATGACCAGAGGAACAGAAACAGCTGCAGGGGGACTGAACTGACAATGACCTGGTTTTATAGACAGCATAAAGCTGATTCTGATACCCTTTAGTGGCAGAAGTGTCTGTGTGGGAAGGGAGGAGCAAAAGGTTTGACTGCAGGAGAAATAATTTTTTTTAAACATGAATGCTGCACACTTTCTCAGATAGTATATGACTGACTTGTTATACCATGAGTGGTGGGTTTGTTAGAAAGCATTAATAAAACTTGCAGTATAATCCAGGAGAATTCATAGGAAACATTACATGGGAATTTATGGGTTTGCTGCAAAGTTTTATATTCTCAGTACTGAGGCTCCTTTCCAGAAGAGAGACTCTTGGGTGGGCTGGAAGCCCTCTCTTCTCTCCAGGCAGGAGGAGAGAAGTCCCTTCAGGGGTGGCAGGAATCTCTGTGGGATTTAGCATTATGCCAGTAAGGCACCAGAGCATTTGGATTGGTTCTGGTCCCTCCAAGGCAGACAGAATTACCCCACACATTGAATCAGGTTTTGATGTGGCTTTTTCATCTGCCAGAGCAGAAGTCAAATGAGCATTTTGTTTGATCCCTCCCAACCATACCCCAGTGCTTGTGAGAGCAGGAGGCAGCACAAGGAAGGGCAAGGGCAGGGCACCCTCAGCACAGAGCAGAGATGAACAGAGAGAGAAACAGCAGCAAAGCAGGCAGACACACAAAGACACATGAACATCACTCAGTTCGGAGGGACACCTGGCCAAAAAAATAATTAAGACCTATTCATACCCTTGCCAGTTGGACCCAGCAACAGGAATGTGCCTCTGCCCAGGCACTTGAGAGCTCTCATTCCAGACCAGCCACAGGTCTGTGGAGTCAGTGAGCAGCCAGGTGTGGTGGGGATGGGACAAGGCAGAGGTGATGCTCTGAGCCTGCACCTCACTGAGCAGTGAACAGGAGCCAGCACCTGCCTGGCTGCATCCAGCCCCAGGCATCCAGAGATCCCTCTGCAGAAAGTGAAAGAAGGAAGTCAGTGTAAAAGATGCAGAAAAATAGCAGGAATCATCCAAGAATTAAATACCTGAAGAAAGTGCCAGCAACCACCCCTTCTGCTTATTATCATTCCTTTTCAATTTGCTTTTAATTTGCTCAACCTATAATTTGTTAAGCAGGCTGCCCAGTAAGTATCATCTCAGAGCTGACTGCTCTGCAGGTGCTGCTTCTAGCCTGGAGCAGAGAGAAACATATCAACACCCAGCCAGGAAAGCTGCTGATTCCACTGAGAAAATACTGAACACAACCTGTGTCCTGCTTCCTGCTGCTAACAGCAGCACTAAAAATCACAGTGTGGCCAGGACAGAGCAAAGACAAAACATGACAGGAGCAATGTGGGCACACAGATCACACACAGGACCCACTTGGAACCCAGAAGGCCCAACCCACACCAGAAAGCCCCAGTTTTTCAAGGCAGGCAGCTCTCTGCTCTGCATTTGCCATGCAGCACTGGATACTAGGGTTCCTTGGGTGGAGATGTGAGGAGCAGAACCAGACAGAGCTGATCAGAAGCCTTTCAAACCCTTGTTGCACCAAGGAAACCATACAAAACATCCCGGATCTCATGAATCTCAGCTGATTTTTCTTTCCTCCTAGACTGCCCAAGGACTGGCACCAGGTCCCATAGCCTGCTGGAATGTGGATCAAACAGGGCAAAGATCCCAGCTTTCCAGCAGAGACCTCGGAGCTTGGAGATGGCTTCAGAGATCCCAAGAAGCATCAACCCCTAAAAGGCTTCAGCAGCTACTAAAGGAAACCACACTCAGTGTAAAACCCACAGACATCCCAAGGAGATACCAGGCCTGAGAGCATCAAGCTCCCACAAAGACATGACTCCAAACTGAAGTCTTCTATCCTGAAGAAAAAATGGATTTTTAAGCTTGCTTTAGACTCTCAAGGAGAGCTGCAATCCCCCAACATAAATAACAAAATCTCTCTGGCTGCTTGGATGTT
Organism: Alaudala cheleensis; assembly: GCA_013398995.1. Classification (NCBI taxonomy): domain Eukaryota; kingdom Metazoa; phylum Chordata; class Aves; order Passeriformes; family Alaudidae; genus Alaudala; species Alaudala cheleensis. The sequence continues at coordinate 35,122 of VWYE01018646.1, forward strand.
TTCTGATGGGAGGAAATCAGCAAGGCTGAGACCAGAACAGCCATCAGTTTGGAAAAGGAATCCACAATAAGGTATCAGCTCTGACACCTGCTGAAGCCTTATTTTCCCTGCTGAGTGCCCCTGGACAGCCAGTGAATGTTACAGGTTTGACACTCAGTGCCTGAGGGCGATTCACTGGGATGTGAAGGACACGGATTGACTTCAGTTTGCAAAATGAGCCCAAGCTCACACTTTACCTTTTTATTTCTTTTGCTTTCTGTAAAATTCCCTTGGCTGGGCAGCACTGCTGTGTTTTAGACCCTTCTAAAGACAATCTTTTTAGCCATTGTCATGCTTTTTGGGGTGCAGCCCTATGTCTCCAGCACTGCAGGCTCCCACCCCCACTCATGTCCCCAGCCCTGCTGTGGGGGCACCCACTCAGGTCTCCTAGATCCAGACACAGAAACATAAACAGTGTCAGAAGCAATTTCTGTCAAACAACACAGCTTGTATCACCCACAGGTGAACCCACAGAAAGCAAAGGAGTGCAGGCAGCCTGTGGTCAGCCTGCAATCCCTTTATAAATCAGGATCCTGTAATGTTCCCGTAGCCCAAGTGCAACCCCCCAGAGCCTGCACTCTGCAGATGTGTGAGAAATGCTGTTTGTCTCCTCTTTCTCCCTGATTTTCAATTACACAGGACAGTTCTGTGGCCAGCAATTCCCATCAGCTCCAGCCAGAGAAACCCTTTGGCTGTAGGTGTGAGGATGGGGGAGACAGTTCTGGCATTACCAAGACCATTCACCTCAGAGCACATCCCAGCCCATCCTGCCAGACCTGAGCTCTCAGGGGCTCCATCACCCTCTGGGGCCAGCAGGATTCCCTCCTCTCTTCCCCACTCACAGCCTCCGTGAACCCCACACTGGTCTCCTCCCTGTGCTTCATGCACAGATTACACAGATTATTATGGATTATTACAGATTCCCGGGTCTCTGAGCTGTGAGAGCAGAGCAAGGCTGCCTGGGGAAAGGGGCCACGAGGGAGAGGAACACTTTGTGACAGGTTTTGGTGAAGATCTGTGACTAGAAAGCAGAGGATGGAAACAGATTTTCATCACCTGCTGAGCCTGAACTGTTTGGTCACTGATTCAGAAGGCAGGAACTCTTGCCAAGACTGCAGCTGACACATCCCACCTGAAAAGCTCTAACTTTGCCAGTGATTATTTCAGGATGAAGATGAGCTGCTGTTTGTCTCCGTAAGTCTTGTGAGAGCAGAGTGACCTGGTGTTTTTTACCCACTGTCCTCCTGTTTTCATATGTCACAGGAAGCAAACATCAGCTCTCTGAGCCCAGACAACTTCCACTCAGGTTTCACCACCAACTAATTATTACAAAGGGGTAGGAAATAGAAGCCAGCCTGGGATCACATCAGAAGTGGGCTAGGAAAATTCTCAAGTTCATCTTCTGTAGTTAAGCTCCCTTATACAAGCTGAACAAGAAAGATTATTACAGATAATTGTTATTGCAGTTTTGAGCCAACAGAGACAGCTTGTACTGGGAGGACAACACATTGTTCCTCAGAAAAGCTGCTGTAAGCATTAGATTACATTTGCTCAGAAAGGTACCAGGCTGAAAGATGGAAAGGCTCAAATCTTGGGTACACCAAACAGCAGCAAAACAAAGAGAGAGCTGCATGTCCCTGGAAATTGGGAAGATTAGGGAGAGCAATGGCTGCACTACATCTTTTAGACACTGCTAAGCCAGAGCTGCTTGGAGAGTGGAAACAAGGGGCTGCAGCAGTGAGGGAGAACGTTTTGGATAACATAAACACCTTGCTACCTGTTCCCTTGCTTCTGATGAGCAAGGCCAGGTCTGTGTCCCACATTCAGACCTTGCACAGATTACTGGGGTGGACACTGTGGTCAGTGCAGCTGTGTCTGCCCCTCAGGACAGGATCCAGTCCCTGCCAGAGGTGCTGGCAGACAGCTCAGATGTGCCACAAAAGAAATCCCCTGGCCCTGATTTACATGCTGAAATGAAATGGTTTTTGCTGGATCTTGTCACCAGGCTGTAGAAGGGCTGAGGACTGAAACTGCTCTTTTCCCAACCGTTCTCCCTCACCCAAATCACTCTCATAAGGTCTTTGTCCTCATTTTCTCTCTCTGTAGCAAACCATATACCAACTGATCGATCAGAATCTGCTGCTTGTAAAGACAAGCAATTGAAAATTATTTCATCCAGTAATGTAGAAAAGTACATGTGCTGATCCCACTAATGCACTGAATTTACCTTGGGGCAGCAGGAAAGCCTTCACAAAGCCCTTTTTCCAGTCCCAAAATCTATTTCTACTCTTTTTCCTTAATTCAGCAACTGGGAGGGAGCTGAACAGGTTTTCTCATTCTGGTGAGACAAAGAGGGAAGGCCAATACAAAGCCAGGTGCTGAAGTGAGCAGACAAACACAAGCACTGCTCACCTGCACCCAGCACACACATCTTGCTTCCTGCATCAGCTTTTGCCAGTTTTACAAATGACATTAAAGATAAGTTTTGTTGGGTTTTTTGCAGGTTTTACTAGATCTGGCCCCTCCACTTGTTCGACTTTTTGCATTAACCACCCAGATGCTCAGAACAGAAAAAGACGAGGCACTTTAACAGCTCACGAGACCCTCAGCCAGTCTGAGAAAGAGGTTGTGTTCTTACAAGCTTTTACAAAAACAGGCTGTCAGGCAGAGAGGGAGAAATGCTCTTGCTGAAGAAAGGGCAAGAGTTGGCTGCTGTTAAGTGAATCCAGATAGAAAAGGAGACGGTCTTGGCCAGGCCAGAGGCTGCTCTGCAGATGCTCGGTGCCAAGACAGGCGACAGCATCCGCAGCAGACAGGAGCTGGCACAGGAACCCTGCAGCCCCCCCAGTCCCTCCCCACGGCAGCTCACGATGGTGACAAGCCAAGAGCAGACGGACAAAGCTTTCTGCAGCCCCCGTCAGGAGACACCCAGGACTCTTCATCGCTGTGCGAGTCCTCAACAGCCCATAAATAGAGCACTTGTGTGGAGAGGCAGCGCGTTCCTCCCGCTCCTCCCCAAGGCGAGAGCGCTGCGCAATGAAGGACCTTGCCCCTTGGAGATGTTTTAGCTTCAGCTGCGGGGCCCTGGCGACCGGGAAGGAGGAAAAAAAGGAACAAACAGCGGTGAGAGCTTTGTGAAACCTGCAGCAATGCTCCCCACGAAACGCTCGTGGGGTTTGAGCTGAGCTGGAGGGGCTGAAAGGAGGAGGAAGTGCAAGGTCAGTGACCAGCACAGCTCATCCCTGAAACCAGAGGGGCTCTCCTCAATCCAAGGCTCCTCCCAGTATAGAGAAGCATCTCTTTAGGGCTGACATTGCTTTGCTGGAGTGAAAAAGTGACAGTCCCGTTGTGTTAGGCTATGTAAGAACACAGGTGAGAGGAATGACAGGTTTGTCTTTACAAACAAGCGATGGATCTGCTGGTGGATAAAACCGGCACCGAGAGAGAAAAGAAACAGTGGGAAGGATACCACTGAAAAGAGGATATTTGCCTTTACAAACAAACTGTAGGTTTGCTGATCCGTGAAACTGAATATTGAAAAGTGACAGAAACAATGGGGAAAACCCATAAATTCCATAAGAATTAAACGGGGGGGGGATGGTGGTTTATATGTTAAACCATCTTTCGGTATGAGGCATTCCAGGACGTCTGTGCCTCTCAAGTACCTCAGCCAATGGGGAGAGAGAGAGGGAAATTAGGATATAAAGGAGGCTGCATCCTCCAAAAATTGGAGAGACCCCAGGGGAAATGCCCCGTGGCCTCTCCCTTTATTCCAGTAAAGTAAAAGGACTCCTCTGTTTCCTTTTTGGACATAAACCTCTGGCGTTTGTGGATTAATTTTCCTAACACAGGCTAAGGTGCTGAAGAGATGATGTCCCAAATTAAACAAGGAGGCAGAGGAAAGTTACTTACTGCATTTCCTTTCTTGAAACTGGAGGCAAACTGAGGCACAAAGCAGTTCCCAGGACAGGCATCTGTGTGCACAGATTAGTTAAGGGTGCTGGGGAAAACAAACGTGCTTCATGCCTCAAAAATCTCTAGGGAATCAATCCAAAAGAAAGGAACAGTACTTTCAGTGACTGCATTTTTAACATACTTTGGGTATTTCATTACATTTCAGAAATTGCAGCACGTGTGTTCTTGTGCTGTACAGACTCGGCCCCTGCCAGGCCTCCAGCTTCTGTCTGGAAATAAAACAATGGGGGAAATCTGCATTCCTCTCTGGAAATGTTCCCACAAACAGCAGCACAACTTTAATTAATATAATTAGCACTCATAATATATTCTGTTCTCCCAGCTGTGACAGCACAGACACCTCGATCTATGCTGCTGCCTCTCTGGTGCGAGCTGGGACATTTTGTCCTTTTTCAGCACGTTATGCCACTGCCCCAAAGGAAGTTTTCCTAAATCTTTTTCAGGGAAAAGTGAGGACAATGGAAGATTTCCTGGTTCCCCATCCCAGCATTAGAAACAGCCTTGTTAGATCCAGTCCTGCCCACTCTGCTGATGTTTCCCACTCCTTGAAGTGGACAAGCAGGTGCCACAGTCTGCATCCCTGGAAAAGGCTGCAAGAAACCCTGAGCTGGGCTTCCAGCTGAGAGGGCTGAGGTGTGCTATCAGGCAGATTCACACATTGCTAGGCAGATCAACAGAGATTGATTTCTGTGAGCAAGCCAGATGCAGAGAGCTGAAGAGTTGTTAAACTTTTTTTCCACCTCCCCTTTTCTAAGCACCCTGCCAAGGTCTGTGGGTTTTAAGGTTGGTGGGTTGTTCAGTCTGTGACTGAACAAGATACTTAATGTCCCCAGGGGCAGCAGTTTTTTTCTGGAAGTGGGGGCTTAAAATATGTTTGTTAGGGACACAGAGACAAAAACGGCAGGGAACAATGGATAGGAAATGTGGGGAAAGTGCAGGCAGAGGCACCCCCAGACCTTCCTTTCTCACCTTTTCCTTACCAGCAGGCTCACAGCTGTGCCCTTTGCACTGCAAGATGCAGCTTTGGGACCAGTGATGGCTCTGGAACAAATTCTGAGGAAGGACCAAGGATGCAGATTGAAAGACAACATGAATATGTGCCTGATGGGCAAGAACCAGAGAGACCCATTATCCCTGTGGAGTGTGCAGACACACAGCAGCAATCATTAACTGCAGCCAAGTGCATTATCTCTTCATGTGCTCTTCTCCTGCAGACCTGACAATTCATCTCATCCTGCACCTTCAAACACCCCATAGCTGGGAGATGCAACAAGTGACATCTTGCACCACAAGACATCATTAGTCTGACTGCATCCACTCAAGGCTGTTTATTTTTCTTCAATACAAAGCAGAAACATTTAAAGCCTTGATGTGCAGCCATGAGAACAAGTGAGCTGAGGGCCCAGCACACCTGACAGCTCCCCTCTTTTGCACACTTTGCCAATTCATGCCAGTTCATGCCATGTGACAATTGTCCCCCTCATTAGCAATTACTTAACCACAGAACTCACTCAGCCTTCTCACTGATGCCCTGTGAGATCCTGGCTGTTCCCTTTCCCAAGGGGGCAAACACACCTCTCACAGCCTCGCTGTCCCCTAGGCCAGACTTTTTTTCCCTCATCCTCCTGCTCCTTTTGTTGTTGTTGTTGTTTTAAGAAATAAATTGAAACCCAGATGAGATTGTTTCTACCAAGAGATGGTGTCAGCACCTCTGAAGCTTTTATGCACTAAACGTCAGAGAGGATAAGCCTGCTGGGAATGGGAAGCTATCACTTGCTGTCATCAGAGGAGCTCCTGGGGAGAGCCGAGCCCCGAGTGTCCCAAAAATTAAGAGCACAAATTGATGTGTGCTCCTCTGCTTCACAGAATCTGTGCGTCACATGAAGTAGGGGTAGCTGTTACCACGGTAACTAATCTAATCTTTATTTTAATTTTTGCTCTAGTCAGATCACAACAGATAGGAAATAGCTGTGCTCAGAATGAGAGTGATCATGTGTCAGACACATGCATGGAAAACATGCAATTGCACACGTGGCTGTAACTAAATCTGGGAAAAAAAAGTCCTTTTAAAATGTGGGGATGCACTTTTTGAGGAAATAGAACCAAATTTGACTTGATCTCAGTGATGCACAGAACACAGACAGCTCCATGCACAGCTGTCACGTGCAGTGTAACTGAGCCCGTTTGACACCCCAGGGAAAGGACAGTGTACAAATTCCATACCTTCCTTTTGAAGAAGGGCCTCACCCCATCCTAAACTGCCTGTCAGCTCATTCTCCATCCCATTCCAGAAACAAGGCTTCTTTTGTAGAAGAAACAGAGAAAACTCTGCTGTGTCCTAATGCAAAAGCATCCCTTAAGCATGTTCCCTGGGATCCAGGTATCTCAGAGATGTCCTGGTTTCAGGACACTCTATCCTCTAGCTGGGATAGAGTTAATTTTCTTCCAAGTAGCTGGTATAGTGATGTGGTTTAGATTTAATACTAGAATAATGTTGCTAACTGATGTTTTAGTTGTTGCCAATACTGCTTACACTAAGTCAAGGCCTTTTCTGCTTTCCCTACCACCCCACCAGCAAGGAGGCTGGGGATGCATGAGGAGTTGGGAGGGGACAGTCAGGACAGCTGACCCCAAGGGACCAGAGGGACATTCCACAGCATGCTTGTGAGTCATGCCCAGCATATAAAGCTGGTACAGAGGGGAGGAAGGTGAGATGTTTGGGGTGATGGTGTTTGCCTTTCCCAGTTGCCGTCACACCTGATGGAGCCCTGCTCTGCTGGGGGTGGCTGCCCATGGGATGTGGTGAATTAATTCCTTGGTTTGCTTTCCTTGTGTGCATGGCTTTTTTTTCCTTTGCCCATTAAACTGTTTTTATCTCAACCCATGAGTTTTCTCACTTTTACTCTTCCAATTTTGTCTCCCATCCCATGGAGGGGAAGAGAGCAGCTGCATGGAGCTGAGCTTCCCACTGGGGATAGAACATGGCAGTGGTCACCAGTCAGGTACCACCTTAGGCCACTGTCACCACTACAGCTTCCAAAATGACAAGCCAGATCCTCTCCTGCTCTGAACTGAGGTAGTTTTCATTGCATCATCCATTGTTTTACTTTAATTTATTTTCATCAAAGGGTCCTTCTATAATGACTCTTGAGCTGGCTTTTGGTTTGTTGTTTTTTATTCTTTTTACCTGGAGAGCAGGATTTTCCATGAAAAGCTCCCAGCCAGAACACCACATTCTGACACTTCTGCTATCAATCCAGATCTAGAGGGCAGCTTGCCAACTTACAGCTTCAGGAGACAGCACAGAGCAAAACTCATCACCAACAGAATCCACCCTGAAACGCCCTGATTCAAGAACAACATCAGCTAAAATTCAGCCTGTCTTCTGAGCCAAGAGGCTGCATGAGGGTTGTGCCATGGGAATCAGACAAGAGGGAAACATGGAATAGGAGGTCTTGTTTAAATTTCATAAAAACAGCATCTCTGCCTCCTCCTGACTGCACAGCATCCATGAAGTCCTTAAGCTGCTGATTGCCAAAGGCTGGGAGTTACCAGCAGGAAAAGTACAGTAATTACATTTCTTCTTTCAACATGTCCTCCTGGCCTCTGACTGAAAAAGGGCCCAGGATTCAGCTTGACCCAAAACAGCCCTTCTAACTCTCAGCAAGAAGCCAGAATCCAGTTCAGAGGATGATGGCATTATCAGCCTTCCCTTCAGCTATTACCAAGCCAGACCCCTGTCTTGAGGGCCAAATCTCCTGTTAGCTCAGGAGGAGGCAAGTCAGGACTATGGGATAACAGGTTCCCTAAAGATGAAGTTCTGCTTTGAAGCAGTGACTTAATTTGGGCAGAGGAGAGAGGTGTTTAGAGAGAGATGGATGTTTGTGCCTGGAACGAGAACAAGCAGAGGAAGCAGCTCAGAAAATGATATGATTTTAGGTATTTTTAGTAAGGTAATGCAGCAGTAAGTGGAAAACAAAGAAAGAAGAGCAAGAAGCAACAGAAATCAGTTTGGCTTTAAGCAGTTGCAGTGGGATCACACTGGTGCCTCAAAGCAAGCTCTGTTCACCACCTTTATGGGCAGGCAGGATAAACCCATTCCTATGATCCCACTGTCCAACAGAAAGCCTGAGCCTGGAGTGGGACTGAGCACACCCCATCCCAGTGGATTTTAATCACACCCCACCAAGACATGTCCCTCTTCATCCATCTGCCCCTGGTTGCTGCTGGGAACCCTCCCATCCCCTCTGATTGCAAAAACAGCAGCTGCAACTTAATAACGTGGAGACACTCTCCAATGCTCCTCTTGGCAGCCATCTGGCTTCACATCACACACATCCCTGCCAGGCAAAGCAAAGGGTGTTTCATCTCCTGCCACCAGTGGCTGAAGGATGGACTAAGCCACGAGCAAGAATGATGTGAAACAGGAGACAGATTACAAGGAGCAAGAAGCAGAGGGAGCGTGCTCAGCAATACATCCGTGCAAACAAAAGGGGATCTGTCTTCCAGAAGCAACAATTGTGAGCTTGCATTCCCTGAGGGCCCATTTTGAACAATGCTCCGTGAGCTCTCAATCACTCTTTTTGTCTGTTTTCCCCTGTTTTTCCTTACCATCATTATTTTTGCTCATCTCAATTTCCCTTCTCCAGGCTTGGAGTGCAAACACAACAAGTCACATCTTTAACCGTTCTGATTTGATGCAATTCCCTGGGTGTCCATGTAGCAAGGTTGATTTAACTCAGCCTTGTATCTTCAAAGGGCCCTTTAATAGCAATTACAGACCAGATGAGTGGGATTTTATTTTCCAATCAAGCCAGGTTAGCTCAATTCAGCAGTGCCAAATATTGCCCAGCTGTGCCATTCAGCTTAGAGTTCTGCATTTTGTGCAAATGCTGGCAGCAAAACAGGAAAGAGGTGAGAAAACACACTTCCTGAGATCAGAACAATCTCTTGGACTCATGTTTGTACAGTATAACCGGGACCTTAACACGTGTGAGGTTTTCAGATGTACATTTTTAAGTCAGTATTTGAGATAAAATCCTCTTATCAAATCAAGCATCTCATCCTACATCCACGGGTGAGAATTTGACCCCAAAGTCTAAGATGTGCATCTTCCCTGTGGGGCAGAAAACATCACAACAAAGTCAGATGCAGCACTCGGTGTAATTTTAGTTCAGCTGCAGAACTTCACTGGGCAGGAATTTGAGATGAGAGATGAGACAAGCTGCTGGCTTGGTGAGGAAATCATCTGAACCACATCAGCTTGGCTTTCTGCCTGCCCCCCACGTGTGGCACTTACTGTCCTGCAAAGGAGATGAAGGACCTTGCAAGGTCCTCCCTAGTGGGACTCCTCAGCACCCAGAGCTGCTGAACCCTGGGCATCCTGGAAAGGACAAATGCAGAGAGGACCACAGGTTAAACTGTTTATCTGAAATATGTCAGTGTGGATCTTTATCTGAACACACTCAAGGCAAAGTGATATCAGTGTCATTTTGAAGGGGATTCAGCAATGTGCAAAAAGGCATCACATAGTGTTTTTTTTTAGTCCCATCTCTATCACACAGACCATAAATCATCCAGGTCTTTAAAAAATAATGAAGTTGGCAAAGAAGAAAAAAACTTTCTATACAAACCTTTATTCATTAAAACATGGCAAGAAACAGAGCTGCCAACATCTACACCTACACTCATCCTCTGAATTAGGTCTCTTCAGCAAGTTAACATCCTTTCTCCCATCCAGCTTTCCTGCTTGCAGATATTAAGACAGAATGAGGTTACAAAGAGATTTCTATTACCATCACTTCCTTCCCCGCACGCTTCACTTTCACACTTTGTTTTCCCAGGCAGGGCTTGGGTTTCTTTTATTTTGTTGTTGTTTTTCTTCCTTGCCCTTAAGACAACATTTTGTTCTGCATTGCCACGGCTCTTCCATGGTGATTTGTTAATAATGTTGGGTTTGCAGTCAAACGGCTGGAAAGATAAAAAGCTGGCAAGCTGCTTCCCTCATTAGGGAGCAGCTCTCAAGCACTCCAGTGCCAGCCTATTAGCTGAATTATTCAACAGAAGAAAAACCACACGACAAATAAAAATAATAAAAAGCTACAAGAGTAGGGAGGGAAGGGCAGTTCATCGACTTTGGTGCTGTTGTAAAAGTTTGGCAGCATTCCTCAAAGCTCATTTTGGGATTAAACCCATCTGAGGAGCTCCAGCAAGGCTGAATGGCTGCACAGCAGCAGACAGAGGCTGGCATTCATAATTCAGATATAGGACTGTGTTGTTGCTGTCTTGAACTGATAATGAAGAAGCCCAAGGGGGAAATATTTCCAAAACCATAATGTAAGGGATCTGTTTGTGTGCAGTTTGTGAGTAACTGGTGGTGTTGGAAATCTTCCATATCCAGCCACAGGCTTTAAGCACTGAAACAACTCACCATGAGGAGTCACAGTAATAGTCTGTGTGTGTTCTTATTGTGCAAAAAAAATACTGTGTAATTCAGGGGAGCTCAACCACCCATAGCAGAGGGAGGGTTGCCTTGCATGTGCCAGTGGCAAGAGGAGGTGACATGTGACATCTTGTGCCACAACAAAGCTGTGAACTGGAACAAAAACTGTGATGGGAGAGTCGAGATTGCCCAGCATCTGTTCTTGTGTAACCTAAAGAGAGAAAGTGCTTGGTTCAGGCACAGACCTCAGCAGGGTGGTGAAGACCCTGAGGATCCAGCTGGGAAGCTGCATGGAAGAGGGCAAGCCTGGGGTCTCAGGTTTAACTCTTGAGGGACATGAGAGGTAAAACAGAGCTGGTCACCTGGAAATGCCTCCAGATCATGGAGCAAGCCCTCCCCTGCAGAAGTCAGCATTCAGACTGGATGGCACAGAAGAGCATGGACAACTGTCCATACTCCAGAAGCAACATGGACAGGGAGAAGGGTGTGAGTTGAAGCATAAATAGGGACTGTGTGATTTAGATATCAACTGGTAATCAAAAGGAGGAGGAATTTGGACTTCTCAAGGCAAAAATACTCAAATATTGGGAAGCAAACAGGAAAAACACAGATGAGATCTCTGACTTTTCTTACAGCTTTTATGATTTCCCGTGATAAAGCAAAAGGCATTGAGTTTTATAAAATTTCATAAGTTACAGACATCTGCTTATTTTAATTGGCATGTGATATTAGGAAGGCAAAACCTGAGTCTAGAGGATGGGAAAGCACATCCTCAAGCTACTGCAGAGCCTGGCAGAGCAGCCCTGCTTATGCAGCAGGCTGCCACCCACACACTCATTCCCAGGCAGGTTCTTCCTTTCACCCAGAAACACTGTACAAATGGATTTGTGTATATTTTTGTGAGGAGACTGCTCATACATACATTTTGTGTAAAAGTAACTTCAGCAATGTGAGACCCTGAGAGAAATCTGCCCAGAAGCCAGAATTTTACGCCTTGGGCACGCTGACAGGACAGGATCTAACAAATGAGGAGAAAGCAGGAACAATGGAATCAAATTCCTTTGGAATCGAAGCAATTAAATCCCTTTAGCTGATGACCCAGACAGAAGGAAAAGCCAGGCAGTGAGATCTGGTGATGACATTGAGCCCTCATTTAGAAGAGGGCCCAAATATCACAAGCATGATAATGAAGAGCACCTCAGTAATGTAACAGTGCTGAGAGTCAACAGCAGACAGCCCTGCTCTTAGGGAGCAATTAGAATTTTTGCTGTGAAAACTTGACCTCTGGTCTATTGCTCCCACAGGGAAGGAAAGGACTGGATAAACAGAAGCAAGCTAGTGGCTGCAGATACCAAGATACCAGATAAATCTTATGCAGTCAGCTGAGAGATTTCTGTGGGGCAGGGAGGCATCAGGGCAGTGTGTAAGGCAATGGCTTGCCTTGGTGCACAGAGCTGGAACCAGAATGGGGGGATCCCACCCAAAGGGCTCAGGGTAATTACTTGGACACACAAGGGCTCAGAAGGAATGTGATTACAAGGAGGAACATTTCAAAAAGTAGAGATATTTACTTTGGAAGATGAGGTTATTGCACTGACTCTGTGGGGCAGAGAGGCTACAAATGTGTTCTGATGCTCCCTTCAGGCTCTCCTCCAGCCTTCACAGCCCAACAGAATCTTCTCAACAGCCCAAACCTTTCATGGCCTCTGGACATGGCTTTGAAGGTGGGAAAGGCAAGTAGCCCTTACTCCCAACACACAAAGTTACACTGCTTCCAGCTCTGTAAGGAAGGGAAGGGATGCCACGAGAAACAGGCTGAAAAGATGGAGCATCTTGGAGAAGCTCTGGTGCCAGTTTAGTGTCTTCCCCAGAGGTCCCCTAAAATCACCATCCTTTGGGGTAATGTGTGTGGAAGGAAAGCACACCAACACTGGCAGGATCACTTTCAGGGGACAGCATTTGCAATGTTACAGCTGATGTCTCCATATCAAGGAGATGAGTCCAAGTCACCATCTGATTTCCTGAAGATCTTCATCACCCCAGCTTTTTTAGAATCAAAAGCTAAATGGTGTTAAAAACTTGGCTGTGACTTCTGCAAATTTCTCCACACAATCAACAAGGCAGGAGAGGAACTGTTGGTGCTGAGGAGTGCATGGCTTTGCCATTGATTAAACTGAAGGCCTTACTGCTCCACTCACCTCGGGCAGTGCTTTTGGCAGTAGGAAGTGTGCTGACATGGCTCAACAAAGGGTGATTAATCAGAAGCCAGGGTAATTGAACACTCCCACTGCTGCTCAATTAATCTGATCACTTCCCCTATAAATCCACACTGGCAGCCTGTGACTGCAGCAGAGCTCATTGATATGCCAGCAAGGTTTCCAGTTAGGATCAGACAGGCTGCTCTGGCATTTCCAGCCCAAGCCTGAGGACTGTGTTCATGTCACCAGCACAGTTATCACTGCTGGCCTCCTGCAATGCAACTGCATGGGGAAATCAGCTGCTCCAGGGGTTGTTTCTCCACTTCATGCCACAGCAGGCTGCAGAGGCCATGGCAGGCTGCAGGAGCATCCCCTGGCTAAGTGGATCTAGAGCTGCTGCAAGAAGAACATCAGGATGAAAAGCAGGAATGAAAAAAGGAGTGGGAAATAGATGAGGCAGCTCTGCTTTCCCCACAAGTAGTCTGGAGCTGGGTGCAGGCATTGTGATTCTTAAGGCAGCTGACAAGAAAAGCTCTCAAGTCCTGAGGGTGATGATTTTGGGCAAGGGAACAATGAGGGAAATTGGATTCCCACCCATATAGACACAGTGTTGCCTCAGAACTGGCCACAGGACTCTGATCAGATGTGGTGCCAGTTCTGGATCACAGAGAAAGCAGAAACATGAAGCATCTGACTCCAAGCTCCTCTGTACCCTCTGCTCTGCAGAATCCTTGCCCTTGCCCTGCTTCTTGATTAGCAGAATATTTCAGGCGGCCAATTTCCCCTTCCCTCCCACTCCAGGCTGAATCAGAGCAAAGTTGCTGAACTGGGGCTGCTTGTCAGCCTGCCAAACTTTGCTAACCAATCTTAGTGTGAAAGCAGCTGTGACAGGCAGCAACAGAAAATCTGGTGTCAAATTAATTAGCTGGAAGGGACCCAGCAAAACACTGGTACTGTGGCTCACAACCACTGGATGAGTCAATTCTCACCCTCCTCAGTATTACAGATGTTGGGCTGGGTGCAGAGTCCAATTTCCCAAACCAGCCCATGACAGCAAGCCCCCACAAAACAATCTAAAGATGAAGCATTTCTTTCAGAGTTGGGTTGTTTTTTTTCCACATTGGAAGGGAATTTGTGTCTCAGTGACATCTCCCTCCAGACTTGAGTTTTTTCCCCCCTCCAAACAATGGCAAAGAAATGGCACCATAGGTTTTACAACTTTTTTCTTCCCAGAGAAGTGAATTTCTATGCTTGGAGAATTTTAAAAGTGCTAATGGAATCTGGCAGGGGGGAAGGAAGGGAAGGAAGGGAAGGAAGGGAAGGAAGGGAAGGAAGGGAAGGAAGGGAAGGAAGGGAGGGAAGGAAGGGAAGGAAGGGAAGGAAGGGAAGGCCTTTCAGTTACCATGGCAGTGTGTTTCCATGGAAGAGAAATTTGAAGCCTGTTGCTGCCACTGGAGTGGCCTGAAGAAAATTGCTAGTTTTGAAAATTAACAAAGCTACTCACTACCTTGAAAGCCAGCCCACCCACAGCCCTCCAAAGAAAAAAGGCATCTTTGCATCCCTGAAAAAGGATTCAATAAACATGAGGGGAAGGAAGAGAGAGCAGAGAAAACACCACACAATGAAAAATGGGCGCTTCCTTTTATGCAGCCAGCAATGCAGAAACCACGCTGGCAAACACAAGGCTGAGTGCACTTTGTGAAATATTGCACATAAAGGTCAGCAAAATCCTACAGAACATCCTGTGTCACTGGTTCCCAAGGGCAGTGCCTTGAGACTAGAGCTGCTGGGTTGCCATTTGTTTGAAATTATTTCCCCATAGGCTCTCCCTCAGTTTGCTCACCCACCTCCCAGAAAAACCTTGGGGATGGAAAGCAAAATTTTCTTGTGGGTTGCCTAATCAATATTAAAGAACAGCTTAGCTGCTCTGATAATCTCCTTGCTGGTCAGAATATCTTTTTTAATTCTTGAAAGTCAACTTGTGCCTTCCCAACCTGGTTTCCTCACCAAGAAGACACTTTTTCATAGTTTTTCAGAAGCCAGGGAGCCCACACAAGCTGCCTGGTAACTGAAAAAACATGGCACAGATTCAGCCCTTCCCAAAGGGGAGGCACTGGGTTTCAGTGATGAAGTATTCATGTTCCACAGGCTGCCAAACAAGAGAGTCACAGGCAACACAAGCAGACCCAGCACAGATCAGAGTCCCTGATTTAGTGACCTTCCACCTAAAACAAGAACCTCTTCCTCACTGGCATGAAAGGAGCACGGTAAAGGCCTTCCAAATGAGGTCCTCTGGGGATAACTCACCTGAAGAAAGCTGAACTCTCAGGGAAAGGTAAAGATCAGAGGCAAAGAGGCATCTGTAGGATCATCAGCTGGATCTGAGTTCTCCTTTTGAGGCAAAGGAAGATCCAAGACCTGTCCCACTGAAACATCACTCCTGTACCCCTGCCAAAAGGGCTCCTGTGCTCTCTGCTACCTCTCTTGTCCAGGAGGAAAAGGGAAGATCATTTAAAAGCACAGTTCAGCTAAAAGCAATTCTTTTGAAAGAAAGACAAGTACAAATAAAGGGCCTGGCACCTGGCTTGGGATTCCCTGTTCAGATTTCACTCAAGGCCTGAGCTGCACAGAGCACTGGGGAGTGCTACATCCCACACCTCCAGGAAAACATCCTGGGTCTCCACCCAAGATCCACACACCTCCAAAGAAACTAAAAAATGACTCTGCAAGAGGCACTCAGAACTAGACTGCACACAAGAGCAGAACAATTGGCTTAAGTTAACACCTCTTCCCTGCTCAGGGCGCTTTTCTCAGTTCCCAAAAAGAAATCTGAGATCACAGACTGATAAATAAAATAAATCAGTAGAGAAGGGAGGTATGCCTAGTCCTCAGAGACTTCAACTGTCTTAAATCCAATGTCACACAAAGAAGTAATTCTCTTTTCTGTGTCACCAAAAATAAAGAGGAAAAAAACCCACAAAGAACTGCCAAACGTGTTAAATACATAACTTAGGGCATTTTAATTTAAAAAAGCAAAATACATTTCATCATCCATCAGCTGGCACAACGTATAAAAACCTTTAAATAACAACTTTAATATTAGTCACAAAATACAGCATGATTTATAAAAATAGCTGTATACACTGATATTACTGATAATGTAAAACCACTCTGAATAGGCCATGCAAAGACATTCAACTTTGACCTTTCAACTTCCAAGTGCTTGTTGCATCTGCTACTTTATTCCTTCTCACTCTGCTTGGGAGGGGTTTGTGCTGGCACTTGGAGGCCTCCTCCTCCCCCCCTGCACACAAAGCCCTGATAAAAGGTCTCAGAAAGGGCTGACAAGTTAAGGTGCATCATGGGCATCTCAGTGGCCCAATTTTCACAGCTTATGTTTAGAAAGTGCTCAACATCTGTGTCCTTCTCCATGGACCTCCCTTTGGTCACTTAAAATGAGAAAGTTTTCAGACAAAACCCTTCCAAATTGTTCTTGGTTCTGTTGCACCACAGTATTGAAAGTGGAAGCAAAAAACTCCAGACACCCAGCCTGAGATTACTGCAGGAGGCAGAATTCTACATCTGCAGCACCATTTGTGTATAGTTGTACCTCTGCTTGTGGCATTTCTAAATTATTCACACACCAAAATTGACTGATGTCTCTCTGTTCACATTAGGAACTGCAGGCAGGACACACAAAAGGTCATGGAGAAATACAACTTTACAGAAAGGAAGGTTTAGCTGAGGATAGCATAAAAATAATAAAACCCCACGTTAGTATTAAAAAGCCTACCCAACAGTAAATATAAACTGTTGCATAAACAGTCTGTTACACTGCAGTTATCAGATTTAAGAATGTAACTGTTCCAAGGGGACATAATGGACATCAAACTCCAGAAAATTTAAAAAAGAGATGGTATAGAGTACATTACAGTTAAGGGCAAAGACATGCCAAATACAAACCCCACCTCTCACAGTTTTCATCCCACAGGCTGACACACAAATTATCAACATGAGAAAGCTGCCCAGAAGTTCTCTCCATCTCTAGAAGTATGAGCAATCCTTGCACCTTTACAGTACCATCCTCATTCCATTTAAGCCCAGTGAATGTAATGGAGACAGAGATCCACCCATCTTCATTCCTGAGGCTACAGAAAGAGAGGAGAGCACTGTTGGGTTGAGAAAAGTCCCTCCTGCTGGCAGTAACAGCAGCACCTTCAACGTGTGCCATCAAGGAGAGCAGCCACTGGCAGGGAGAGGCTTGATGCTCTGCTAGGCAAAGGGTGGGGTTTTCCTGATGTTTTCAAGTTTGCATTTTAAACTGTGCTCTTCTAAGAAGAAAATGAGGAAAACTCAGTGATTTATCACCTCAGATAATACAGCAGCAAACTCATCTTCTGCAGTTAAAAAAAAACCGAATTGAATTATCTTAATGCACTAAATCTGACAGGCAAAAAAACATTCCCATAAAAAAGCTGTCCCCTTAAAGTTACAAGTCACATCACAAGAGCAAGCTCCTAATCAAAGTGTCAGAAGCAGAGCAGCTTTCATCAGCGCTGAAACTCCAAATAAGAACACAGACTGATCCTGCCCCCCCACCCAGCAGGGCAGAGCTTCAGAAGGCTTTGTGGGGAACCGGCTGGAAGTCGCTGTTTTTGGTGGCGTGTGCCATGGCCCTGCGCCGGGCCAGGCGGGACTTGGACGGAGGGGACAGTTTGACGGAGCACACGGCGTGGGCGGTGCCCCCCTGCTCGGCGCTCAGCTCGCTCTCGTGCTGGGACAGCTGCCGGTTCAGGGCGATGGCCTCGGCCGCGAACAGCGTCAGCTCCTTCGTGCTGCTGTTCCTGGCCGGGGAAAGAACAGCAGGAAGCAGCGTTATCAATACATCTTGTAAAGCTGGCTCTTCGCAAATATTGAAGTGAAGGCTATGTGTATAATGCTGGAAAATGTTGCTATAGTAATATAGTTTATTTCTGTTATTAATGAAACTCAGAAATAATAGTGTGATTAAAATGTATTTTTAAGCTATAGCATGGTAAAGTGAAGACTGCTTTTGTTATATAACCCTGAGTAAAGATAATCAGGAGGTTTCTCACATTTGTGGATTATCTTATCGAGACAAACATGACAGAAACCAGAGCCCCAGGAGAAGAATATATGGACCCCAGTTTTTAGAGAGGCAGCAGAATAGTGCCACCAGAAGAGATGAGGTTGCAAGATGGAATGGGGGCAGATTGGGGGGGTGTGGGGTTTAAGACCACAGGGGGAACATCTAAAAAGAATGTTTGAATCATGTATGAATGTTCAACAAGCTGAGGTATTTAAAGAGGTGCTTTTGGGTTATTAGGTGTGCTTTTGGCTGAATGCAAATTACCTGGCCGTCAACTCTGCTTTACTGTCTCTTACTGTCTTTTTGTTAAACTTTTGTACATTTTACAAGAAAGTGAATCTCGTTTTTCACAGCAGTTTCAACACAGGCACTTCACCCACTTGCCCTCACAGCAGAGTGTCTATTTCCAGGAGTGTTTATTTCTTCTACCAAATCGTTGAGACAGCAGGCAAAATGAACAGGTAATATTTGCATTTATCCTCACTCGGAGGACCAGCAATACGTGACAAAAACACTCTGGGATTTTGGAAACAGCCAAGTTCTCCTTCTGCCAAGGAATTCTGATTACAAACCCAGGAGGCCACCTGAGATGTCACCCTTAATTTCTACCTGTTCTCAAAGGATGGGCATATGGGGCCACCCTGCTGTCCTTCTCCAGAGAACTGCAGTCCCTCTATAACTGCCCCTGTGGCTTAAGGAAATGCATTTCTGATGGGAGAACCACCCAAAATCACCAGCAGCAGACACAGAAACAGAAATGTGACTCAGGCTCTCTGGCATACAGAATCTCCCATCAAATCACCTCCAATGAGGGTTGCCCTGCTCACAGTAAATGGATATTGTGAGTGCCACCAACTACAAGGAAAATCAGCTCCAAGTCTGTGTTTATGGTGATTATTCACCCATCAGAAAGCAGTCTCTTTGGGTAACACATGCCTTAATGCCTTTTTCTCCCCCTCCTGGGCAGCAAGCTGACAAAACCATCATTATTTCCTGCCGAAGATTAACACTGCACTGCAGGAATTCCCTCTAATGCTTTTCCCACAAACAAGCAAGATTAGATCATAAAGAAAATTCAGAGCTTTAATATTTCTGATGGTCTTAACAAAAGTAGTGTGGGACATTCATGAAGCTCCATTCTCAATCAGGGACGTTACCTCCCAATTTATCAACTCCTCTCTCCCACCCATTCTTTCAGTAATTATTTTTGGCCAAGTAAACAGATGTTAAGAAAATAAACCCTACCTTTGAAGAACTTGAGGGGTGGGCAATCCCCTTTCAGGAGCCTGCTAGAAGAAGCAGTTAAGAGAAATTAGTTACATATTAGCAGCTTGGAACCAAACTTCCTCAGGAGTGACAAAAACCAAGTGACTGCTCCAAACCTTTACAACTAACAGATATTGCAAATAAACTAATCCACAGTGGGCTTACAAATCAGTGTTAGTAAAGCATATTTCATAATCTGTCTCCCCTCACAAGAAGATTTCACAGCTTGCAGGTATAAGACCACAGTTTTGGAAGCTCTCCAGAGGGTCTATTCCTTCTTTCCTGAACTGGGAACAGAAACAAAAGAGGACACTGCTGCTCTTTTATAACCTTATTTACCAGCATTCTGCATTACTGTATTAGCACAATAATTTGTGTACTGCAGTGATTGCTATTCACAAGAAAGCCATTTAAAATACACAAAGCAATAATTAAACAAAACAAACACTTAAAGGCTGACATATTCATCCAAATATTTACCATGCAGAAAAAATAAAGCCACTGTGTATCACTTAATTAATCAAGATACAAGCACTGAAACACACAAGAACTCTAATAAAAAGTTTAGAGACAGGGAACAGCTTGTTTGTCATTTTGGAGGAAGACTAATTCTTAATATAAAGGGGGATACATACTCCTTGAACCCATGAATGTTGCAAAACTTGAGCAGCACTAAGTCGTTCTTTGGCATCACAAACCAGCAGCTTTGAAATGAGATCTTTGGCCTCAGAGGAAATATGTGACCAGTCCTTGTCTGGAAATTCATATTTGCCTTCCTGAATGCTCTCAAAAAGCTTGTTCTAGTAAAGGAAAAAATATTCAATTCAAATACACTGCAACCAGAAGGTTTCTCAGGTGAGACTTCCCACTCACTTTTATCCACCTGATGTGGAGGGCAGCAGCTGAAACCACCCAGTCTCCTTGTGTCAGTGGAGAGGGACAGGCAGCTCCACAGAGTGGCTCAGTGCAGCCTAAGATGGGCACAATGCACTGTCTGCTGAAACACTTCCCCCAGCCCTAAGAGGGCAGCTAAAATATTCTGTTTTTAGAAAATAAATTCAGGCCCTGCATGGCAACCCTCCCAGGGCTCAGCTTTTATCTCAGGAATTGCAGTGACTTCCATTAACCAGATCAAGGATTCCAGAACAAGGGAGGATTCCACTATGTCCCGTATCGTGAGGAGAAACTCTGAGATCTCACAACAGGAGGAAGGAGAGGCAGTTGCCCAACCTGAATTTAGGAACTGGTGTCACTCAATTTCTATACTGCCACCCTCTCAGTGGCAGCTCATCCTCCCAGCCTCAGGCACAGCTCTCCACTGCTGACATTACACCCAAAGCTCAGGGGAGAGCTCTGCACTGCCCACACAGCCAGGAAATCACACTCACCTGGCAAACTCTGCAGACCTCTCCTCTGTCCCAGCCACAGTCTGTGCCACAGTTGCCCACGAAAGGGGGGTACCCACTGAGCATGATGTACAGAATCACCCCCAGGCTCCACAGGTCACACCTCTTGTCATAGAACGTGGCCTCCTCCATGAAGACTTCCACCACCTCAGGTGCCATGTATTCTGCTGAGCCACACTAAGAAAAACCAAATCCAAGCAAGTTTCCAAAGGGAGGGTCACATCAAAACAAGACTCATTTTCCACTCTTTATACCAAGTGGCTTGGTGTAAAAACAGAAATTGGGCATCAGTGAATACGGAAGTTCCTACAGTTCTTTAGCAGCACCAAAATCTGTTCCACATGGCTGTGAACTTTTAATCCAAGGTCAAAATATTAATTTACATCTTTCAGGTTTTCAAATCTTATCCATTAGATTATCAGTTATTATTAGTTATCAGACAAGTGTATGAGGGAAATAGATTTCTGTAAGACTTCTGCAACACTGTCAGATTTTTCTTTCACAGTAAATGGCAAAAGCACAGGAGTGCAGTTTTTTCAAACTAATGTGTATTATAAAGCCACACATTGATTAGAGTGTTTGCATTCTCCTTAGCTCACAGGTTTGGCTACAGAACCAAAACATGGGGAAATCAACACAAAACTAAGGTTCAAAGTCTGTCCATAAGCACACAAAAATGGGCACAAAAAGTTTCCCCATTTGATTGTTTAAGTGGTAAGAAGAACCAATGTGTCATGTGCTGGCCAACAGGAGAATTAACAATGAGCTTCTGTAATTTGGTGTATCTATCCTGTGACTGGGGAAGAGAGACAGCACTTTTCACACATCCACTTGCTTGAAATGAACTGTCCAGCACTGGGTGTAGTGGCAGGAAGCTCTTTGGAAGGTCTCCTCTGGAGATAAGAAAATTTGGTTTGCAGCAGAACAAAAAAAAGCACAAAGCACAACAGGTCTCTCACCGGCGTTGTTAATTCAGGAGTAGTTATTGGAGTGCATGCACTGTTCAGCTTCACCCCACTGCCAAGATCAAAGTCACATATTTTTACTGGTGATATCTAAAAAAAAAATAGGAGGTCAGGAAGACGGATTAATTCAAAATATATGAATATAGTAGAAAACCCCAGGACAGAACACAAGTCCCTAGTGAGACCCAGTCTCTGACAGCCACCTTCCACTCCCTGCCCCAGCTGCACCCACACCACCAGCACCTCACCCTGCTACATTATTGTCTCATTTGGTTAGGCAAGTGCCAGTACACATCAGGGCACTTTGAAAACTGGTCATATAATGTGGCCTCTAAATGCTGCTTGTCCATCTGGGTACTGGCTCAGAACAGATGAGGCACAAGAGTGTCATTGCCATCCCTCTATAAGGCCAATTGGCTTTTTATCTCTTAGCCAGATGTTCACATTTTCACAGCTCAAAGAAGAAGTCAGACTGTTTTAAGCTTCAGTTCTGTTGAATTTAGTTGAAGTTCACTAATGGGTTCAAAGGTTTTCAAGAAGTGAAAAGACACAAGGAATGTTTTTGGGAATCAAGTTTTAAAAATTCTTTTTGGAAAGTTAAGAGAGCAGAGCAGCACCTTTTCTGGAGATTCACACAGGATGTTTTCAGGCTTCAGGTCCCTGTGAGCAATACCTAAACACAGAGTACAAATGCTCATTAGAAAGGATACTCCCCTGTTTTATTTCTCATAACTTCTCTTTGTAACAAGGTGGCCTGGGAAATATTCTAGGTCTGAGACTGCTACACACACCTGCCCCTCTTAAATATGACAATTTAAAGTGCAACTGTTAAAAGTCACTGTTGCATCCTGGTGTAACTTTATCCTCCCTAACTGTACAGGAGAGTCTGTCAAGCAGATAAGAACCTGCTAACACCAGAACTTTGTTAGCCCAAATTAATTATGTTCCTTAAAACCAGCTTAATGAGAAAGTAGGAAAGTTTAATTCTTGACACATTTTAATGAAATTTTTGTGCCTTTTATAGTAAACTTCTTTCCAGATGGATCAACTGGCTTGATGAACTCCTATCAGCACCGACAGTGTTTGAGGCACTCTCCCCTGCAAAAAATCCCCTGAGTTCCCAGATGAAAATACCCCTTTGAGGTACATACTCAGTGCTGAAGCAAATGAAAAATTAAGGGTTCAGTTAGAAATGCAGAAGAAAGCTAAAGGAAAACAGAGTGCTTCTTCATTTGACTCCTATCAGAAAAGGAAAACCTAACAGGGAAGCACTGTGTTATCTGTATAATCCACATGCAAGGTGGTTCTCTGTTGTCAAAGAAGTTCTTCAAATGCCTAAAACCACAATTTCTGGAAGTTCTCCATTTAATATGATCTCAATTGGAAGGTAGAAAATGAGGGGCAAAAAAACCAAATCAAATGAGCAACTTGGCTGTAATTTAACTGCAGGCTAGTCTTGATTTAGAAACTTACACTCCAAGGACACCTGATATTACTTCAGAGCACAGAAAGGAAAATTCCACCAAACTCTAGGCAAGGGAGCTTTTAATGTAGTTTTTTCAGCACACTCCACAAGGTGTGGCTTAAAATATAACAGCAGAGCACCAACCTAAAGGGATCAGTGTTGATGCTGACACAGTGCACATGGCTCTGCCACAAAGGATGGCACAATGGACCCACTGAGGTGGCCTGTGCTGACATTTACATCAAGGCTGACCAAACTGCCAGCAATTGGCTTGGCTCACAATGGGAAAGCCAAAAGTGCCTTTTTGTATCATTGTGTGAATTCAAATGTCTGATTATGTAACATTTGATTTTGCAGTTGCACAGAGCACTGAGAAAACAACTGCCTTTAAACAGCCCCCCAGCAGATTATTAGCAATAAAGCACACACACCCCAAGTGGGTGTAAAGCAAGATTATCATCCAGCTGAGTTTTAAACTACTCCTGGCAAAAGAATTAGTTGTCCTCATTCAAATTTTTTAAAAGCATTTAGCTATAGGACTTCACCATTAAGCTGTGCAATAAAACTGCTTTAATTTCCTGTTTACTTTAGTGTTCTGTATCCTACTTACTAATTATTTTAATGTCCCACGGAAGAACCATAAAGAGAACAATAAAATGGAAAGGGGATGTAGCTGATTTTGCAAGCCATGTCCCCACTGTCCCAGTTCACAGCAAACAACAAGCAAGCAGATTGCTGCTCTACAGCTATTTTAATCAATCACCCTCCTCTTGTTTGGGAAAAGGGGAATTAAAACTAAAAGCTGAGAGAGAACTCCAGAAAGGTTTTAGCTCAGCTGTTGTTAAACCTCTTGAATGGGGTACCTGGACTTTCAGCTGTTAAGAAACCCACTACAGCCCTGCACATCAAAAAAGAGTTTTCCCCCATATTCAGCCTAAGTTTCCTGTTTCTTCTATGTCCCGTATCAGAAAGTCAAAATCTTCTAAATGCAGGTATTCAAGAAGCACCTTCTCTGAAGGTTTAGTGTTGAATTATCACATAGGCTGTGAAGATTACAAAAACCCTTGATCCAAACTAAGTTTGGTTTCACATTCAAATGAACTGTTTGTAACAGTCACAACATGTGACAAGATTCACATTCCTCAGGTTTACCCCTTTTATCCCTATGCATTTCTACAATTTACTTTTTAATAGGTTCAACTTGTTGAGGTACCAGTGCTGTGATTCCAACTCAGCATATAAACAGTCCTGTGGCTTAGAAGTATGGACTCCAACTAAATATTTATCGAACCAGGGCCAGTACTAAGCAATTTAGGCAAATGCAAATCTGCTGAGCTCTACCAGGCTAATGAGAATGGCAAAAAGGAAAAGAAAAATGTATCAAAATAAATAACCCATAAACAGTCTCCAATTACATGCCATTCTATTCAGAGCTAGCCACTGTAACAGTAACTGAAGCTGCAAGGCCAGATAATCACAACATAGGAAAGACTTCCAAAGTATCCATCACATTCAGCCCAAAATTATACTCTGGGATGACCATAATGCACAGAAATTTTTAAATTTAAACTGAAGTATTCTCAAGTCAAAAAAGCAGCAGAAAAACACTAATGTAAAAAAAAAATGTCTACAAACATAACTGCTTTAAATCTAAGCAAATTCCAAAGGACTTGAGGACATCTTCAAATGAAGACTGTGGTTCACTTAGGTCTCTCAATTTAACAGTGAGAGACTAAACGTGGGGGCCAAAAGCTACTACAAACCAACAGGTCTTGTGACCAGCAGAAATTCTGAGTAATTATAAAAAAGTGACTCTGTTGACCTGAAAGATGAGGAAATTAAAATTTTATTAGATTCCTTCTGAATAACCTTTATATAGTGGCTTGTGTAACAGGAACAAACAGACTCAACCCTAATGTTAACTCTCTCTGGATGCTGATTCAAGTTTTCTTCTTGAAACACCTGTACCATCTTAACACTTGTTACTTGGAATACAGTATATACAGAATACAGTTACAGTATGAAAACAATATCATAGAGGAAAGCAGCTGANTCTGTACCATCTTAACACTCCCAGTTACTTGGAATACTACAGTATGAAAATAATATCATAGAGGAAAGCAGCTGAAGTCATCTGGCACTGCTGTAAATGGAAACACTAGCAAAAGCTGTCTACTTAGAGATAAATGAGCTTTATAACTGAGTGTACAGTATTAACTGGTAAAGATGGAGGTAACCCTCTCTCACCTTTTGTATGAAGGAAGTCCAGAGCAGAGGCAATGTCTCTCACCACTTTGCTTGCTTCTCGTTCATTGAAGTGCTTCCTCTTCTGTATATGGGCCAGGATAGAGCCTGTCAGGGTAACAGGTGAGAGGGAAAACCTCAGTAGGAATGCTGGACTAGTTCCAAGTATCATGAATCCATAACCCCATTTTCACACTTTATAGCAGCCTTTCACAGCAGGCAGCTTCTGTGGAGCAAAGAGGGGAATGAGTAAGAAGAAAAGGCACAACTGAGCAGCTCCACCACTTAAGTGTGCTAGAACATAATTTTCAAACAGTGCAGCTGTCTAGTTTAAGCACAGCATGAGAGACATCACTGCCCCCAGGACATGACTGGTCTGTTTTCCACACATTGGGACAGCAGAGATTTGCCAACAGTACCAGCAAAACTCAAACATCAGCTAAGGAGACACATAAACACTCCAGCAAAACCCAACCTACCGCAGGTCACACTCAAACTCCTCATTTTCTGTAATGTCACCACTGAAAGTCAAGGATACATGTTTGTACCTCAACACCATCAAAGTAGAAAGAGATTTGACCTTTAAATACACATCAAATTTCCCACAGACATCAAGGCAAGGCTTCTGCATTGACTTAAGGCAAAATTTGCCCAGGGATATAGAATCTAAATTCAAACCTCTAAATTAAAACATAATGAAGGGCTGGTAGCTTGCAGGCAGAGCCTCACTGGTATCCCTTTAACAAAGAATAAAGGGCGGTTTGATTCCTCATTTTCTTAAAGTGAATTCAATCAAACCTCTCCAAAGATTAAAAATGTCTTTAAGAAAACCATGTAGTTGACAGAGATCCCAGCTCCCTAAGCAGTCTTACTATTGCTTCTATTTTCTTATTCAGAGAGGTGTATTTGTAAAAGCAATCAGGCAAAGAAATTCAAGAAGTAACTGCCATTTGTTATTAGCCCCAGTACACTCCACATTTTCTGTCCCAGGTGATTTCACTTTTATTTTTCAGTTCTAAATGTGGAAGGAAATCTCCAACTGGGTAATTCCTACTCTAATACCACCAATGCTGCTGCCACTCCTCCACAGTCAGCATTCAGAGAGGGAAGAGAAAGGACAGTCAGAAAGAAGAGAGATGGACAAAAGACAGCTCAGATATGCACAGCCATGCTGGGTCAGGGGGGGTGGAGGAAGGCCACTTGGAATCAGGTATTAGATTTCAGACATTTTCCCTTGCCAAAACCAGCACCTTCTAGTTTGCTACAGATTTCTTGAGTGCACAAAGTTCAAAGGGGTTTCCCTGGGCAGTTGTTCTTTGCAGCTTTAGAAATCAGGAACAGTTCTTCAGTGTTTCCAGGCCTGTGGAAAAGACCCCACACTTTGCAGGAAGCAATACAGAGCCACATGAAGTGCTCATTTCACTCAGCATTTTTATCTGAAATTACCTTTCTGATGTTCAAACTCTCTCAGATAGGATTTATATCAATAAAAACATACTTTACTGACTTCATATTCAGCCCACGTAGAGAATTCTCAGGAAGAAAGAACAGCAGGGCACTCCTGCCACAGTTGTTCCTACCCCTCCAGTACTCATCAGAGAGAAAGCATCATATAGCACCTCTCAAAATGCATTTCAGAGGGGGAAAAAAATAAAAAAGAAGAAAAACCTCTTAAATCACAGAAGATCAATCTAATCAGCTTGATTTTAACTCATTCAATTATAAGATGCTGTCAGACAAGGATACTAAAGGGACTCTGAACATCACAGTGAACTGAAAACAGATAAACCAGGAGCAGAGCTCCTTCAGTTACCACAGCTACTGGAAGCCAAAGTTGAAAATGAAAAGCCCAAATTATGCTCCAACACTGTAACAGCAGATTCTGAAACTGGAGTTACTGAAGAAAGGCTTGCACTGAAGATTAATGTTCCCATTCTTGCCAGCCTTACCTCACATCAGAATCTGCAGTACATCAGATCTGACCCTAATTCCTATTGTCTTCAAACCACGTAGCTAACACTTCAAATACTGGGGTTTTTTAAGAGAAAACCAGCCTCAGCCATAGCTGAGCCTGTCAAGAACAGTAACTAAGAGGAAAGGAGTAGCATTATCATCCTCTCAGCAGCCATGCAGGTACACAGACTCAGAAAGAGAGAGGGTTAACTAATGGCAGAATGTGGAGATGAAAAAAAAATACAAATGCAGATTGATCTCAATCAAGCCCTATTACAGCTAATTTGTCAGAGACATCTGTGCATTAAGACAAAGTGTTATGGGAAAACACAATAAAAACATGCAGCAATTTTGAGAAAAGTTAAACAAAAGCTTTTACTAAGAAAGATGCACATCTGTCTCTTTCAAAAATAGTTCTGATTTATGCAGAAAGAATCTTGCACACAGAGTTTGCTCCTGGAAACCTTGACCAGAGACAACATGATGTTCTCTGGGCAGCAGGATACTGCAGAAGCTCAGTTTTCTTTTGAAGGGTTGGCCACATTAACTCCTGGCTTTGCACAGCCATGCAATTAGTGTGTACTGTAATTATACTCCATGCAGACCACCGTGAGAAAGTCCATGAAGTGCTTGCTGCAGCTTTGTCATTGCCCAGGTGAGTGGGAAGAAGTGCTGGAGCCCAGGGACCACTCAGGCTCACTTGAGGGGCTCTCAAACACCCACCAGCACAACTGGTTCTCAGTGACTGCAACCTCAGGCACAGGCAAGATGATTTTCATGACACAGTTCCATGAGTTCCAGGAAGTAAAGCCAATCCTACAACAAGTGAAAACTCTACCAGAGTATCCAGATGCTGCACCAGGACCATGCATAACACCCTGTGTGTCTCCCCTTGCCTGAAGGTACTGGGACCTACTGACTGTATTTCAAACCTGCTACTTCATTTCCAACCCTCTGCCACAGAACGGGATTGCAAATGCACGACCAAACCCATCAGCACTCAAGAATAACCATACTTCAAGCTGTGTATAATACTCCCTCAGCTTCTTGTCTTGAAATGCTCAAGCATTTAAAGTAAGTTCTTCAATTACTACCTTAATACAGAGGCAAATAGGAGCAACAATGATTGAATGAGCAAAGGCAGAGTTTCTGAACAGTACCTCCTCGCAGCTTCTCAAAGACCAGGTAGTACCTTGTGTCATCTTCAAAAAATTCTATTAACTCCAAAATGTTCCTTGAAAAAAAGAAACAAAAAAGAAGGGAATAAAACAAACAAGCACGGAGTGTACACACAGCAATGAAGAATTTCAGTGTGGATAACTAGGAAGTGCCAGAAGTAACCAAAAATACAAATTCTAGTTAAACAAGTTGCTTTGGTTGCCTGTGGCATTAAAACCGTATTTCCAATTCATACTGAAATTTCAGCATTGGAAAGAGGCCAAACACCACACTCAGGATTGTGAGAGCTCTGCTACTGCTCAATTGACAGGAAGATAACTGGTAGTAGGTTGTTTTAATAATTTAAAACACTGCATTTGTGCTGAGGGCAGAAGGAAAGAAAAAATTATTAAACTGGTGTTCTTTCTCTCTGGAAATCACAAAGCAAAACACACAGGGCTCAGAGGAGACAGACATCTGTCAACAAGATATTAAATCCAGCTCCTTAGTTGCCATTTTTAGACTAACTCCTGTTTAGTTCTTTGCAGCACAAATAATCCAGGTTGCATTGAGACTGTCAAATGCGTAAATCACAATTTGTTACATTTAAAGGTACATCCAACCCCTGAAATCCTGCATGTGGTGATGTGAGCTTGAGCTATTCATCAGTTGTATACTGAATGACCATCCACTGTTAACCTCAAAAAAAAAACAAAAACAAAGAAAGACACAGTTTGCTCCTCTGCAGCACAACATAAGCCCATGAGTTTGATAAACAAGTTGGTTTTAAAATTATTTCTGTATGTTATATTAAGTATTTGTTTGAAAAATTCAATACAAGCTGCACAATTGTAATGTGCATACACTATCTGTTGAACATACATTCTAGATTAACAGAGACATCTAAAAGTAGCTTCAGAACTGGCTCAAACCCATCACAGAGCTCCCAGAGCTCCCACTGCTGCCAGTGCCTGCACAGTTTTTCTTCCTCTTCAGAATGAGCAGCAGTTTACAGTTGCTTCATCCTGTGGCTACATGAAGTCAGCACACATCCAAATGAGAACTAAGTTAGCTTTTAGCTGATCTAAGAGTTCCAGTGCAAAAGCAGGAAGGCTGACATGAGGAGGACAAACCACACATCAGGGAAAGGAATGGTAACATTTCCTTTCCACAGCAGCTGCTATCATGTCAGCTTTTGCTGATGGTGAAATCACAGGGGAGAGTGTCAAAATGTTCATTTCTCATCTGGACAAAAGCCATGCATGATTGAAGCACAATCAAGCTACACTGACCTGGCTGCTAATTGAGTTATGTATTAATCTGCAGATAGTTTCCCTAAATTTCACAGGTAAAGACAGGGAAATTCTTACTCTGAATAAGTCAAATCTAAATTTCAGGTGGTTCTAAGGAGACTACTGCAAAGCTTCTAACCTTGTCACACATAAAAATTTAAAAATAATCAAAACTCTTTAAATAAACAAAGACAAGGCTGTACTTACTTGTTACCCTGACACTGGTACAGAGTTTCTATTTCACGAAAAACCCGACTCCGACTGTGCCCAGCATTTTTTTCAATGATCTGTGAAAAAGAGTTTTAAGAACTCATATTTGAAAAATCACTGCAGGAACTATGCATGTAGGTCTGGAATTAGGTAACTGTTCCAAGGTTTGAATCTAGGGCATTCCCACTGGAGAAAAACACTCCACCTTTGTTTGTTTGTTCAATTTTTCACTGGGCATTTGTTTACAGAGCAGAGCAGCGTCAGCAGAGCTCTGGAAGGCATTCAGAGGACAAGAGAAATTAGGGCAGGAAGAGAAGAAAGGAACTAAATCCACACGTTACACAGCTGGTGATCAGTTACCACAAGCTTTTTCTTGCATCACTTTAACTTTGCAATGTGCAGAACAGGATATCCTCTTGAGTTCTACCAAAAATAGATTTGACATCTGAACAGTCAAAATAAAGAGATTTGTCATTTAAGCAACAAGTACCAAATCCACCACAAAATGAGAGTTACGTTCATAGTGTAAACTTTATGGAGACCCAATAACAGAACCTAAAGAAAGCATACATTCAGTCTCAGAGCCATCAGAGCCTTCACACCATCCTCAGGCTGAAGGAGGACAAGAACGAGGGCTCTGTACAGAGGCTGAGTCTGAATGATTGCTGCATAAACTCATGCCATGACCATGCTGAGCTTTGTTTATTTCAGCCTTTCAACTTCAGCAATTTTAAGAAGTACAGCCAAAATTCCAGCATCTATAGAACTACATTTTTTAAATGGCTTAAAATGTTGTGCCTATTTTTGAATAGAATCAAACACGAAGCTTCCCCTATTGCTACTATTTGTGTTTGTAGTTAATTGGGGGACTCAGGACAATAACAAATTAGTAAATGAGCCCTAATGCTTTTCAGTGATGTTACAGAAAGAGATTGGCCTCCATCAAAAAATAGATAGCTTTACCTGAACACTGGCAGCACCTGATGCTCTCTGAACTTGGAGCAGCACCCAAAAGTTTGCACTATTTGGGAGGGCATGCTCATGTATGTAATTAAATATATATATGATGCTCATATAATGACTCAACCTCTTCTTTCATAAGAATAGACAAAGGTAGACTGCAACCAAAGTAGGGCATGAGAGGAAAGCTTGCCCTGAGATCCAGCCATCACAGGGATTTACTGTTTGTGACTTCTGCCTGCAGCTAACACATGAGTTCACTCTGGCACAACACTTAGGGTGACAGGTTTTCTCAACAGTTATAAAACAAGCTCATTTCAAGCATCAAAAATTTCCTAGAAGGAAACTATTACCCACTCTGTTGCAGATACTCAGAGGAAGAAGGCATATCACAGACAGAAGTGATGCTGATTTTACTCTCTACTTACTTTCACTGCATATTCTTTCCCAGTTTGGAGACTGACAGCACCCTGAACTTTAGCATATGCTCCCTCACCAAGCAGCTCAGCAGTCAGCTTGTACAAGTCTGCCAAAGAAATGCAGAAGAAAGGACATGTCCATCAAAGCGAATTTTGAAAGTGAAAGTTATTTAATGAATAACATCAAGACAAGCTCTTTATCTGATAAGCATCCCTCAAATTTATGTGGCATTAAAGCAGACATGCCAGTCTTAACTACACTTCCTTTTTCACCTCTCTCTTTCAAGTTCCAGAAAAATTAGAAGTAAGCTTTATTACAGCATCAGAATTATACATTTGTTCACAGTAGAAATGTTTTATATTTCAGCAATCTCTAGGATCTCAGCCACCTTCCCCATCTTCATGTAAAACTCAGAAACATTTTTTTCAGGTGGAAAACAATTAACTCTGTTCAGAAAATGCCTACCACACAATATGTTTGCAGAGTGTTTTAATTATAACAAACTTGAACATTTAAACCTAGAACACTACTACCATCTTTATGTGAAATGTACCTTCCATTGCTACTTGCCCACTGAGAAGTTTTACACTGCTCAGTTTTCTCACTGGACTATATTTTTCTTACAAAAGCACACATCTACTCAATCAAGACATTTTGACATCAGCACTGTTGCTACCAAAAAATGCAATGTTTAGCTAAGAAAACAGAAAAACAGCAGGAGCAGAGCAGACTGGAATAATTAGAAGGTTTTCAATTGTCACCAACCTTCAAACTTCCCAGGGACCTGATCTGTGGCTCTGGTTCTTTTTTTCTTTTTCCTTTTCCCACTGTCTGCTATGGGGACAGGCTGACTGCTGACCATCTCTGTGGGGCAGAACATAGAGGTGACTTCAACAATCAATTACTTTAGGAGAAAATGCACATGCTTTTGTGTTTATGTTCTAATCTATCCAAAATTTCTCTGCTTTTCTTCACCACAGGCTGCCACCTCTTTTCCAAATATCAGAGGAAACCTAAAAAGGCAATTCAGTTGCCAATTAATAGTTTGGGGGGGGTTGATAACTAAATGTAAAAACAGGAAGGAACAATAACGCACCTATACTGAATCCTTATCTCACAGCACAGTAAGGCAAAGCACAGAAATAGCCCACAACAGAGCATGTGATGATACCACACAGCACTTGCAGCCCTCACAAGGGCACTCTTCTCTGAGCTATTCTACTGTTTTGCAAGGAGATTTTGTTCAAATCAGCTCAAGAAAATGAGGCTCCAAAACAGCAGGAAGGTTGGGGAAGTTTCAAACCACTCAGTGAAACAAAGCAACCAAAGAAATTAAGGTATCACAGGAGCAATCCAGGCCAGCTGATGCTGCCAAAAGGCCATAAAGAAAACCATTTCTCACAGAACCATAATGTGCCTTTCTAAACCACAGATCAGTGGGTAATTTATGCTCCAAAGCAAGAAGCATTTATGGCATTTAGATTTCTTCCTACATTACTAGCTGCAGATACTTCAAGAGCTTAGTCAGAGATAATAATTCACTGATGCAAGATAATATGGCAGAAAAACCCACCTGCATATTGTTATTGAAGGCCTAAATAAAAACACTGCCACATTTGTACAGATAACCTATCTCCAAAAAGGTTAAATGATTCCACACTGAGGTTCTAGGTGGGACTTCACACCAGTCACACCCAGCCCAGTTTGCCTCAACAGTTTAAAACCTCAGCTGAGTCTTCAAGGCAGTAGCAAAGTGCATCTAAGACATTTTACAACCAGGAGGAATTCTGACTAAATTCACTTTTAGAGATTTTGTACTACAGAAAAAGCTGAATTGATAGAAATAGTGTAATTATGAGAACACTGGTAATGAAAGAGCAAGTCCCGAAAACTGCTGTCAATTCTCTTTTAACAGAGATTGTGAAGAGCAGTTTTTCTGCCTTTCACCGTTTCTAAAGTACTCAAAACAATCTACCAATACATGAAATATTTCTTCTTTGCTCCATTACATTTTCGTGTTCTAATCTGTCAGTAATAGCTACTGTGAGTGTCACTTAGAACCCACATGTCTGAAAATTTAGGACAAGTGTTATTTTGAAAGTCCTTTCTCCTTAACAACTTAGTGTATCACTCAAAGCCTCAAAACAATAGTAAACCCTCATTTTCAAGGCTTAGGCAGAATGTGTTCAGAAATCATCATGATGGATGTTATATGTGACTTCTTAAACACGGCAATATAAAGCACCTTTTACCAATTTCTGAAGAAACAGCTTCCTTTTAACTCAAAATGACACATATACATCTTCAAATTTTAACATAAAGAGAAGGTGAGCCTTTGGCAGCTAATTCCAGCTCTCCTTTTTTTTAATTCAAACTGCATCAGGAGTTACTCAGAACTGGGACTAAAATGACACACATGAAGCTGCTCAGAGATAGGGCTGCTCTGCTTGAAGGTGATGCTTGATTTCCACAAGGTGCCAAACAAGTAACTTTAATGACCTGACCTTCTACAAGTCATAGCTAAACAGGCTCTATTCCATTTCAAATATCACAGTTTCAGAGCTTGAAACAGACTAAAAATCAGCAAAACCTCCAGAATGTGAATCCTGTCTCTTAGCACAGCTGACATGACCAGCTCCTGCACTCTACCAGCTGGCTCTGATATTTACAGTCAGCTGTTTATTAACTCATATACATTATTTCAATTCTCTTTAGTCTGACTCAATTCCTAAATTACAGAGAATTGCTTCCCTGAAAACAGGAAGTTCACTAATCATGTATACAGAAACCAAATTGCTGAAAAGTCATGTTACCAGTAAAATCCACACTGTAAGTAAATTGAGAGCAGGTTTCTGTCTTAGCTGCAGTTTTGCTGAAGCCCCTGAATTTTATTACCATCAATAAGGCAATATTTAACACATTATTCAGAGCCTGTGTGGGAAGGTAGTTACAGCCTTTCTCTTTTGCTGTAAAGAAAACTTGCAAACAAAGCCAGGAGAAGAAGAGAGGGAACAATTACCACAAGTTTCGCTTCATTCAGACTTTAAATCGTCTTTTGTCTTGCTTCCTAACACTCCATATATGAACACGACAAAATCCACTACCCAGACCTAACTGCCCTCCCATTCTAATCTGCTTCCCAAAGGAAGGAAGAGTATATTTGGAAAACAAGCACTTGTGTGTAACAGGAAGCACTTGGAGAACACAGAAGACATGCTTTTTTCTGCTAAGAAGAAAATACCTTGTTTTTGCGCTTGAACTCAGTGGAAGAAAGCAGAGTCCACCACCTGCTCCAAAACTGAGTCTTTCTTGAGCCAAGTTGTTCTGGAGCTGAAAAGAAACACCATCATATTACCCCTCAGAAATCATGACAATGTTTTTCCACACATTTAGGTAGTGCCCAGAGCCTGAAGACATTGCAAGAACCTGCTGTGCTGGGCTTCATGTGAACACACAGCAAAAGCACACCCCTACCATTTCACTGGAACAAAATGGAAACAGACTTCAGCCCAGCCTTCCTCCCAGCTCAGCGTCTCACATTGTTCTGGACCCTCCCTTCTCCATCAACACTGATTCCTGTAGATGTGGCTCATAATGAAACTGGACACACTCAGCAGGTGCTGATTCTACAAAAAACATCCAGTTGCAGGAAGCTCAGAACAACCCCAGCTGCCTTTATAAAGCAACTACATAGTGATTAATTGTGTTTGTAATGTTACACATCAAGAGAGATACAATTTGAAGAGGAAGAATATGCAATGAGTCCTGTGTCAAATCAGAGAGATTATTTTATACTCATTCTGTATTAAGTATATTAATTTCAAATGGTAAGAACTGAATACTCTCCAAAGTGATTTTTGCACTATTTGCCACAATTCATTCTTAGCTGTCAGAGTTACCTTCTCATTCCACCTACAATACAACTTTTAGTTTCATTTAATCTGAGTTATCCATGAAAGGAGAGGAACTTAAAAACATTCCAACATCTTCTTAATAATATACAAGAGCACTAACATTTTCAAATGAACACCGAAAAGTTCACAGGAAGCCCAAGCAATCCAATTTCATGAAAGAGCAAGTCTGACAAAAATTATTGATCCAGCCTTATCAGGCATTACTGTAACAACTCAGAGTGTCACAGCTGACACCACCTGCCTGATACCCTTCATGCTGGGGAAAAGGTTACAGCAACCTTTCTCTTTAGGTCCATGCTTCCCCTGCCATTCCCTCTGTCACACTTTCAGAAGATCAGTGTCACATTATCACCTGCTTGCGCAATTTGCAGAGGAACTTTTTGGTACTCTCAGCCAACGCTTCCCTTGCAAACCAAGTGGGGTTTTCTGAGGTTGGAGTCAAAACCCTCCAGCAATGGGTGGATCTCACTTTTCAGGAGAGCACATCAAGTTATTTCAGATAGATTCCTCCCAGCCCAATTTCTTACTTCACCAGGATTACTGCTGGGGGAGCAGGGAGAGCACCCCTTTCCCCCTCATGCTGGAGGAACAGCATATTTGGACACACATGCTGCAGACATGAGAGCTCCAGAAATCAGTCTGTGCTTCCCCAGGTACATATGCCTTTCTTTAAAAGCATTAGTTATCATTCAGAATGACAGCAAAAGAACTGTTATCATCCCCACTGAAATACAAAGGCAGACAAGAGAAGTGTCCTGATCCAGCTAAGACATAACAAGTAAGGAGAACAAATTGGACTGAAGGTGGCTGAAAAACACTGTAATCTTTTTAATTTCTTGTTCAAGGACAACGTGTCTCCAGGGCAGCCACATGGATGGGAGGATGTAACACGGTGTATTTCACAGGGCTAACAAATAACTGGTGAATGGTGAGCCCTGTCAGGAGTGTGGCACACAGACTGGTTATTGCACTGCAGAACATCCTCTGTCCTTCCACATCCAGCAGAACAGTCAAACAGAATATTTAATGCTACTGACCACTGGCAGATAGTTCATATTTAAGAGTTACCATCACGGGGCAGCAAGAATTCAGCAGCAAAGTTATTTTAAACTCCATCACACACATTCTAAATTAGAAAACTCCAAGCAATAGTGCATTGACTCAGCTTCTTCAAGGTTCTCCAAACCTCTAGAGCACTTTTAAATTAAGGAGCTATCCAATGTAAGTAGGTTTTGAGGGCCCCTTACTAAACAGCAATTGGTTTACTCTCTTCTACATCTGATGGCATGAACAACTCTCAGAAGATTGTCTCTGCATCACCAAGTAGCTCCTCTAATCCCCCTCAGCTCCCTTGCTAGTGAAAACCAAAGAGAAAAAACTTCCTGGAAGGCAACTTTTAATTTAATACAAATACGAGATATACACTTCCTGCTCTTGCTCCACACTCCACAAACAATCAATCAGATAATCGCATTTGTCACTGGAAAAGAAAGCTACACCACATTCATTTACATCAGCAAGCAGCCCTGTTTGGAGAAGCTAATCTAACATAATGTTCTTCTAAACTTTGAAGCAAGACTGATTTTTATTTTCCCCTCCGTGCTTTCAACTCTAAGTCATTAAACTCCACTACATTATCACATTTGAGATCATGTAAGATTTGTACCAGTGTTCTAACATTTGTTACCAGGAAGGTACTAGAAGAGGAAATTCCTCACAGTAGTAAATACTTTTTCTGAAAGCATTATGGAGTACTGGTAGCATGAACTAATGTCATAGAAACATTTTGGTTGAAAAAGACCTTTAAAGAACCAAGAAATGTTCAAAGGCACAAGGCACCCCACTTTACCTGGAAGGCTGCCACTATAAAACACCTTTAGAACTGAAGTGAAAGAGGCTCAGCTGTGCAGGAGTGTTTTGCCTTGCTTTCATCCAGCACCTGGGAGGCATGAAGAGGAGCTCTGTTTAGGTAAAAAAAAAAAAGGCAAACGATAGTTCTTTGAAGTTCTCAGAACATACACCAATTTTCCCAAGCCAATTGTGAGTCATAACATTGCATGATAGAGGCTTTTAGAAGCAGTCAGCTTGTAAATGGCAAAAAAAAAAAAAAAAAAAGGCATTA
>VWYE01018646.1:72303-89023 GCA_013398995.1 Alaudala cheleensis
AAAGGGGTTTTTAAAAGCAGGCAACTTTAAAAAGGAAAAAAAAAAAAAAAAAAAAAGGCAGTAGCTTATTTCTCAACAAATCTGACACTTCACAGACAAGTGCCAGTAGTGCCAGGGAATGAGCTGATTTTTGGCTATCACAAGTCCTGCTGATGCCAGCAGCCGAGCTGTCACCCAGGGCTGTCCCGCTGCTTCTCCTGCCTCAGAAGGTCACCCTGCCCAAACTAATGCCACAAATGTACACATTAGGCAGGTTTTCAGTGTTCCTCGGGTTTCACAGCCGAGGAAAAATCACAGGAACTAGAAGATTTCTCGTGCTCACACTAAGGAGCTGGTTCATTCGCCTCCGCCTGCTCCTTTCCCGCTCCAGCAATGTCCTCAATAGAAAGCAGCTGCCGTAGGAGTGTACACACCACTCTTTATTGAAAAACGCACTATGTATGAAACGAAACACTTTAAACTTTCGGGGAATAAATTTCCANTCTGCCCGCCGCACTCCCGGACGAGCCGCGGCAGCTGCTGCGGCCACGGACCGAGCCCCTGGGGACTGCCCGCCCACCCTCGCCTCCCCTCGGCTGGCCGAGCCGGGAAGCACCGTGGCCGCAGCCCCCCTGCCCTNCAGACACGGGCAAACTCCCGCATGCCTTGGGGATGGCCCGCGGACCCAAAGCTGCCGGCCGAAGGGCTGAGGCACCGAGCAGCNCCGCCCCCTCCGCGCCCCCTCCCGGGAGCGCGCCCGGCCGCCGCTCCTCTGAGGGGACGGAGCCGGGAACGGCGATGGGGGAGCGGCGATGGGGGAACAGCACGGAGCAGGCCCTGCTCCCCAGGCTGGGCTGGCTGCCTGCAGTCTTCTCCTTCGCCCATGAGTGTAATCATGGAATCACTTCGGCTGGAGAAGTGAGGATCATTGAGTCCGATCCATGACCCAACACCGCTGTGTCCCGTCCCGCCTTCCCTTAAACACCTCCCGTTCAGTAAGCCAGGTGTGCCTTCAGGCAGGACAGAGTAAGAACGGAAAGGAAAAGTAAAGCAACAGCAACCAAGAGCTTGGATAAAGATAGGGAGACACAGCATGGAAACCTTGCTGTTGGACAAGGTGTCCTAAGGACTCCCGAGAAGGTGGTGCTGAAAACCTCCTCCTCAGCAGCAGCTCTGTATCCCACCCTCACTCGCTCCTATCCCCTTTGGGATAATCAAAGTCCTTCTGCATTTTTTTCTACTCTTCCTTGAATAATTTAGATGCAGCCTATTCTCCTCCAGATAATTCCTTACCTCCCCCAACTGATCTCTCTTTTTATATTAGCAGTGAAACATATGTTCCCTTTGTGTCCAATACAGCTACAGAGGAGAGGCAGCAGTGTAAGAGCAGCGGAGGAAAGACAAACATGCCACTCAAACACTTTAAAAATATTTTTAACTGCTACAATTGAATTAGGCTTTTAATTTGTCAGTTTTATCCCTTTTTAGGTCGGTTATATTGCCAGAAAATATGTTTGGTTTAAAAAGAAAAAATCAGGTTTTCTCCTCAGCAGAAACACAAGGCACCTGCTTTGAACAACAGCTCCAAGAGAAAAATAATAGCAGAAACCTTGCTTTGGACTTTGCAGATGCGTCCAATCTTGCAGTTTTACAAAGAAAAGTTCTGATTTACTTCATAGGTGCTAAAAAGGCTCAGGAAGAGACAGTGTCAGTGCTATTTCCCACTGTAAGGCTGAGCAAGAAGGTGGATTCATTTGTGGGGAGGGTGGCAATAAATAGCCCATTTCCATATTAACTCAGATTGGTATTTTATAAGGTTATTCTCACTTTGGGTGACATTTTGGCTTTCATTTTAGTAGAATAAATGAAAATATGTAAACCCGGTAAATTTAGAGTTTGCATTTAAAAGAAAAAAAGAGTAGATGAACTCCTGTGAGATACTACTCCCTGCCTCATTTATGATATAGTATCATTTCCATTAGGATTTCAAACATCCATGGAGATGCTGGGAAGTGGGAGATGTTGATGACCAGAGAGTGCAAGCATTGCACTGTGTGGCTGCGCATATCAGAGCAATAATAGGAAACTTTGAAGCAGAACCTGAACATCCCTGGAAAAAAATAAAAGTAAATTGCAAGTCATCAAGTTATCGGGACTTTGGAAATCACATAAAGATGTTTTAGCTCATTTTAGTTTGCATTTGTGAAGATCTGGGAATTTTCACATCGTGTTACCCCATTTCACCTGATGGAAACTGCCAAATAGCAAAAAGCCTGTAGGAAAATGGATGGCAAATGGAAATAGCTCTTTCCACCTACAGAGCATCAGAAACCATCTTCAAGGTGCCATGAAGTGAGAACAATTTATTTTAGCTGTACTGGCCCAAATCTTTCCACTCTGCTGTCCCATATAGGGTTAGTAACTTGTTGGTAACAGTATTTTTCACCCAAAGCTATTCAATTCCATGAGTGTTTGGTGTTGTTGAAATGGCTCAGGCTGAAACACAAAATTCAGATTAGTTAATGGATTACAGCTTTAACCTATGAGCATCCCAGAACTGCACAGTTCCCATCTGGATATGCAGCTTGAGATCCTCAACTCTCAAAGCCACAAACTCAGTAAATCCAAGGCAAGTTCAGAGATATGTTACCAACTCTTGCTGCCTTTTCTGCCAAGGGGCCAGGAAGATGCACCACAGTTTGAGAGAGCTGCCAATCCCTCAGCTGGGTTCAAAGGACACAGCTCAGAAGCAGAGCAGTGCCTGAGACAGCTGGGATGGGATGGGGTTGGTGACCATCAGTGGTTTCTCTGTGGTCTCCTCTCCCAGGATGAAAGCATGCCTTGTTCTTGCCACCAAGCTGGCAGTGTAAACAGCAGGAGCATTGAAGCCTGTTTTCTGAGGGATGCACTCGTGCAAGTTGGTGCAGTATCTGATGTGTAAGAAGGTGCAAGCCCAGGAATATTTCTCCACAGCAAAGCCAGCCCCAGCAGCTGTTCCCCACAGGAATCTCTGGTAGCCCGTCCAGGCTGAGGATGCTCCTGTTTCCCTCTCTCCCCTCAGGGAAGGGATTAGTAGTCTTTGCTCTCCACTAGCTATTTCCACAACACCTCAAAACCTTTTATCCTTGAATGGTTCAGGCCTCAAGTCTGTTCAACTTCTTGTGTTAATCTCCACTTGAACAGAAGTAAAGGGTAGACTGTGGGAGTAGCTCAAATCCAAGCAACCACATCCAGACTCTCAACATCTAGAACTGTATCAATTCAGGGGAGGTCATGTCAAACTTTTGAGGAGTATTTTCAAATTGAATTCATTGTGTTTTTTAGTTCCCATTCATTGCTTCTTGTTCCACCTCCTGCTGGGTTAAAGGGCTCTTACACAAAACAGCATCTTCTTACTGTGGGAGCAGATGTCTGTTCTCAAAGCAAGGTGTATATACTTGAGTTGTTGTTTTTCTGTCCCTTTTATCTTTTAAAGATAACCCAGCTGTG
Source organism: Alaudala cheleensis (assembly GCA_013398995.1). Lineage (NCBI taxonomy): Eukaryota > Metazoa > Chordata > Aves > Passeriformes > Alaudidae > Alaudala > Alaudala cheleensis. Next base: position 75,772 of record VWYE01018646.1, read on the forward strand.
CAACACACTTAACCAGAGGGCAAATCTTGTTTCAATCTAATCTGTTATAAAGCAGGGGGGGAAAATAAAATAAAAAATAAAGAAGTATTTTGGTTTTCATTCTGTTGTTTTTAATAGAAGAGGCATGGTATTTCTGGGAAATGTTTATGCTAATATTTCAGGGACAAGTCCCATGTAAAGTGAAGAAGAGAGCACCTCCTCAAATTGTGTAATTAACTTATTAACTACAATAAGTCATTCTTTCACATGACTTTTCCTTTTATTTTTTAATAGCTTTTCAAGTGCATGGCTCCTTTTTACCTGTGCAGCATGCAGCAGAGACGAGAAGGATCCATCTGTGTTGGCTGTTAGGCAAAATAAAAAGTAATTACCAAAGCTAGTTTTGATTTAGCAGAGTTACAAATGGATCACAGTCCTCTGGCCTGTGTTTTACTGCTGAAATTATTTCAAGCCTTGACTAGAATTATTCTGCTCTTATCTGCCCACAGCCAAGCACCTGAATCTATATTTAAGCACCTGCAATCTATTCTGATTTTCAGCACACACAGCATGTACTGTTCCCTCTGCTGTTCAAGGAATCTGTACAGGCTCAGTTTCTCCGAAAATTTAGGCGGTTAAACCCAGAGAGAGGCTTATGCAATCACATTTGTCAAGATCAAACTTCTGTGTCATTCCTTTGTTGTGAATGTTCCTTCTTCACCTCGACCCTCTAAAAAACACCAGAAAAAAAAGAGAGAGAAAGCACTGTTTCTTGCAGGAAACCTTATGGTTCATGTGTAGTGTATCAGTAGCAGGGGATATCTCTACCCCTAGAGACCATGTTTCAGTGTTCCATCTGGCAAAGCTCCTCACATCAGGGGACAAGGAAAAATTCTCGAAATGGGCACTCAAAATTTCCACATGGATGTGAGTTCCAGGCTGAAACCTGCTTTTCCTGTTGCCAATTCCATAAGGAGTGCTCATGGCTTTACACAGTGCCACCCCACTGCCCTCTGGGACAGAGATCCTGAACTGACTCTGTTTATGGGGAGTAACATGGGACCTGGAAAACGTGGCCTTCTGGAGAGCAACAGACCAAACCTTCTGGACACAAGCAGCAAAATGCTTGTGTCCACTGTACAAGCTGGCCATTAGAAGCTGTTACTTTGCAGCCTGAACTGCCCCATCTAACCCCAGCAGCTTCTCAGGAGCAGCAGTGACTTCTACCAGTCCAGGCTGCATTTCATCCTCAACAGTTCCTCACTGTTCTTCACTGGACAAAAGGATTCAGATCTGATGATGTTACACGTGGTGTTTTGATTCCTATTAGAATAAGCAGGGCTAAGTTGTCTCATGTCCTTGAGCTGGGCTATTACCCAGATGAGCAACAACCTCCTTGGCCAATGTTTTTGGATGCTGCAGTTTTATCCCATGACACTGTACATGCCACATCTCTCTGAGCTGTCCAGAGGTTTAGGCAGTATTTTTACATAGATTAAAGGCTTGGGGCCAGGGATGACCAACAGTCCAGAAAGTCCATTTGATAAGTGAGGGTTGATAACTTCATCCTACCCAAATGAGTTCCTCAGACATGAGAGATGCTGCTGTACAAGTGATGAGCACCAAAGAGGGAGGCTCTCAAAGTCTTCAATTTCGTGCTTGTGCAGGAGAAGGTGCTTATTTAATCCTCTTATTGCTATGGGCTTGTTACAAGATGGTGTAATATAAAAGTGTCTGAGTTTTAATGAATTTGTAAGTCATGGCACAAAAATGGTGTCTTGGGGAGAAGATTGTTGTCACTGCTGGAAACAGAAGTGGGAAGATGATTTTCCCTCTGAGTGGTGACATTTTCAAATGCAGAATCCCAGTTTTGTCTCGTGTCCCTGATCTATTTAGGTATTTATTTTTGCATCAGAGAGCAGTAATACCCAGCAGATTGCTGCTGGAGGATTACCCAAATGGCAGTGAAGCTTCTCCTTCTACCACAGGCTGAAGAGTTGAACAAGTTGAAGAATCCTGAAAATATTGGATCTTCTCTCCTCATGATTATTGTTCCTGACAGCAGATTGTAAATGAATACCACCACTTGCTAAATATGGAGTAACCTGTGTCCAGCAGACAGCACCTGGACCCAGCTGTTCTGTAAGAAAAGCCCTACGATCCAGGATTCCCACAAAGTCCCCAAATTCCTTCAAGTTTTCCGCAAAACACATGATTTGGGAGAACAAGTGCCAAATACATTTAAAAGCAGCAGTTATGGAGCTGCTGTACTCAGTATCCAATGAGCATTGCCTGAATAGTGGCTGGCCCCACTGGTGAGCCAGCTTGGGTGGGTGGAAGGCTGGGTGAGCTCAGGCATTGGGAGATGATGGGGCAGTCCAAGTGTGGCCAGCACTGAGTGACTACACAAGCAGTGAGTCCTGCCCTGCGGGTGTCAGTAGCACATGACATCACCTGGAATCCCCAATGGATAAATGTAAGGAGATGGTTGGATTTCATTGGAGATGAATGGATTTCAGTGTTCCACTGAAACCTTCAAGAAATTTGCAGGCAGCCCATGCTTTTGCTTCCCTCACAGCCTCCTGTACAGCAAGAAGTTCTCTTGTGTGAAAGACCTCATGGTGCTCTGTTCTCCTCGCAGACATGGCATTTTAGGATGTCTTTACAACAGGGACCTGAATGCTGCACTCTTGTTTTGGGATTTTCCTGACATTTCTGAGTTGTTTGTCTTTCCCTGACCTGCATGAGTGAACCTGGCTGAGCAGGCTGTGTTAGCAAACACAGTTAAACAGTGTGTTTCACTCTCCAGAAAGTACAAGTTGCACACATTCAGGAGAAGCACTCTTGTTGCTAGTTGTGAAAGTCTTTTGAGTCATGTTAGCTCAGTTCCAAAAGAGTGAACAAGGATTTATCAGTGTTGGAAGTGGCATTAATCTTACCAAGAGTTATTAATCAATTTTATCCCTTTCTGATCCTGATCCTGAGTGGATTCGTGGTCATCTCCCAGCATGGACAGATTTTGAACCCTTGGAAACAACAGATTCTAATAATTGTTTCCTTTTTCACTCTTCCCCAGACTTCTCTTACATTTGACAAACTTTTACCAAGAGAGGGAATATTTCAGCCCAGATCGTGTTGTGGCTATTGTGAGCACTTATCCCAGCCTTAGGTTGGGCAGGTTTATACTCAAGAGCCACTACTCAGACCACCAAACCCTCCACCACCCCCACCATGTCCTGGCAGGGTATGTCAGCCTTGATCCCTGCCTATGCCAAAGGCAGTTTGCTTCTCTGGCTGACCCCTGTCCATGCCACATCCCAGTGACAACTGGGGCAGCAGCCATTATGTTCCACAAAGCCCTTTTTTCTCCTGTCCAAAGCTATTCCTAAATTCCTCAATGTCTGCAGATACTGCCTAGCACAGTCTGTCCCATGCCAGCCTCTGCCTGGCCTGGTGACCAGCACCACAGCCTTTTGTTCAGTTCCAAAGGAAACGTTGGCTGCAGAGACAAAAGCCACAATCCTGGCAGTAGCACATCTGCCCTTCATCACAAGAACCAAGGAATTCTGCCTAGGGACAGATGAGTCTGAAGCACCTGGCAGGCAGCTGAGCAGATGAGTCATTTGAGGAGCTGGGGCTAACAAGTGATATGTGCATATTTAATGTATCCCAGGATTCCTGTCTGCTTTCAGATTGCTCAAGGATGTTTGTTGAGGCTCTGGGGATGTTGGAGCTTCACAGGCACACTTGAGAGTCCTGAAAGGAGCAGTTTGACTCAGATACTTATCTCAGCACTTTCTGCTTCATAAATATCTTGCTTTAAAGTCTCCGGGCTGGGAGGCACTCAGATGGATGAGGACCTGGGGAATAGCTCAGTGTCTTGGAGAGAAACAAAAAGACCTTTCTAGCAGTGAATGATCTCCCTGTCTCCTTTCTAAACTGCTTCCAGTTACTGAAGACAGTTGTCACAGCACAATCATGAGCTTTATTTCCTTGGGTAAACCAGATTAAAAAGGGAGAGAAATTAAATTCTTTGTAAATTGGTGCTCGAGATGAGTCTGTGAGTTGGTCTTTCAAAAATAATGTTTTCTGTTCCACAGGAATCTATAGGAGCTCCATGGCGTGGAGGAGATAAACAGGAAGCACTCCCAAAGCAGCAGGGTTGAAATCCTCAGGCATGGGTTTGAAGTATGCTTCCCTTTTGCAATTCATAGTGAATAAATTACTTGGTGGAACTCATTGCCTCAGGACTATGGGGAGGACAGAAATAAAAGCAGGCTTCTGTGCTTCATTTATTTATGGAAATTATTTTCACCAAGTCTTGTCTAACCAAGGAAGGTTAACACTTTCTCTCTGGATACCTGTTCACAGACTGCATCATTGCCTTGGATTTTGTTTTCCACTGTCTAAGCTGAACCTCCCAAGCTGCAAATTGTTGCTCTTGGTCACTGCTTCACCATCTTCCACTGCTGAGGAGAGCTTGACTTTGTCATCCTTGTTCCTCAGCTGGAAGTAGCTGTAGGCTGCTCTCAGTTCATGCCTTAGACCCCACTGTTGCAACAGCTTCTCCACAATTCCCAACATTCCCAGCTCCCAGAGGGAGCTATGCATTGAGTCCAGCCAGGCTTCACTCCTCAGGAAAGTTGAAGCCTCTTGACAGAGCTGTTGTTGATTCGTGCCTCTGCTCCACAAACAATTTGTGCCTGGTTGATGTGAAGAGGCAGGAACACGGATTCCAGGACCTACACAACTTGGCAAAAAATAGTGAGTAAAAGCTCACACCATGAATGGGGAAATGCTTTCAGGGAAATTCTGGTGCAGGGGGAGGATGCTGGCCAGCAACACTGGCCTCTGTTAAGCCATTCTCTGAGGTGCAAGCTAAGGTCTCAGCGTGGCATTGAGATCCATCAGTGCTGCAGCTCTCGGGGGAAAACCACTCTTCAAGTTATCCTCAAGTTCATTAGGCCTGTTTAATACAGATGAATCAGGGAAGAATGAAGTGTACACCAGGCTTATTAATGTTTCTTTAATTAGTAACAGAACAAATGTGTTTGGACTTTGATTATTTTACAGAGACGATACTGGAATGATGTATCAGGTGGTTTTGTGTCCATTTTGCTCTGTTTTATTTCCATGTAAAAAATATACATCTGGTACACAAGATAAAAAAAAAATAGATTTTCACAACAAAATAAGTGCTTTGAGCACTAAAAATCCACTTGTGCACTTTAATGTTGGCATAAACATTTACATTTTCTAACCACATACCTACCTACCCCAAAAGTGGGCAAACCCCAGACTATAAAGATTATTTGTGTCAGATATAGAAAACTTTCCTAGAAAAATAGCAGGAAACACAAATATAACAATTCTGTGGCTCAGACAAATAGATTTTCACTCCCCCAAAACAATAAAAAAGGAAAAATAAAAATATTTTTGTCAAAATTAAAATGGCACAATGAACACAACACTAATGATCAGGCACTGCAAGTAGAAGGGGAAGAAATTTTGAGACATGATACCTTTCAGGGAAGTAATGGCACAGACCAGGTAGCAATAGTATGCTTGCAGATGGTCAAAAACATTTAAGAATCACAGAATAATATTAGGTTGGAAGGGGACCTCGAGAACAGGGTAGAGGAGATGTCTCTTCTGAGTCCTTCTTCACCTGCTGTAAGATTGGGTAATGGAAAACCAACAGTTTCTACAACCAGCATTTGCCCATCTTGAGCCAAGACAACAATTCAGGAAAAGCTGACATGTTGAAAATGTTGTTTACTGGCAACAGTTTCTTTTCAGCAGTTTTTGAGGCTTTCTCACGTAGAGAGAAACACTTTCTCAGTGTGTGCTGATCACACTGAACAGTGACCTAGTTCACCTCCTCAGTCATGGGGCCACTTGCCATTAGTCCAAGCAGTCTTGGATCCATCTTAGAACATCATCAAGTCCCTTCTTCCAAATGTGACAAATCTCTTGAAGGGAAAAATGGTCCCTTTGGTAAAGGATGAATTAGGGCAGAAGGAAACATTCATAGCTCATGGCTAAAAACAGCACATCAACAACTAACCATGGGAAGGCAGTGGGATGGAATGCCACCACCTCTGCAGGGCTGATCTCAGGTGTTACCACAACCCCACTGCCTGTGGGAAAGGTAACAGGCACTGCCTGATGGCCAAGGTAACAGGAATTGCTAACAAAATATTTGGAGATCAATATAGCTGAGGACAAAACAAGAGGGAAGGTCGCTGAAAACTTGATGTCAGACATGGGATTGAGTCTTAGAAATCAGAGTGTGCAAAAGTAAACCAGGCTTTCCTCATTCTCTGGTAAGTCAGTGGCTTTCTAAAACAGGAACCATACAACAGAGATTGGTATCTGTTAAAAGAAGGAAAATCTGTCCAGAGGTTCTTGGAAAATTTAGGATTCAGCCCTGGCCTGAAGAGGCTCTTCTGCAGTGTTCATATGTCAGAGAGCTGGAATGCCCAGAGCAAGTCCTAGGGAAGAGGTCTCCCACCACAGGGTGTCTTGTCCCACCAGACTCTGGGCAAGCCAGCTGAGTTCATCTGCCAGAAGACTTCAGTGGCAAATCCGTTCTGTCATTTCTTTCTGCATGGAAGGGGGAGAGAAAAGAAAGAAACAATAAGTGCAAAAGACAGGTTTGAGTGGCATGACGTGTCAGGCAGTTTGGGACGTGTCCAAAACCAACCCAGGGAAGCAACCGTGGGAGTCTTGGGGAGCCTTCTCCTATTTCCCATGGCAGTCCTCCTGGGAACTCAGCTGCCTCAGCAGCTCCATCTTGGCACTCTCCCCAGTCTCTGTGGCACAAGGTTATTTTGGCTGTGCCCTAGCCTTGAGAGCAGTCCAAGGAAAGAGCTTTGGCTGAGATGTTGGAAGATGAAGGTCCTGCTCCTGGCTCAGCGCAGAGCAGCCAGACAGGGTGATTCTACTCTCTGAGCCTCTCTTTGCAGCCTTAGGAGATGGGACGTGGAGCTGCTCCCAGTTCTGGCTGCAGGAGCTGACTCCAGCTCACCCAGAGGACCTGTGGTTACAGCAAGGGATCCCACAGTCACACTGCAATGCAAATGAGGGCTAATTACAGGGGTCACAGGAAACCTCCAGTGGGACCAAGCTATTTTAGGATTGCAGACTGTTTTCTTTAGCCAGAATGGCATTGTGTCAGCTACACAGGGAGGTGTCCAGCTTTCAGCTGGTGGAAGATGGTATTTGTCCTTGCCTTAAAAGCTCAACTAGTATCTTGCAAATCCTGCAGTGAGAAAACTCATTGGGTTCATGGCTTGTGAATGTGTGTGCCCACAGGTTCCCTCATGCACCCCAGAGGTAGGTTTGCACATTAAATGTACTCCCAAAATAGACTGGAAGTAGGACTGGTCCGTGGAGAACTCTGAAAAAAGAAGAACTAGGAAAGGATGATGATCCTTGAGTAACCCTATAAAAGGCCCTTTCATTATATGACCAAGGGAGACAGAAGCAGCAAACTCTGATCTTCAATGCTGACAACTTTGTTTTTCAAATCCATCAGGGAAAGTGGCAAAGAGAGGGTTTTCCTGTAGGAGTAACATGTAAAATCTCTTGAGTGCAGAACCTGGCCATCAAATGAAAAGTTGGTGCTCTGCCACCAAATCACATTGCTAACAGGAAATGTTTGCAAACATCTTGGAAGGAAAAGAAGAGGGTGAGAGGACTGTGCACATCACATCCTCTTGCAACAGCTGTGCTCCCACCCCACCAGCACAACACCAGGCACAAAAGCAGCCCTGAACAGAAGAGACTGCAGTGACCAGTGGGCTGATAAATCACCAGTGTGCTCAGACCAGCCCCAAATGTCCAAGGCATTCCTCACATTCAGAAAATCCCCACAGCTCAGCTGGAGCCCTGCCAGTGCTGCAGCCCAGCACCACGAGCTGCCCTCATCAAGGAAGCAAGTGCATGGCTTCTCTCTGGGCCCACGTTCCTTATTCACTGACAGAGTGAATCACTCACTGCCTTTTGCTACTTCTGCCGTACAAAGGATCTCATTCTCAGTTCCCAAGATTTGATGCTAACAAATCACATCCCACAGAAGCTTGACAAAAGGGAAATTGAAGCAGCAAAGGGAGATTCAGCCAGAGCAAAGCTTGGAAGTCTGTCATGGGATTCCTGGGCACTAACTAAATGCAAGGTTAGGACAGCTGTCGGGCGTGAGGAGGCAGCCTGGTAGCAGGACACTCATACACACCTAAAGCAACTCACTGCCTGAGGGAAGGAGGCCCTTCCTCATCCCCAGTCCTTCCTCTCAGCCCTGTGGTTGGGTCTGCTTGAGGCTTGGATGGCAGGCAGTGAGACACAGATAGACCAGGGGCAAATGTGTCTCATTTCCTTGTAGTTTGACACTGGTTGTATCACAGGGAAAGAATCTGTTCACCTGAATTTATACAGACCCATCACTCATCTCATGTTGCATGTGAGTCACTGCCATTGAAAGCCTATTTAGCAAAGTCAGCCTCTGCTTTGGCTCCCAGCTGTTAATTATTTACATTAGCAAGCAGCAGTCCAAGGGGATGACACTATTATGGACTGTACAGCAATGCTGAAGAGCTTTGTCATGAGGAACACTGACAGAGGACAGACTGATGCTGAGCTGCCATTTTCTGGAGCTGAGGGTCATTGTGATAAAATGTATTATAATTGACTTCTACAAAATAATTAAAGTCCATACTGTTATCATTCAAGTCTCCCCTGATCAGATCATCATCTCTCCATCCCCCTAAATCGTGATTAGAGCAGATAGGCAGAAAACTGACTGAGACAAATGAAAGCAGAGGAGTAAAGTGCTTAGCACTTAGGGGCAAGGGCATCTCCCCCACCTCCAGACCCTAAGCAAGCAACTGGGACTCTTCTCAGCTCTTTCTCTGATTATATCCTCTTGGTCTTTCCTGACTCTCTGCTGTTGGGTATGGCCTTTTCTGCAACCCAGCCCTTATCACAGCATGCAAACTACTGGGTTTCCTATCAATTCTTTCCCTACTGCAATATGTCCTCCCTAGGTCAGACTACACTCAACCTTGGTTGCAACAAACTTGCTTCTTTTACAAAACCAACTATGTGCATTTTCTAGTTTATGAGCCCTGGGCTGTCTGGCCCCTGCTTCCCACAAATCCTGCTGTTGTCAAGGACTCTCACCTTCTGCCTGGCTAATTGCTTCCCAAGGGAGGCTGTAAGGGAAACTGGGAGATGCAGTGAGGCCTCTCCAGCGTGGCCTTGACAGTTGTTGTCTGAAGCTGTGTGTCCTATCAGGGCTTGCCTTCCCTGCAGCCTCAGCGTAATTCACACTGGGATCTCAAGCAGGGAATGCTAAAAGAAGAAAAACTGTGGAGAAGAGACTGTGGCTCAAATATGACTCCTGAAAGCCATGTGGGCACAGCTGGCTGGAAACCCTTTGATGTGCAAATTGCATTAGAGCTACCAAGTCAGTATGGGGACACGACCCTGTGGTGGCCCTGAGGGTATTGAAGTTCAATTCACAGACATGACAACAGAGGCAAAGATTAAGAAATGATCAGTGGTTTCCTTGGTACTGCAGGGAATTTCTCTCTCAGAGCACTAAGGCTGATAGTCCCAGGACAGAAAACATGACTGTGTGTCTAAGGTAGGGTAGCCAAAATAGTCCAGAGAGGGTCAGCACTGCTCTGAGTCCAGCCCCAACCTGAACCTACCAGTTCTGTGTCCAGCCCACCCTGCTCACCCTCCACCTGCCCATCCCAGGGCCATCCTTACCAAAGGCTCCAGCTCCCGGTGGTCAATGAGGCTGAACTCCCTGATGAAATAGTAAAAGTGCTTGTAGCAGGTGTTGACGTGGGCCTCAGCACCCATGTTGATGATGCTGTCAAAGTGGTGGATGTAGACATGGACAAAGACTCGGAAGAGGCGGGTGAGGATCTTGGTGCAAACTTGCTGGAACTGCTTGGGGAAGGGGACACCTGCAAAGCAGAAGTAAATTGGAAGCCATTTGAAGATTTCCCCCCAAAAAACCAAAACAGTTAGCATTTAAATGTCTCTGTCATGCTTGACAGACATTTATGGATGACAAGGAATGACTAGGCTGATGCCAAGATGCAATTCCCTCATTGCCCAACTAGCAATTTCACACAGGCATGGGCTCATGATTTGGAGAGTCGCCTTAGGAGAGAAGATTCCTCATATGTTTAAGGAGGCCACAACTCTCCACATCCGGCTCAATCCAGAGCAATCTGGCAGAATATCCTTCTGCCCTCTGTCTGCCTTTCCCCTACAAGCCTGTGCAGACACCATAAGTCAAATTGCATCTACCCAGGTCTATGAGCAAAGCCAAGCCATCTCCCACCAGCAAAGATATGTTCCTCTGAACACAAAAGCAGTGACCAAATTTCTCCTGGAGTCTGGAATGGAGTCGGCAAAAGCGAAAACCCGGACCAGATTCCAGCCAGAGCCCGGAATGGAGCCAGCAAAAGCAAAAATCCAGACTGGATTCCAGCTGGAGTCCAGAATTGAGTTTTTCCTACTCACACCCTCAAACATGACTTCTGATGCATCAACAGAAATGGATGGAGTTTCTACCTTTTTCCTGATCCTTATTTCAATAAAATGTCTCATTAAGTCAGAAATAAAACCACCCATCTTAATGATGTTTGGGTTGTAATTTCATTGCACTTGTATAATCCTGAGATATCCTCATAGGATGGGACCCACCACACCTGGCTCTACACTTTCAGCTTTGTCCCATACAAGGACAGTGTGGGGTATTTCCATCCTTTTCAAAATACACTGCTATCACAGTGAAAATATCAGGGAGTGATGCTATCACAGTGAAAATATCAGGGAGTGATCCCATCAATGCCAGCAACCTTGGGATAAATGTCTAAAGGAAACATGGCTTTGAAACACTAAACTTTTGGGGGGGTTTTTTGTGAGGAGGAGAATGAAACAACTAGTATTTGTTTTCCTGAGGCTTCCTCCTCTCTCCAGAGCAATTCAATGCAAATACACAAAGAACAAAACAAAAACCTCCCTTCCCACGGTTGTACCAGCCTCCTCCCTTAGCTTCTAATTAATGCAGCACATAACCTCTTGAAAATCCCTCCAAACAAACTCTGCTCAACCATGGCTAGCTCACAGATTTTGTGCACAGGAAAGCATCAGTAAATCTCTTAGCTAAAAATATTTAAAATGGTAATTTTATCTTTGAATCTTTCTCACCAGCCTTCCTAGGCAATTAAAAGTGTTTTTTTCCCAAAGGCTCCTGGCAGTCTTGCCTCCCAGCAGCAGTGCCAAGCCCCTCTCCTCCGTGGGTGGCAAACGCAAATGTTCCGTCCTTCCAATGTCAGTGTTTTCAATCACCAGGGTTGGGCAGGTGTTGGGTTTGGAACTCATAAAAGAAAACAATTTTTGGTCTAAAGCAGAGCCACCCTGAGCACAGCCCAGTCTCCCTTTCCTGCATGCACAGTGTTGGAGCAGAGGGCAGGGCTGAGGCGTCTGCACTCGCACCACATCTGGATGTACCAGCCACCACTCAGAGGAGGACACAGATCTTGGCTCAGCATCACACAGAGAGGTGGATTGGAGACTGATTTGTGGCCACTGCTCTGCATAACCATGAGCACACTGCAGCCCCAGGGCTGCTCCTGCAGCAGGGACCTCAGCATGGCCTGTTTCACTACCAGCTCTCACAGATCCCATGAGGACTTCACAGGAAAGGTGTTCACATCTGGCCAAGTACAGCCAGGCTGTCCCTATGCCAACACCTTAGAGATGTGACTGGAGATCTGCTTCTGCCCATCACCTTCAGCTACAGAGCTCTCCTTGCCTGCTGGTCAGGGATCAGACAGCCCTCCATGTTCCCCTGCAGTCAGAAGGGACATGGCACTTTATCAATCACTTCATTTGAGCTTTCTGCACTGAGTGAAGTTTTGCTGAGCAAATAGAAGTGGGAATCACCCAGCTGGGGACAAAGACATGCCATTAGGTTGGCCCCTGCAGACCAGCTTTGAAGAACTGTCTAAGAAACATTTTTTTTTTTTTTTAATAAAGCTCATCACAGCAAATATTTGCTGGTGAATGCACATTTCTGGGCAATGCTGGGGAATACAAACTGTTCTGGACAGCCTGTCATCTCCCTGGGACCAGAGGCAGCTGGGATCTCAGCAAGGGCCCAGGAGCAGGCAGGAAGGCACTTGCTGGCATCAGTTTGTCACCCGTCCCCGTCACCAACTGCCTCCCAGTCAAAGAAGGCAGTGAGGGAGAAATCTTGACCTGACACCAGGAATTTATTGCCAAACTGCAAAGAGTGATAGTGAAGGAAAGCAGCAACCCTCAGCCCAGTCCTGAGCTGAGAAGGAGATAAACTCAGAGACTGAACAGCAGCTCAAACAGATCTCAGGCTCCAGGGCTGACAGCATCTATGGTGCAGATCCTGCTGCCAGACATGGCAGATGGTGACAAGTGGCTTTCCACAGCTTTTGTCCCGAGGTTAGCCAGGAATTGTCTTGTCTTATGCATCTGTCACCAGCAAGTCCTCGTGGACATGCTGGCAGGTGAGACTCTTAGAGAAGACACACCTCCAGCTACATTCTGGGTTTTCCAAAAGCAGCTTTTGCATCAGAGAACAGAGATTTAGCTTAAATCACAGAATCAAAGAATAGTTTGAAGTACAAAGTATCTTTAAAGGTTGGCTAATTAAACTCTCATGGTCATCACCAACTGTGGGGGTTGTTGAACTCCTAAACCTAGCGATGTACGGAAAGATACCATCAGGCTGCCAGGACCTCCAAGCTCACTTCTGGACTGCTCATGAACCAGGAGCATTGGGAGCAAAGATACATTCCTCTGAACACAAAATCCTGACCAGATTTCTCCTGGAGTCCGGAATGGAGTTGGCCGGCAAGAGCGAAAACCCGGACTGGATTCCAGCCAGAGTCCGGAATGGAATCGGCAAAAGCAAAAAACCCAGACCGGATTTTTCCCAGAGACCGGAATGGAGTCGGCAAAAGTGAAAACCCGGACTGGATTCTGGCTGGAGTCTGGAATGGAGTTGGCAAAAGCAAAAACCTAGACCGGATTTTCCTGGAGACCGGAATGGAGTCGGCAAAAGCGAAAACCCAGACCGGATTTTCCCCAGAGACCGGAATGGAGTCGGCAAAAGCAAAAACCCGGACTGGATTCTGGACGGAGTCCAGAAAATGGGTTACATCACAGCAAATATTTGCTGGTGNTGGACGGAGTCCAGAAAATGGGTTACATC
>VWYE01018649.1:0-72941 GCA_013398995.1 Alaudala cheleensis
GTGTGAAATGTGTGTTCCAGCATGATATAAACATGGTTCTCACTTTTGCTTTATAACCATCGTAAAAGAACCACAGGGAAATTATACTCCCAATTTAGAAGTGTATTTCTCCATAATAATAAATATTGTTTGAGGAATTATTTTAAAAATGTGAAATACAGTTATAAAATAAATCAGATAATAAAAATTAGATTTTTGGCTGGTGGAAATTATTATTGTTCGACTGGAGACAAAGGAATCTATTTATATTAGCTGCATATTTTGTTATTATTTGATATTCAGGGAGCTCAGTGATGACTGAGCTGTAAGGCAAACAGTGAAATAGATGAGAGGAAGGGAGAAGTAAGGAATGAAAAGGCATGCAGAATACATATTCATGCCAGTAAGGCAGATCATCTCTCCTTCCAGAAATCCCAGTGAGCACAGAGACACCACGTGTCCATTGGAAACACCCAACATACCTACTGAGAACTCACTCAATCTCATTATAGTCCTTCCTGAGGCTTGTCTGCCTCTCCCATTCCAAGTCTCATTCCAAGTGGAACAATTATCTAAGCATATAACAGTGTAGGATCTCAGTCTCGCTCTGGGCCCCGTCAGCTGATATGGTTCAGACCATGGCAATTAAAGTAATCACAAATTAAAAACTGGGTTGGAGGTAAGCCTTATTTCTCTCAGTTTCTGCTTTATCATGCCTGGAATTTTTATGCAAATCTGAAAAAGCAATATCTGCTAACCCATAGAAAAATGCATGCAGCACTCTTTCTGTTGAAAAAAAAATAATATTCCCATGCTTGTAAGATATTACTTAAAATGTTGCAAATACTGTTATGAAAGGACCCTGTTCAAAAGCCATTAATATGCTTTACAGTGTGTGTTTCTTTCAATTTACTGCAATGAGTTGCTAGGGTAGGACTTAACACACTAAGGGAAATTTGGGCATGCCTACCAAGGGCAAGTAATCATGTCAGCCCTGCTCACAGCTGGAGCTGGCAGATGAGGCCTATTAGTACATCCCAGCTGTACATGAATATTCCTGAATGCAGCTCAGAATGGAATCCATTTCATGACTACTGATATAAAGCAGGTATGCTACTATCTATGCCTGAGCATATCATGTTTTTCAGTGATCATTGCATGCGCCTTTGAGTCCCACATAACCCAGTCACCATGCTCCTACCCTCATTTAATACTCCAAGTAACATCTTTAGTATCAATTACGAGGTTTAGATTGGGAATCCACAGTTGTTGGTTGTCATACAGCTGTTATTGCCATGGATGACTATACTTAAGTCTTCAAATATTTTTCTTGAAGATTCATAAGTTCATATGTTATGAAAAACTAAAATATGCAATTAAATCTTATTAGAAATGAAAGCTTTTTATATTCAAGTTACTAAGTGGAGCTGTCATACCTGTTATTACATGTTGCTGGGGAGCAAATCCTCCTCCTGTGAGTTCAATGTAGATAAGAACTTCTCATTCTTGTGTAGAAGTATCACTATTTCAGAACCACTCCGCTTTATCTGACACAAATCAGGATTATACTCGTTCCTGTGTTCTGGGGAAGATATAAACTGACAAAACATTGTGCAGCTGAACAAAACCATTTGTTCTCCATAGTTTCTTTGAGAACAAAAGAACTGGTGTGGCTGACAAAATCCTACTGGTGGTCCTTCTCCTGGTGGAAGTCACAGCAGGCTGACACAGATTCAGCCTGCAGCTATACTTCATAAGAATCTATGATTACAGATATTCCCATCATGGAAACAGTTCACTCACGGGTGTAAAATTAAGAATGCCATACAAAACTTCAGGACAAGATCAGAGATTGTAACACTCCTAAAAATCCAGGGTGTATGTGTGTTGTCTTCTTCTCAACCTCTCACTGATATTATAAAGAACCTTCAGCAATGCTACTTCTCATTTCAAATTACCTGCCTGTAGCTCTTTCCCTAGCAGCCTCATGCATTCGAACCTCATGCACAGAGACATTATTAAAGTCAAAATAATAAAGCAGAACTAAATAAAAATTCTGCAACTAAATTTTTAACTTAATTGTTGAAGATTTTTATTTTTTTTTCACTTATCAATTCTTAAACTCAAACTTATCTCTTCCCACAGGTTGTGTGGGTATACCTGGATTTTTTTTAAAAATCCTATATAATTTTTAGACCCCTATGTAAATAATTTAAAATTAAAATACCCTGCTCTTTTGAAGCTGCTGTCAAGGACTTGAGTGTATCAAAAGGCTTTGCAACCTATCTCACCTGACTCTGCAAGCTAGGTGTTTAGCTCTCAGATGTGTTGAAATTCAGGTTTTATGTCATACTTGGATCAGATTGATGCGAGCTTTACCATGTGGGAGCTCCAGTTCTTGCTCTTGATCCTTGCCTGATCCATAAAAGCCAATCCAAAACACGTCTTTTTGCCTGGCCAGGTACCTTCTTGATTCTTACCTTCTGACTTTGTTTCCTGGCTTGACCTTGGATCTGTCACATCACTGAAAACATTTCTGGTCATTCTGGAATGTAGCTGACCCTGGTTATCACCAGTGGACCTGCACTTCTTCCCTGTTTGTTTGCTGTGGAAGGGCAGCCCTATTTTGCCTTGTCCGCTCTGCTTGTGGTTTGCCTTCTCTTTCTCATTTCAGCTGCAATTTGCCAGCCAAGATATGGACAAAAAATTTAAATATGAAGTGGGTTTAGATACTCATTAGAAAAAATTAAGCATTACTTTATGTTCTTTCTGAAAATAAAAAAAACCAACCTGAAAAATTCATTCAAATAACATCATGGATTCAGAACCTCTGATCTGCAAAAGATAAATTGTGTTATTTTTGTTCCAGTCAAAAGTGATGGATGGCAACTCACCTTTTGACTGACTGACCATCACTTGTGTAATCAACAGTACACATGAATAATGGTGATTTGAGTGCTTCAATTGAAACACACAGAAAAATAAGAAAGTACCTTTGTATTTCTTAGGAATGTATCTTGTATAAGGATTTATACATTTGAAAAACTCTAGATTATCCAATAAATTATGCAGATGTAAGTTACACCACCAAAACTCGTAGCCACCGTTCATGCCCACAGTCTTATTTGACACACAGAGGTAACAAATAACTGTTAATAAATATAATTTTTCACAGGAAAAAAATCCAAAAACAAAACAACAAAAAAATTGATCCATATCACCAAATTTTTTCTAGTAATTTTTATTCCCAGCATCCTTTTTTTATGCCAGTGGCATTCACACGTTAATCTTACAAACACAAGAAGAAATTGAAGCATTTTATGTGTCTCATCCTTTCAGCATATAACTACTAAGGCTTTTTCCATTCTAGAGTTCTGTACTGGAGAGATTGCTAATAAGAATGTAGGCACTCTAAAGAACAGCAGTGCAAGGTATTATAGTAACAAACAATGAAAAGCATGCAATTATAATTTTCATTCTATAAATTTATTTTAATGAAATTCTCAAAGAACTACAAATGGTCTTGATGATCTTAGAAGTTTTTTTCCAACCTAAACAATTCTTGAGTCTATGAAACAATAATATATTATACCTCAAGGAAAAAAACTATATGATCCTCTGTCAGCAAAGACAGAAATGTCGTATTAAGTTGATTAATTTACAGTATTTGCTGAAAATAGGTAATAATCTCATTAAGAAAAAAAAATATAAACACTTCCAAAAAATATATTTGAGGAAACTGTTCTCACAAACTCCAGAAATATCATTACAGGTTCAAAGGCCTTTAGGATATTTATATTTGTATAAACATATTTATNCCTCATATATTTTGAAAGACAATTAGCATGTAATTTTCATGAACTGCATATTGGTTTGAACTAGTATATTAAAGCCTTTACTTTGCACTGAGTGTTCAAGATAAGTGTAAATATTAATGTGTGGCTGTCTTACAGCTTTTACTTGGTTTCAATAAGAAGTTTTTCATTATAGTCTTTTTGTAGTAACATTAATATTTAAAGAGCATTTTAAATTTAATGTAATTGAGCTAATTATGAGAGGAAAAAGCATAGGTTAATTCTGGTCTTTAAAAAGAAGACACACACTGGGAATTACATGTTTCTTCCCTATGCATTTTTGATAAATTTTACCAGCTTCACACTAAAAACATTTAGCTAGAAACGCTTTTAAAGCGACTTTCTTCTGCCAGATTCAGAACATGTGCCTCAGATAATACATAAAATCAGTTTAGTATATGAACTTGATATCTCATGTTATTGCAGAATATCTATGTTAATGACATGGGAAGAGGTCTTTTGTCATATTAAACAGATACACGGAGACAGAGGTACAGATGGATAGATGGATGGATGGACAGATGGATAGATAGATAGATAGATACATATATACATACACACATACTTAGTTGTAATGTAATTTTCCAGAATCACCCTGCTCTTAAATGTGAAGAACTGAACTTCTGGATACTTTATTCTGCTATCTTGAACTTGCCTCTTAGTCCATTAGATATTATAAAATCTGTGAATGATGTAATGTATTTCTTCAAATTAAAGAATTTTACCCAGTTTATCCAATAAAACAAAATGTCTGCCAATTTCTCCATTAAAACCTTGCTAATAGGTTTTGCTTAAATTATATCAAACTTCAAATTTTCTATAATGATTCCAAAAGCATGGCTATGCATAGAAATAGAAATTACTAATAAAAGATGAGTTTGAACTGACACAATGGTTGAACAAAGGAGATCACTGTAATATTCCAAACAATTACTTATTCTTTTTGAAACTTTAAACCTCAATTTCCAAATGAGTTGCAACATTTTCTGTAGCCATGGTCATAATTCTAAGTGCTGCTCCTTCCAGATAACCCAGAAACTTGAACTAATTATTTGGCATTTAAGAAGTTTTAACCCAAGCATACAGAAACAGATGCTCTGCTCATTTTGTTATGTCCTATTATGCCTGTAAGAAACCACAGTGCTAAAGATGCATAAGATGGCTTTTATTTTCCAGATGATTAGGCCTGCCAGGAGCCACTAGGAAAAAAAGTGTATCATTTTCTTTATTTCTGCATTTCTATGAGTTTACTTGATTTGGCAAGGAAGGAGAAACCATCTCATGAGTGCTAAATTTTTTTACAGGAAGCATCCCACTGGAATTCTAAGCAAAGTCTTTATGTCAAGGACATGACATTTTAAGAACAACATTTTTTTCTGAAGCTTGGGAAAGTTCAGATTAACTTGATATTAAAAACTAATCACCACTTCAAAATGGAATTGATCTAATTGAAATGGGAGGCCCATTCCCTTCACACTGTCCTGTAATCAGAATTATTCGCTAGAATTTTTAAGATCATGACACTTGCCACTTTAAGAAGCATGAGTAAGGGGAATTACTTGAAACTTAAGTGCAAACTAACCTATTTGACAAATTCTTAAATCCTTGCAGTCTATAGCTAAATTGATAGTGAGACAAGGTAGAGAACATTTAATAAGATTACATTTGTGTATTCAATTACAATATAGATTGAAATATAGATATTTTCACTTATGAGAATTACTAGGAAACAGTATTATATGGTCATTCAATTTTTCACTAAAGTTGTTAGATAACATTTTGATAGGAACACAGCCGAAAAAAAAAAAGTATGTTTTCCTGGGAAGAGGGAGCATGTTTCATTTTACAAATGCTTTTAAAATCTAACCTAGAAAAGCTGCCCAAAAGTAAGTGCCTGCAGGCATAGTCATTTAGCTAAATTGGTTTAATACCAGTGTACTTATATCCCAGATTTTGAGAAAGATATTTGCTAGAAAACCAGTCATCCAAGAGTTCCAGGCAATTACAAGAATGCCAGGATATGCTCTTATAATTTAAGTCAAGAAAATAATTCTTGCAAAATGGAAATGTGAATAAGAGAAAAGCTACTACTGATAGTCAAATAGTCAAAGTAGAAGAGATTTCTTCCTGAAATAATTCAGAAAAAAACAGTAACATACCATATAAGAAAGTAAAGGATAAGAAGGAAGGTTACATACTGAAATCCAAACCAAAGAAATATAAAGCAGATGAAATCAGGTCTGAAAACAGAAATCTGGCTGAGAATGTGTCAAATTGTCTCGTAACTATTGATATTAGAAAATTACAATAACTTCTAAATCAACATGAATGTTAGAGTGCACAGATCTAGAAGATGAAGAGCTATAACAAGCAGGATTAATTTATAAACTAAAAATAAGAGAGGATTTTACAAGCATGTGACAATCATTTTAGTACATAAATCTGAAAATCTGATAAATGCCAGTTTATATGTTCTTTCTACATTTCAATGACTAAAGGTTTAGCTCACCAGCCTGTTGTGTGGCATGAACTTGTGGCATGGATTAAATGATAGAAAGGTTTACTTTGCCTTTGAAGGACTGATACTGACAACATAACACTGAAAAATACCACAGTTTTTCAGATTTTAACATTGACAAATATAGCATACTTTTTCATGCTTTGTTACCAATAAAGTACAGTACAGTGCACTGCATCGTCAAGCTGGTTTTGCTAATACTGAGAATATTCTTTCTCTTAACAGACTTCTGTTTTCTGGCTCTGGGGTTTTTATGTATATATTGCAATGGAAATCAGCAAAATAAAATTTCTCTGTCTTTTAGCCTTTACTGTACAAAAATTCAGAAACAATAGCAAACACAAATTAGAAAACTTAACTAGTTATTTGCAGAATATAATTTCATGATAAGAAATCTCATCCTGAACTTCCCATCAAGATCCATCAAGACTTCAGGAGGTATTCAACTTTATGGAGATTTTTATGTAATTTCTGTTTACATAATCAAATCAGCAATAAAGTAATTACCTTTAAGGTTATGCACTGTTGAAAAATAAAAGATCATAGTATCATGCAACAAACTATAACAATGTATTTTGATCTGGATTAAGCTTAAAGCAACTCTTTCTGAAAGTATGATGTGAGAGTTTCAGTTTTATTAGATTTATAAATACTTCAGATGTTGATAGATATGATGGTTTGACCTGTTCACAAAATATCATACCATGAGCGGTTAAGACAGGGTGAAAGAAAATGTAGTTTTAACAGTGAATTTTCCCAGAAGGTATTACAATTGAATGAACTATACCAACAAACAATTGATCTTCACATTTGTACAACCCACACAGCTAAATGTGTCATTCTTCAGACTGATGTCACCTGTATCATCCTCCTCTATGCCACTTCTGTGTATAATTTTAAAGAAATCTGAACACCTTCTCCAGAAGAGCTCCGTGACATGACTAATGTGGATCATTAATTCTTTTTCTCTTATCTCCCTAAATAAGTGTGGCTGTCATAAAACCTCTCCCAGTTGGATGAGCTGGTTTGTGTTTTTCTCTTGCATTTTAAGCATGCACACTACCATTTTTTTGTACTAACATCAATGTAATGTTGTATAAATATGACACACAACAAAAACAAATCTTCAGGTTTAAAATCAACACATCTTATCCCAGCTTACTTAAGTTTTCAAAGGAGGTACAAGCACCACAGACTGCAGTCCTTCATTAGTGCATGGACCTCCTGTGAGCAGTCACTAACAAAAATGAAGGTAAATGGTCTTAATAAGCAGCACAAACAAAATTTAGAAAACTGATATTAAATTAAATGTTAAAACTGGTTTGTAAAAGAACAAGCTTTTGTCCCTATTTAAATCTTCACTTTAAAAATACAAAGTCCTTATTGTCTACTTAAAATTATATTTATATTATCTGATTATCTATTCATAAATTCAGAGCTGAACAATTTGCAAATTATTTGCATCAGGGCAATCATACCTGCTCTAAGTCACAAAGAGAGACACAGAAAAATAGTCATAAATAGCTACATAAATAAAGGCAAGACCAAAAGTTGAACACAGAAATATGAACAAGATATTTGCATTACTCATTGTGAGACAAAATATGGAAAAAGATAAAGATAACAAAAGCATTAAATGGATTTTGACACCTATAATTCAGGGCTACCCAACATGCAGAAAAAGTATCTGCAGGATTTAAAACTCACAGTCAAAGGGAATGTTCCATGGCTCTAGGAACATAAATAGCCTAACTAGGCTACACATTTCAGCTAAATTGCACAGATGACCAAGACAGAAACACCAACTACAAAAGTGTTAAGTTTGTTCATGATAGCATGAAGTTACCAAGCTGAACTCTGAAAAAGAAATTGAATTACTAATACATAAGAGATGAAGCTTGGGAATTTGCACTCTACTGTGAGATTTTATAATGTCTCTCTAAATATTCCAGAAAACATGAATAAAATGAAAAGGCTTTTAAAAATCAAGCACTGTCCTAAATTAGGGAAGTTATATAGACATAATAGAGGTCCAGATAGCTTAAGATTAAAAAAAAAACAAAAAAAAAAATCAATAACCAGAAGTAAGAAAATTCTCCTTGTTATATTAATTTTCTATAACTCTTCTAGCAATTCAAATTTCAAATAATGTAATTCAAATAAATCAACTATTGTACTACTTCTTTATTTATATCTACAAACATAGTTCAAGTTATAAAAGCACATATTGTATATGGAGTACACAAAGTACTAAAGCAACGGTTCATTATACTGACATTTTCTGGAAGGCACGTAGATATTATAACAAATGTTAGCACTTGTGTTCTTAGAACCTCACACATGTTGTGCTGGTTTTTGACTGAGGTTTTTCTGGTTTTTCTTCATAGTAACCCTTATGGAGCTCATTCAGATTTGTGCTTGCAAAGAGTGTTGATCACACAGGGATGTTCTCTTTAGTGTTGAGCAGTGCTTGCACCAGGTCAAGACCTTTTATGGTTCTCATACCACCCCACCAGTGAGCTGATTGGGGGTCCACAAGGAGCTGGGAGAGCACACAGCTGAGACAGCTAACCCAAACTCACCCAAGGGATAATCCTTACCATATGCTATGATGTTTAGCATAAAGGTGGGAGAAGAAGAAGGAAGGAGGGGACATTCAAAAAGTGGCATTTGTCTTCCCAAGCCACCATTACACTTGATGGAGCCCTGCTTTCCTGGCAATGGCTAAACACCTGCCTGCCCATAGGAACTGAGAACTGAGTTCCTTGTTTTCTTTGCTCACGAGTGACTTTTGCTTTACCTGTTAAACCATTTTTGTTCCAGCTCCCAAGTTTTCTTACTTTTACTCCTCTGATTCTCTTCCCCCACCCCACTGCAGAGGGAAGCGTGTGTTAAACCATGACATTGGTAGAGAAATTTCTTGGATTATCTTTATGAAGGTATCTTTTCCTGTCTAGCAGCTTTCTGAGTAAACCAAAGACTCCCATGAGGAAAAGTGATAGCAGATGGGAGGCTCTGGTGACTGTTGGGAAAATGTCTTATTTACCCCTCTCAATCAGGGGGGCAGGCTGAGGCAGGTCCCTACCCAACATCCCTTAGGTTATTCTTCCATGTTATCTTGATCTTGAGACTCAAAATTGACAAGTCTCCTGGTACGAGCCTTATAGTAGCACATACACATGATACAATAAAAGTCCCTGATTAAAACATCTGTCTGATATTTGCTACACTTACAAATAAAACTCAGTTTTCCACATCTTGAATGATTTCATGAAGAAAAAAAAGGCTGACAGAAATATTCATAAACAATGAAAACATAAAAACTTTAGAAATGCAAGAAGTAAAGTACAGAATTTTATGTAGCTTGCTGTAAGCAAGGACAGACCTGATATTTATGCTGAATATTTCCACGGGGGAAAAAGAATTTCTCCACAGAGAAATTATGGAATGTGTCTCTCCCTTCAGGGGAAAATTAATATATAAATTGTTGAACGCACAGGTATATTCTTTGGGGAAAGTTGTTCTCTCCACAATGAATATTGTCCTAAATTGGAAGTGCCTTATAATAGGGTTATTTTTTAACATGTTATTGTCTTTTCTGTTTAAAACACTAGTTGTATGTAGTTTATTTTAATAGTAATAAAGTTTTTTACTTTCTTTGCAAAGCTCTTTGAAATCTATTGATGAAAGATACTATAGGAAAGCCAGATGTTATTATCATTACTATTATACATGGCATTTAAATGAGAGNGCACAATTTATTTCTGTGAAAGAATAGATGTTTCTTCTATTACCTGAGATAACGTTTCCTGAGAAGTGTTAAAAGATGCTTTGATTCAATTAGTGACAATGCACCACTGTGGTTATACTGGCAAAAATATTGCAGGAATGGTCAGCAATCAACCACAGTGAAAGACAACAGCAAGTATGGCAATTTTCTCTATTCAGAAATCTAATGGTTGGAAAAAGGGTGTGCCAAAGTATTACAGAGGTCCCTGACAAGAAAGAGCTGAATAGCAGTTTCAATTTAGTAAATTATGGACAAGGCAAGTTCATGCTTTTAAGTGTTAGCAACAATCCTCAGGCTTTTAAAAAAATAATTAATCATATCATACTGCAGAAGTGACCAAGTATGTCTGCACTTGTTTGATCTTGAATATGCTTTAGATTGATTTTATTCATATTTCCAAATAATTTAAGAAAGTTCTGTTGTGGTGCCAGCTTCTTCTGTTATGGGTTTGCAATTGTCTAGGTTGTTGTACTTGCTATGGTAAAATGGCCAGATCCACTGCTTGTGCTGTGATTTTGAAATTTTAAAGGCATATTATTATCTAAAGTCCTACCTTAAGATTGGTTTATTTCTTTTGCAACTGTAAAATAAAGCACACTCTATAAAGAAAAAATAGAACTTATCTTACAAGTTCACATAATCTTGGTACCTTAGTGTAAATAAGCCAAAGGCGAATACAGTGTGTAATTTGACAATAAGTATGGGTTATAACCATAACCCTGAACAAGAACCCTCAAGACTGAGAAGGACAACACTTTCTGTATAGGCAGTAGTTGTCTCTGTAAAAAATAGCATTGCTGACAATGTGTCATAACAGCATGTAAGTGGAGTGGGATTTATATCAGATAAAGGAATATAGGCTAAAAAGCCAATGCAAAAATGTTTGAGTAGGAAGAAAATAAATTGCCTCAAGTTGTACCAGAGTAGGTTTAGATTGTATACTAGGATAGTTTCTTCATGCTAAGCTTTGGAGCAGGCTGCCCAGAGAACAGGTGAAGTCATCATCCCTGAAGGTATTTAAAAGTTGTATAGATCTGTCAGAGAGATAGTTTAATGGTACACTTGGAAGTGTTATTTTAATCATTGGACTTGATTATCTTACAGATCCTTTCCAAGCTAAACTGTTCTATGATTCTATTCTATACAATGGCTTTTCTATCACAGTAATAGAAAAGATCCTGTTTAAATACACTGACAGTATTTACCTGAATGCTCAAGTAAAGACTGTCCCAAGATACAATCTAATCCTGACTGATGGTCAGCTTAGCACTTACTTCAGTCAAGAAAGTTAGCAACATAAATCACTGGGTTCAGTCTCAGGTAAGTAAATCGAAAATCTATCTTCAAAACAATACAATTATAAGGAGGATATAAATAACTACATTTAAAAATTAAGATGTAGTTTTTTTCCTAAGGACTTTATGTTTCATTTCAAGACAAAGACATTTCCCCTTCATCTGTGCTGATTACCTTCCTTAGTCCAGTCTTTCAGATAAGTCATAAATATAATTTTTTTACCATAGAAATTACAAGCCTTTGATTTAACTTTCTTCTTGATTTTATTTTCATCAAGTAAAATCTGTTTATTCTTTATTACTGACAAAGCTGTGATAAGGCAGCAGACAAAGTCAAATATATAGTTGAAACATAGTCTGAATGATTTCCAGCTGAATGGTTTCTTCAATGTGTGATTCCACTGCACTACAGATCCTGGCATGCTCATCAGTCAGCCCCTGTTTGAAGTTACCATTCCCCTGGGAAAAGGAAAATATATGAAATTGCTTGAGTGAACTGTTCTGTCTCTCTGTTTTCACAAACAGTCAATCTGGGAGTTGTAATGTTAGGAATCAGAACACAATGTTTTATTAAGACAAAAAAAAAAAACCGCAGTCTGAGATACAATGAGATGATTAGGTCAAATGAGCAGCAATGTAGTGTAGTGCATTTTAAAATAATGAATATATTTTCCTGGCACATTATCTTCCTTATTTAGTATTATTAGGTTTTTCACAGTTACGAGTGATCCCAATCACAGATTTAATTTGGTGAAGTAGCTGCTATAAATGGTTTGTGTCTTTCATTCAACTATTCATAATTGTTATGCCTGTATAAAAGAGCATTCTAAAAGTTGAAAAGTCAGGGAAAGAAAAACTAATCTGAAAATTAAAATTAGTTTTGTAAACTTATCTCAAAATTTCAAACATTTCTATATGTTTTATGATATTGTCATATTTTTCTCTACCCTCTGCTTTGTTTCGTAGAAAATAAATATTGCTTACATGCACTGGATAGTGCAATAATATTTTATATTTTCATTTAACACATTTTTACTCAAAATATAGCTCTAGGATTTATTTACTGGACATTATTTTAATGCTGTTCTTATTACAGTTTATCAATTATCTCCCAGGGTGTTCTGGACTAGTCTAAGCACCGTAGTATCAGAACTTTTCAAAATATGTTTGGTAAATGAAGGAGCAGTATAATTTCATTTCATAGCTGGAGACCTAAAATAGAGGAAGATTGCTGCATTTTGTGCAGGAGGCAGCTGGAACCTCTTATGACTAAGCAATTTTCATTATGCAGCATTTGATATGTTCAAGGCACATATCCCTTTGTTTGTAATTGCTACTGTGAATATACAGTATCTTCAGCAATTTATTGTGAAAGATCTCACATTTGACAATTGTTAAAAATGACTGACCATTTTCAATGAATTTTTTTAGGTTACTCACTTCAGATTTCATGAACTGTCATGCACACCAAATAAGAATTTGTCCCAATTTGCTTTTAAAACACTTTATAAGTAGAGCATCCTTCTATCAGAGGAGGACTTTAGTCATTGCATACTTCCTAGGTTCTTAGGGACTGCAGCAATTGCAACTTTCAACACGTGGTAAAACTCCAAAATTATAGAAAATAATATACAATATGGAAATTATATTGTATCTTTAGAACAGTTATCTGAAATAACTACCTATTGTTTTACTTTATTCTACTCAGCTGAATTAGAGTATGTTCCATGAGTAATATAAAAACAAAGCATGTACTGCAGGAGATATTACAATTGGAAGTTTTTCTGTAAATTCCAATATGGGTATGATAACAAGCACAATTTTGTGTAATACATTGATATTTTAATGAGAAAATGAAGAAGAAACTTACTAATATGACCGGACATTTTTATGTGGTATTTTATTTTCCCTGTTGACTGTTCTGCTACTGTTATAACAGTGGTCTCTCAACTCTTGAATACATGATAACTCCTCATTGCTCTATGTTTCAAACTGGAGACATCCTTAAGTGAAAATACCAGGTCGTCTTGTATTTCCAGCTTCAGTTCAGCTGGGAACATGATTCTTCATAGTGTCAGCAGAAATAATTATTGGATTTGGAAGAAAGACTACAGTAATATTTCAGGTTGCAATAAACAGGAATTTGGAGCAGGCTTCCTTCAATACTCAAACACTTTACTCATCTACTTCAGCATCTCTAGATTCAGGATTGCCCCTCATATACTCCCAAAATATTATATTGCTCTGCTGTTTTCCAATGTGTTTAACTCTCTATATCTTATATAATATCTCAGAATAACTTTCACCTTATTTTGTTGTTTGTAATGTCTCACTATCAATTTACTATTTCTGGTAATTGTATGAAATTACAAAGAAAAACCAAACCAGGCAATGATATAGTTTATAATTAGCAAAGGAAATTGAATAATTTAAATTACTCTGTTTCCAACAGTTTGTGATCACTGGCAAATGCTGGCTTTCCAACTGCAGCAGGTGACGGTACTTGGGAAGCACAAAAAACAACAGTTCTTGTTCATTTTGGTTACATATAATTAAAAATCAATTTCTTCCATGTAGGTCAAATTAGGATTTCTGGAACTAGAAATTCTAAGACTCTTTTTAATATTATACTCAGTTGCAAAATGTATGGCTAGGAAAATACTAGGTTTTTTTTTTTTTAGGGATGATCTTAATATTTAGCAGCAGTATTGTATGAACAATGTCATGTGGGTCTTCTTGGTTTATATGTTCAGATTTTTGTGCTCAAGACAAAAAAACAGTTATTAGAATACAAAAGAGGACCCTATGTAAACATCAAGGAAGGCTTTTAAGCCTTTTATTTTAAGATACAGTAGAGGGTCTCTGCAGTAAACAAGATGTGCATATATAAAGAAAATCTTTTGTCCTTCAGGACAAATTTCCTTTAGGACAGTGATGAAAGTATATTTTTAATTCTTTTACTTTTTTCCTTGTCTGATCAATTATGAATGGATGAATGACCAAGAAATAACCATCATAACTATTTTTTGAAAAATTAATAATGAAGGTAATTCTAAGTTACCACAATCCTTTGCACATACTTTTTTCCCCCTTAAGAACTGTTTGCCACTGACTGAAGAATATTTTCAGTTTTTGCTGAATGTTGGTATCCGTTTTCCTATTTAGTAACAAATCTTGCAGAAAGGGAAATATAATAATGTGTATGAATCCTCAAGCACACAAAATATGATTTCCAACCATCAGCACTTTTTAAAATAGACCTTTTACTCCTGGAATAATAGAATCAAAGCCAAAGAGAAGAAAGCAAGCCATGGTCATCACTATAGTGTCCTTCAAGAGTTGAATCTTCCTAGAGAGAAGGGTCATTTATTAATGTAGCATTTCACTTTGGTTCTAAATGGGAGAACATAAAGACAAATGAATGAATTAATGTATTATAAGTAGTAGCTATCCTAGCAGAGCACTGGTGTGATTTATTATGTACAGGCATGGGCATGGAATGGATGGTTCTATACTGAATATTACCATATTCCTAATAATAGTAGATTCGAGATTCATGCAAAAATTTAAAACAGATCTTACAGCGAGTGTCTACTGTAAATGTCAGTATAGCATGTGTCTGGGAAAATAACTGGAGGAAGCACAGGTAAGTACTCCTAACATTCACAGAAAGATTACATTAGAGGGGTGAGTTTCTAAATGAATCAGAACTATTCTATTTTAGAATGGGTTAAATACTTTTGCATTTTGAAGCTTCAAAGAGATTCAGGTTTTAAAGATTTTTTTTTGAACTATCAGTGAACTGACCCAAAACATCTATTTTGTCTTTTTTTTACATTTTTTGTGTTTTTTTTTTTCAAACCTCCACCAATACAAAACTTGTCTGTGCTCCTTTTTATAGCATAAATATTGTTAGAGTACCTTAATCCATTTTATGCCAAAACTTATCTGGGCATTCCTAATGCCTTCAGCTGGAGTATTGCATGTTATTTGTTCTGTCAGAGCCTCAGTACAAAGGGTTAGAATTACAGCATACAATTTCATACTTACAGCTCAGCCTTTTAATCAGCTGTATTTCAGAACCATACCAGTAAAATAAAATTTTCTGCTGTTTTAAAACACCACAAATGCATATGAAGATAATTACTTGCACAGTTATTAGACAGTTTTAGTGTCTTCTCTGCAGAGTGCTTTCTTGTCATAGCATAGTTCTGTCAGAGTTTAATGGTTCAAATTCAAGTATATAATTTTAATCTAATGCACAGAACAGCTAATATTTCAAACATTGTGATATGTGCACTGAGACAGAAATGTGTAGCTTGTTTAACAAGCCATCTACACTGACTAGGCTCTCTGCAATTACTTGACATTTTAAGTGAAAACTCTTAAATGTCTGTTTTGGTTTTTGTTTTAGATGCTTGGGTTTGTTCCTTTTGTTTTTTTCTTTCTTTTTTTTCCTAAGCAAGGTGAACTAGTTCAACAATACTCATCTTGGCTAAGGAAGATGTATGATTACCCAAACAATAATGAATGTTAAGAGAAAAGGGTTTGAGGTATGGTTTTCTCTTCTCTTTGTTTTTTAAGATAGCCATTTTATTAGGTGTGAATTTTAGCATTCAACATGATAACCTCTGATTAAAATATCGATTTTCTGTAAAAGCTTAGAGTCTGATCACAGAAAGCTGTCAGTTGCATGATTCTGATTATGAATATCCAGCTCCAAACATTAGTCCTTTACAGGAATTCCCTGCCTTTACAGACCAGCTGTAATCTGCCTTGTCTTTACCGCTTAAGACTTTTATCTTCAGAAACAAATCTAGGCTAACAGACATATTTTGTATCAAGAAAGTATTTAACAAATTAAGTACCTCTACTCATTAGAGTGTTAATTTTTTTCCAAGTCCACACCTTAGTAATGGACAGAAGAACTGTAATAGATGCTTTTGTTAAACCAGACATAAAATAAGAATTTCAAGAGAATTGAGGATTCTCTCCTTTCTAGCCCTTATCTTTCCCCTTTTTACATTGCAACCGATTGTACAGATATAAGGGAAAAAATGAAACAGGATGGCCACAGTCTCCTCAAGTGGCATCCCTGAGAGGTGTTAGTTTTCTCTTCCTCTGAGGTTCAGTCTTTTGTATTGATTGACATACAGACAGGCATGTCAAAACCTACCACATACGTGGGCTAAATTCATTACATTTTCCACCTTCTGTTTGTTGTAAGTTTGATCTGTACTGGAGGGACCATAGAAGCCACTTATCATTCTATTTGCCAAAGGGCATCTGTGCTGTTCGTTTACTTGGCCTTACAGAGATAAATTCAACTTGCTACATTTATTAAAATGGCTGTTTTCTGGATGTAATTTGTAGAAATAAATGTAGGTTACATCACTGTGTGCTCATGGACAGGTATAGCTAGTAATATCGATCTAATACACAAGCCACTTTTCAGACAACTGGCATAATTGGTATGTAAAGATTATCTCTTCAGACAGATTCCTCTTAATATGTTTTCAAATCACTTACAGACAGACTCAAGAGGCCAAGTGGATTTCACTCAGGCTTTTACCAATTGTTTTCTTTCTCTGATTGAGAATGAAACAAAATATAGCAAAATGCATTACAGTAATATTGCTGAGCTTATGTTCCACAGAAGCAGCATATGAAAACATTGAATGTATTTTCTTTTTTAAGAGTGTGTAGCTGGCCATATGTTCCTCATCACATGGGAGGAAACAAATGGAATAGAAAGTAATGATAACAGCTTGTTGTGAACTTGCAAAACGATGGCTTTTAAGAAATTTTTTAAAATTTTTAAAATAACATTACTGTACACTGTGACACAAATCCAGCAAAGGACTATGGGGGGTAGTTTTCTTTGATGAAGTAGGTAGATGTTTCTTGTAAATTTCGACATGAGAACTTAATGGGGTATAAAAAGTCTGAAAAACATCACTTAATTATTTTACATATTACCTCAATTTAAATATTTCTTATTTAACTTTTCATATTGTATAAGTATTTCTGAAGGGAAATGAGACATATTTAATTCAGAAAACATTGAAGCAGAAAAGTACAGTACCACTTACCATCTCTCATCTGAACAAATTTTGTATAAAATCTCTGTGTTAAAGGCACATTTTTCTTTGCACCAATCTCTAATATCATCTTTACAACAAGGGTTGTGTACAAAGGAAGCTACAACACATTTTGAAAAAATCATTAGTGACTCAAAAGAAAAATGCTACTAAAATATAGTCTTAACTTTATTACATCTTGATTTTACCACCACCTGAAAAACACACTTCAGAGATGTCGATCTTTTAATCTTCACACAGATAACTCAACAAGAAAGTTTCCACATCAACTGGTGTTTAGAACTGAAATTTTCCAGTTAAGCAACAACATGAACCAGAGGATTTCTCTTGACAGTGGCAAAAACAGAATCATAGAATCATTTAATTTGAAAAGCAAGTTTATGGTCCCGAAGTCCAACACTGTCAAGCTCACCACTAAATCATTTTTAAAGTGAGATATCTATATGTTTTTTTAAATCCTACAGGGATGGTGACTCCACCTCTAAGTAGACCATTCCAATGCTTGACAACCCTTTCAGTGAAGGACATTTTTATCCTTTATCCAATCTAAACCTACCCTGGAGAACTTGAGACCTTTTTCTCTCTTATCACTTTTACTTGGCAGAAGAGAGCAACCCCCCGCCTCACTACAATCTCCTTTCAGGCAGTTGTAGAGAATGATAAGGTCTCTCCTGAACTTCCTTTTTTTTTTCAGGCTAAACAACTCTAGCTCCCTCAGCTGCTTCTCATAACACTTGTGCTCCAGACCTTCACTAGCTCTCTTGCCATTCTCTACACACTCTCCAGAACCTCAGTGTCTTTCTAATAATGTGGGGCACAAAACTGAATGCAAGATTCGAGGTGCAGTCCCACAGTTCTGGGAACGATCACTGTCCTGGTCCTTCTGGCCAAACTATTTCAGACACAAGCCAGGAAGCCACTGGCCTTCTTGGCCACCTGGTCACATGCTGACTCAGGTTCAGCTGCTGACTGTCAGCCAACACCTACAAGTCCTTTTCCACTAGGCAGCTTTCCAGCCACTCTTCTCCAAGCCTGCAGTGTTGCATGTTCTTGTGACCCAAGTACAGGACCTGGCATTTGAGCCTCCTACATCTGATGTTGGCCCATTGAATAAATCACCAATTGTGAAATCCTGTTCTTTCCAAAAAATAGCTTGCTGCAACTGAATCATTTGGCTCACACCAGAACTGGAATTAGTAAATGCATTAGAGGGTCTAGTAAAGTCAATATTTTC
Organism: Alaudala cheleensis; assembly: GCA_013398995.1. Classification (NCBI taxonomy): domain Eukaryota; kingdom Metazoa; phylum Chordata; class Aves; order Passeriformes; family Alaudidae; genus Alaudala; species Alaudala cheleensis. The sequence continues at coordinate 18,772 of VWYE01018649.1, forward strand.
ATTAGAGAAAATTTGCAAGTTCAACTTTTTTAACTCATCAGGCATTTATGTACATACTTCTAAAAACATAACTGACTTTTTTTGACTGAGAAGGATTTTTAAAATTATTTTTATGACTTTGAGACTTAATTCATTAACATTATTTAAATGCAAATTTTATATGTGCAAGAAAATGATTGAATCTTGGTTTTCTTCCAAGTTATTCCACTGGGCCATAACATATGCTTTAAGACCAGTCTATTTAGACTGTTTTAGGATATATGTAATCACACTGAATAATTCCAATTCTACTTGTTTCCTTTGAGGTTTCTCAAATACTTTGATGCATTCTCATTCTCTGTCTATGCCTTCAAAGTCCCAATGAATTCCCATTGGAGGCATTGTAAAAATATATCCTCAGGGTCATGATTTATTCCTAGGCAGATTGACTAAAACTTAGTTTTCTCCTTCTTCTATCTCACTATTTTGCAATGGGGATTTCAAAATGCTAAGTCTCGCTGGCTTAGATTCAAAGGGTATTTAAGAGCTAACACATCTAAATACTCAAATTTTAAGCACTGATCCCAAGGACAGACTCATAAAGATCCCTATATGATTCATTTGAGAAGTTAGACATCTTAAAATGTTCTCCATAAAAATTTGAGTGCTAAATAGGGATCTATACCCACATTTAGCTCTTTCTTCTCCATTCTAAGATACAATCTATGACTCTCACTTGTCCCGTCCCATCAAAGCTGTTCTATCTTTCTTGTTCTGGATGCCAGTATGAACATATTAGATATGTATTGAAAATGTTTTTACTTTACATGTAGTAACAGATATCAGTCTCCCAGAAAGAGCAGGCTGCTAGGTTTTAATCTTGTGATAAGTGTCTTCAAGAAAGGTGTGATGAGAAAGATTTAATGCTGTATTTTCAAAGGTTTACCTTAGGATTTCATTCACTGACTTTCAGCTTTGGCTCCCAGATGTCTAGTTTATGCTTATGCTGGTGAACAGAATGGACTAGGACTAACACATGCATGACTGAATTGTCATTCTTCCCTCATACACACCATCCAGATTGTTTGGCAGGAACACAAGGAATACTCTTAGCTCTCATCAAAAACTTTGCTCTTCTCCAGACAACTTGGCACAACCTGGAGAGGCATTAGCTATCATAAATTATCAAGGATTATTTTAATGGTTAGAGTAATCATGTACATAAGTTATAGTTTACTGAACACTGAGTTTACTAGTGTGACCTTTATGATCTAGGATGAAAATGCAAGACCTCTTGATTCTCAGGGGAAGGAATTACTCAACTAGGAAGAAGAGTTGCCTCTAGTTTTTACCACAGCCTGGTAAGTTTACTCCCCTAGAATCACAGACAGGTGGTGTAAAGAGTCACACCACTCACTTTTACCTAGGAAACAGACATGAAACTGATTTCCTGTAGAGTTGAGTAAATAAAACCCTCAATCAAGCAAGCAGCCAAAACAACCCAGCTTTCTTTTTGATGAACGATGGAATGCAAAGGAGACATTTCAAAGCAGGTTTATGAAAAAGTCTTGATGAGAAATAGTCTGAGAAATACTGGTTTTATGAATCTTAATGAGGCATGGGCAAGAGAATTAAATCAAATTATCCAGTTACAACTGATGAATTTTTGGCCATACACGAAGCAGAAAGGTCAGTGCAGCAGATGAGGCTTTCAGCATCATAGCTCTTTGTGAATACTTCTCTTCCAGTGATCATAATGTTGTCCATAAATTCAGGTTATTAGAAGCAAGGTCCACCTTCCCTGTTTCAGACTAATCTGCACTTTAAGCAGATCTGATGAACCCTTCAGATGTACTAACACACCCAATAGGAGAAGGATAAATGTGCATACCACTTGTGCTCTAATGCTACAATAGTTCAGGAAGAACTATTAGTTCAGGAAGAAGTTCAGGTGTCCAGGAAGAGTGAGTCACATATGAATAATACCTATATAAATAATGAGTCACAAACTGGACTGTCTCTGATTGTCTTACAACCTGAATAACTCTGGTCTGTAAGGCAGCTACTCTTTTCAGGTGCAGACAGGGTAAAGACAACATTAGATACTGTGGAAAAAGTTATATAGAGAGTGCCCTAAACAGCTGCGCATTGCATGCTCCATTTCAGGATGATACACATAGAACCTATGTGGGGGAGAAAAGTAGGAAACATAACACAAAGATTGCTGGTCAAAATGTGAAATACTATGTGCATTGCAAAACCCCTGGCTTAACATTTACCTAAAAGCCCACTGTGATTAGAATATAACGTTAAAGGGAAACACGCATGTAATACATATTTATGACCTTAGTGAGAACTGGCTCTATTAAATTGAGTACAGATGGCCCAGCATTTCTGAGGGAAATATTTTCATTGAAAAGCATTTCACGGAGTCTGATTGCTTTGATTGACTCATCTCAGGTTTGACTACATTTTGCCAAATCAAAGGCAAATCCCCTAGTCTTGCCAGGCTGCTTCAGAGCAATCAATTTACTGCTGCCAAGTTTGGCAGGTCTGGGACCAATCGACCAGAATAATTCCAGAGCAGGGAATCTGAAAGTTTTGATTGTCAAAAGCTGGGACAGGTTCACACAGCTTATTTGTTCTGGGTCAGTCTACATGATGAATCTGCCCTGGAAGCGGTTGGCTGGTGTTCCCTGTTCTGGCATGAATTGTCTGGTAACTGAACAATTACCAAGGTCTTGTAGCTTGCTTGATAGTGTACAAACAGTGAGGCTGACGGTCTTACTAAAACCTCCAGTCTGAGAGGCTGAAAGGCACAGTGCCAAAAACCTCTGAAGGGCTCAGGCAACCTCTTAGACATTGCAAGCTCTATATAAAAAGCCAGGACCTAAAAGCCCTTATGGGCTTCTCCATTCTGTATTTCAAGTTTATCTGCATAGTGAAACGTCCTGAAGACTTCCAGAGCTGCTTAACAATGTTACTTGTCAATTCCTCTAGTCAGTGTTATCCAGTGTCTTAGGCTCAAGTGCACCCCTTCTGGAAATTTTTGTTTTATAGATAGCTATAAGAATATATACATGTATGTTTACATATTGTTTACATATTTGTGACTATATATATATAGACAGAGACAGTGGTATGTCCATATATGCACATAAAAATGCTTACATATAAAAAAGATATGTGTTTGTGTGTATGTGTGTGTGTGTGTGTGTTTGAATTTAATTCCAGGAAGTGAGTCAGTCCAAGGGATCCACTGAACAAGAAATCATTTAAAAGGTTAATCTCCACAAATGCCATACTTGTGGGAGCACCTAATGAATGCAGTAAAACACACCAAATAGTCTTTTCTATGTAGCAATGGAGACACTGCAATGCAAAGGTTTTCTTTATTTGTAAAAAAGGTAAAGATACAAAAACAAAGAAAGCAATTCAGAAAAAGAACCACATTTTCATTGTTTTTCTCAGCTAAAGTTTGAAAGGCCCATTCTCTATTTTTAAAATATTTTTAATCGCTTTTATTTCCCCCTTAGATTATTTTATTCTTGAAGTCAGATTTCAAATCAAATTTTAAATGAATATTTCTCTGGCTTTATGGTCGCTTATCTCTTTTCAGTCTTGCCGGGGTAGTCCATTTCTTAATTTGGCTTAATCAGCATGAATCCAGCTATGAACTGTAAAATAATTAAGGAAAACCATCCAGAATTCATTTCCATCTCTTTCCATCACTTGTTTAAATCTGCATTTCTGAAGTACTTTCAGGTTTTTGACATCAAGCCTTCTGTTTCATTTATGGAAAAATACAGATCTAGTTATTAACACAGTTGTGCTGATGGACAATAGAAGAGCAAACAAGATTAATAAATTAATGTATATCAGATGACTCAGCAGGTTGGTGCAAAGCCAAAGAGACTGAAAACCTCTTCTTTGATCCAGGTATGAGATCATTTTTTTGGGACGTGCCAAAGGGACAGCATATTTTGTATCTCAGGGTTTGGCCTGAAGAAAATATGTATGGTTACTACAAAAGGCAAAGTACTGCAAGGAAAACCACACCGAAAAAACCCTTCTAGGCTCGTGGAATAGGAAAGAAAGGATCTCAAAGTTTACCAAGAAATTATAAAAATTCTTTGGTGGAATATATGTGAGATGGTGCAATAAGTTCTTGNGAAGACAGGCTAAAAAAAAGCTTAACTGTTGTGAAATTCCTTGCTTTAGATAGAGAGGACAAAAAGGTGTACTTCCCATTTGAAGCAATGGTATAAGAATGAGTGAACTCTGAAAAGTTTGGCAAAGATAATTTAGTCTTGCATTATAATGTTTTGACATCTCTAAAATGAGTTTGATAAATAAACATATAAAAATATGAAAAGTTGCTTAACAACCCTAAACACCTAAGTGAAAACTATCAACATTACTGAAAGTGCTTCAGACATAAGGGTGAAAATAGTCTATAGACTAATACGTCATACATTCTGTTACTATCCAATCTGTGTGTCACAGTGTCATGTGTACCACAATGGGATCATGAAAACACAGAAATGGCTTAGCTGATCTCATCTGGACTTGTGAAAGAAAAGTTCATACAGGCCTGACCTGTGGTAGCAGACTGCAAAATTTAAAAGAGACTGAACCTTCATATCAACAACTACATATAACTTTAGCTTCACATCTGAAGTTGGAGCCAATTTATCTAAATAAAAAAAGTGTCATAAAGCTAATAGTTTGTACTAATTTTATTTTCATTACTTCTTGCCTCAGTGGTGAAAATAATTGTTGGTTTGGATCTCATGTCAGTTCAGGAGACAGGTGCCAGCCAAATGACACAGAGTATTTCCCTATTTTCATTTTAGGAAAACTGAAGGAAGATCACATGCTGTGCAGAAGAGCGTGAAGATTGTTTGATAAGATTCCATTAAAGTGAGCAGACAGCAAGGTTAAAGTGAACTGGAGAAACCTCACCTGGCTGATATCTTGGAAAGAAACAATCAGTTTGACATTTCACATTATCAAGATGAAAGTCAAGTGTTCCTTTTTAAAGACATTATAGCCAATACTGGAATCACTCTAACTCATTCTGGACTGAAGATATCATTTTCTTCCTATAGTGAACGTGACAGATGAAGAGTTTTAAAATTGCAGTAAATATTGTAAGAAGCATTGTTACAGATGTGGTGTATTCTGCCTTGCTGTATGATGATATTCAAAGACTGATATAAGTGTTAAGCTAACTTCATTTCTGATTTTTTTTTTAATTTTAAAAATTCTGTCACAGCCTTATTAGCATCTCATTACTAAGCAGTTAGCTAAGGAAAAGGACAAAGAAGGAAAATTAGATGCAACATTATAGGATGTATTTTCACCTTGATGAGCAAGTGAAACTCATTAAGGGTTACTGAAAGTCATACACATGCTTCAGAGGAATAATGCCCTCAAGGTATTTTGTAATTACTAAAATGTTAAAGCAACAATATTGATTTTTTATATAAAAGAGAAAATTGTTAATAACAAGTAGGAATACATGGAAGGCAAAATCTATACAGATAAGAGAAATATAATTATGCAGTTAAGGAATTTCTTTTTTTTTAATTATGGAGAGAGAAAGGAATTACAAGAATAAGATAACAGCGTAATTTAAAAGCTGAAATTGTTAAATGCATACATAAATTATTAACAATTTCTTCCCTGCTATGCAGAGACCTCTGAATATTGTCTTATATTCCTTTTTGGAGGGGAAGGAGGACATGGATTTTGAGGCAAATAACTGAGAGCTGACTGAACACCAAACAAAATGCGTATGTGATTTGACTGGGTACAAACTGAGCCCTGGGGAAACGAAGTAGTAATGCTTTAAGGTTCCAATCAGGAAAGGCACAGCCCCCATTAGCCATGTGTGTGCTTCAGTGCTCTTCTGAAAGAGACAGATTGTGCAGTGCAGGGCAGGATCAGCCCCAACTCCCATCACTCATATGCATATACACACTCATACATGGAGAAGATATTTCCTCTGTATCTGTGTTTCATTGACTTAATTCTGGATTATGGATTTGCTTCTAGTTAGCCAGTGACACACTGACTCTAACACTAAAAATATCATCAAAACCAGAAAAGCACTGTCAGCAAAATATCTTCTTCATCAAAATGCAAAGAAACTTTGTTCCCCACTCATCATCTCTAGCCTAGCCTTGGAGAGGAACTAAAATCACCCTAATCAGCTTAAATTCATTAAACGGGTAAGTTCTAAATAGCATTCAAAAACATACATCAGGATTCCAGTGGACTGTATTTTTATTCACACACAGTTCTGAAATCTGAACTGTTTGTGCTAAGGTTTTCTTATCTCAAATTTACCAGTGCAAGAACTTTTAGCACTCATATTTATAGAGAAAGTACCACAGGTGCCAAAGGTCTTTCTGACCTTTCAGGAAACATTCTTGAAAGAACAGGTACTTAAGGTCAGTTATGCCCAGGCACACTGTATTTTTGCAATGTCTTCCTAATATACATCTGTTTCCTTTCTGAACTTTATATTTCTTGACCAGACACAGGATTGCCCTATAGTCCATTTAGGAGCTTTCTCTGTTTGTTTTGCTACTACATCACAGCTGCAATGAATTTGTAGCAAATGCTGTCTTTTTCATCAAATTTAACTTGAAGACTTAAATCTTCAAGACTGTAACTGGAAGAGCTCCTCAGCAGCAGCAGTGTGTGATTCAAGGACCAAATTGTTTTTGATTCCTCCTGTGAAAATATTAATGGTCATAATACAGAAGCGTGTAATGCCATCAAAAGAAAAGGCTGCTGAGAAAAGTTTTGGGATGTTAAAAGTAACAAGCTGGAAGCACTGGATTCCCTCTGTAATCAAAAGGGAGGAGAATCTCTAGCTTCATTTGAAGTAGTAATAATTTGATGCCCAGTCACATATTTGGATATTACTTTTGCCAAAGCTGTGCAGTTATTGAAGCTGTCCTTCCACAGAGAGATCTCTAGGAACATTAAAGAATCCATGTGCAGGAGCATGAGGATAAAACAAAGCTAAATTTTTTATTAATTAATTTTTAATTATATAAAATTACCTACAATAACTACACTAATTAGAATGAACTGAGAAAAATACAAAAGCCAAATGAATTCACCATCATAAAGTATCACATTTTATAACTTCTATGGTCTATGTTTTTACACAATTCAAATGAAAATAGTGCAAAGTGAGCAATAGGAATAGAAATAAGCCACAGGAAATACACAGTAAATGTGTATGTCAAACAGAGAAACACCACTCAGAGTCAGCAAACCATCACTCTTGGAAAATGATGTTGCCATCTCAAGAACTACCTCAATAGCCCCAAGAACAAAATTGCTTCCCCAGTCTGCAATTCCACATTTACCTCATTATTCAAAAAAGTAAAAATCTTGTTATTTGATTACCTTCAAGAATTATCATTTAAAGACTGCAATGTTGTAAAACATTGTAGATTCGTGCTGCTGGGTTCTTCATTCTATCTCTCTGGCTAAAAGCAGAACCAATTAGATATAAGCAAAATTAAGTCACACTCTAAATCAATTTTTGTAAATAGGAAATACACATTAGTTCAGTCACTTTGATTTTGTAATCATTTTGATACCAACATGAATCAACAAAATAACTCTTGGGATAGGCAAATAATTTTCTTCACTGATGTGACTAAAGAAGCCACTAATGCTGTGCACAGGAATAATGCAATTGACTGTGCGTAAAATAACAATAATGGTAGTAGTGAAGTCTAGAAATAACTGGCTTGATAGGAGCTAATTTGGGTGCCAGCTGCAGATCAGCAGAGTTTTATGCTTGCTTTCTGATGTGAGAAGCTGCATGATGCCAAACCTGCCTGGTTACCACCACTACTTGCACTACTGCAAGGTAGTCTCTAAGTTTTCTCTGATGCTTCTATACAGCCATTTTGAATTGCAATCACATTGCACAGAAAGCAGGCTGAGTGCAAAGAAAGGGCTTATGAGGACCCAGTATCAAGTATGGCTTTCCTCAGAGTTCTGTAAGATTTGTGGAAGATGTCTGAATCTAGGATGGGTAATGACATTATATAATTTATTTGCACCAATCAATAACTATTTCAGTGTGCACATTCATATAGAACACACAAAAAAATTTTGCAAGCAGCCTGCTCCCAGGAAAATCCATGGCCTTAGGCTCCTGCCTATCTTCTTCCTACTTCAATGAGGTTGAAATCTACTCTTCATGTAAAGATCATTCACTGATCCTTTTCTAGATGTTTCCCTGGGTGGACTAGGATCCAATGCAAAAATAGCCATCTTTCATGGATTTCTGGTTTTATACAAAATTTTTATTCTTTACTAATGGTGACTTAGAGAATAATAATAAATAATAATAAATTCTCTATTTGAAATTTTTATCTTTAGCATTCATATTTTTCCATGTCTACATGCATGTGTAAAAAAGAAAGCCAAAATCAGGAAGAAGGATTTTTCATTGTTATTTCATTGGGAAATCTATGGGAGAGTACCATTATATATAAATCATGTAGTTGCTATTTTTATGCCAAGAATAAGGTGATAAATGTCAAGTCATTAGTTTGAAAAGTTTAGAGTCAGCTCAATGCTAGTTCTTGGCCTGAGTATCTTTTCTTTTTCTATTTTTATTCTATGGGATATCGACAATTTGTGTCATGCACACAATAAGTAAAGGAGAACATAAAAAGAGCTGTCATTTGCAAAACATCTTGTTTTGAGAAGAGGGAATTCAATAATCTTTTTTTGGAAATGGAAAGGTGAACAGAATTTAAAGCCTTCAGAAAGGCCCAGTCTAAAATTATAATGGTTAGCACTAGGGAGTAAGTTAGAATATTACTTCTCTTATGCCAGTTGGCATGCAAGGCTCCACTTTGCAGTAAAGAATGTTGCTAATGTGCCTCAAGTGTTTCTAAATTCAAATTAAATACTTCCTCATTCTGTGTGTATGCTGGGACCATCCTTTCATGGCTTGAATAGACCAAACTATGTTATTCTGGCTGCTGTGCCCAGCTTAACGTAAGGACAAGAATAACGAGGATAATTTTAGAGGTTGTTTTTTAACTGAGGGTTTTTGAGCTTGACAGTTTTACTTTAAGAAAGAATTTACCAGCTGGAAACATGTATGTATTAACAGCATCAAGAACAGCATTTTCAGGATAAGTTAACTTTTCATGTCTAGGAAGTCCCACAGTAACCAGTGTAGGATACATTAAAAATAGAAGTCAAGTCTTAATCTGTTTAGTAATAACTTGAGATCTCTTTTTTTTTTATTTCTAATTCCTTTTTTCCCTGTATATTCATATCTCAGTTTTCTTAAAACTGAAAATACTAATTTTCTCTATTTTGGGCTGGTTTAAAAGCTATGATTTTCAGAACATACTGAGAACTTCCCACTCAGTGCTACTCCATTTTAAGTACAGAAAAAGATAGACATCCAGAATGACTACTTATCTCTGAAAACCAGGAAATAAATATCTAATATTTCCCTGAATGGTTTCTGAGCATTTGCTTTTGAAATAGTTCATAGACATGAACTAAATTTCAATTTATATGACTTAATTCAATAGACGAATTTTGATCCTGTATCCAGTATCTAAACTGGACTGCTGCAGCTTGTCTGTGAGAAAGCGTTAGCTCAGAAAAGTCTAGAAACCCTGATTATGACATTTTCTGGTTGAGTCATGCAGAGAAAGTGCTTTTTTAGTCTTCTTTTAGTTCTCCTCTTTGAGTACATGTAAAGTTGTATGGCAGACTAGCAGGAGGAAAATAATTTCCCTTTCTGTTTGCATAGCATGTAACTTTTTGGTTTACCATAAATTTGCACAAAGCATCATCTTTGAAAGCATCTCTTTTCACCTCTATCACTGCTGTCTAAGACTTTTCAGCAGAGGGAGACATTGTGAAAAACTGATCCTGCTTTATTTGCAGTATGGCTTGAAGGTCAATGAAGATATTGTGTCTCATTTGGCTAATTGAAATTCCTTTGAACAGCCCAAGTGCAAAAGTTTAACACATAATTAAATGCTGAGATCACATTTCCTGTGTACGACACGGTGGGTGGAGAGAAATATGAACAAGAACAAAACCCAAAAACAAACCAGCTAGAAATACTTTAGAAGAGAAAGAATTTATTTTAGGGCCATCAATGCTTAACATTACACAAATATTTTCTATTTATTTATTATTTAATTTTTATTATTTATTTCCCTAAATAACATAGTTGTATTACTTTAATAGGCCAGTATGAAATTTTGCAAGCTGATTCGTTGTTTGATAGTGAAATTTTTGGAAAACAAAAGAGTTTTTCGTGAAGGACATGAAAAACTGGAGATTATATTCTCAAAGGCATTTCTCATTTTTTGTTTTCTCAGTCTTTACTGAGCCTGTATTTATTCAGAGGTGAAACAGTTCATGAGTAGTGCCAAACATTGTAAGTAAGATCTGGTACCATCACTACTCTGCAGACAAGTTCTCAAAGGGCACAGGAACACACAGGGAATCAGCACAGCATCATCAGAAAATCTTTTGAAAAACTCTCAGTACAAGAAATAGGACATAGTGAAGTAAAAAAATGTGGGAATCAAGAAATGAGGATAAGGAGAGACATAAGGTAAAAGAGACAGACCAATAAACAAGGATAGAAATGTGATTCACATGTACCTCCATATATATTTATGCTGTGTACATAATGTGTCAAGGGAGAGAGAAAGAATATGACAATGTGACTACTTAAGTGCGTCCTGCTTATAGGACAAAAGTAAATGCTTGAGTCCTCAATATCATCTTAGAAAAAATGGTGAAACCAATGAAGTGGCTCTTTGCAAGCCTCTACAAAAGAAATCATCCTCCTGTGCCATTTTCTACTTAATCTTGTTCCATAGGGTTTAATAATCTATTAATATCATCATTTGCTCACTCAAGTTCAAGGCGTGAAGGTATCTACTGTCTCTAAATGTCAGCATCATGTACACATTTTCTAGTGACTTCTATGGTATTAACATTTTCTTTTTAGTTTGTCAAATTCCTAGGAAATCACACTTTTAGCATATCATCATTACTGAAGATAAGAAGTCAACTTCTGAGGAGACTTTGCAAGATTAGACCTGCATATATAACTCTTATTGTTTACACAGTTATATATGGAGTTTGAATATCTAAATCTGTGATCACATGATTTTATGAACTGCATGAAAGATTTTTCCAGTGATTTCTGTTTTGTTCAGAAAACTGATATTGCCTAAATCATAAGTATTTGCTTGTTTTGCTTCTGATTTTTTAAGTGTTTTGTTTCTGATTTTCCATAATATTGTACCTGCAAGTGTTTAGTTTATTATTATTGAATTTATTTTCCATCCTTTTAATCAGACTATTTTAAAGCCAAATCTTCCTCACTGCCATATAACCATTTTTTCTAAAATTATCATTTCACTCCATTCTAATCACCTTCTGTATAGACAGTGGTTTCTAAGCTGGAGGTAAGCAATATTCTCCAGCACTATGAGGAAAACAAACACTTCAAAACTCACAAGATGTATCTCAGTGTCATAGACGCCTCTAAACATCCTGCAAGGATACCAACTTTCCTCATATATGCACCAGCAAATATAATATATAGCATAAGATTATACTCTAGGAAACTTTGGTGATTTTTTTTTTTAATATGGAAATCAATAGATTTTTGTGATTTATTAGATGTAGCCCCTTTTAGTATAATAAAAAAGAAGCATCACTATTAATATTGCATTTGCTCATGGCCAGCTATCAGAAGCAGTCTCCTTAAAAACCACAATCTGTATAGTGATGATTTTGCGTATTTTAACTATTCTCTTTTTTCTGCAGTAACTAATTAGCCATTTAAACATGAAATGAATAGGAAAATAAACTTTTTATCATTGTTACATTTAAAATAAATCACTCTTATAGCCATTTATTTTTCTTGGGTTCTATAGTCAAGAGAATTGATGAAGTTCATTTGAAAGATAAAGCTTTACAAAATAACCTTCACTGAGGAGCTGTGTCTTTCACTGTCCTATAGGAAATCTGTTTTGATTTGACAGAATGATAAGCCTTTGAAAACTGTGGACTGAAAATACACAGTAGGCTTTTTGCTAAAGTCATAAAGTGCCCAACTAGGAAAGGATTCATTGCACATGAATAAGAGCTAAATTAGCTGTGTATTCATGATGTGAAAAGTCTAATTATATGCAAGTCTGGAAGTCCTTGCAAAACTTGGGTCCTAGTGAACTGTTTCTGTGCTCTTTGTCACATACTCTGCAGAGATTCTGAGGTAATAAAAAGTCTCTTCAAAATTTTTGGCTGATCTGAGCTGTACACAATATCTGATAGCAAATCTAAAAAAATTTTTTTTTTGTGGTTGTTTTCTTTTTTCTTTATGGGGGAGACTGATTTACTTGGTTTTCCTTCCTGGTATCTTTTGTTACAGAGGAATTTTGTTACACAGGAAAGAGGGATTTAGGAGCAGCTGTACCTAATTCTTTATTGGGTAGAAAATTGTTCTGTGACTTTTGAATGTATGACAGTCATCCACAATTTTGAAGAAGAATAGATATGTTTTAATTCTATTTGTGTGGGAAAGGATAGTTGCTATTCCCATATAAAAGGCAAGATACAAAAGGTGAATGAAATAATGAAACAGGCAGGTAACAGTGGACTTCTAAAAGTCTCCCAAAAATAGCACTCTGTGTGTAGTTTCATACGTGTATGTTGCCTCTATGACAGAATAAGGAACACTTCAACCCTTTTAAATTTTGATGGAATTTTATAGGAAGATTTTAAAGGAAATACACACACATTCTGAAATGTCTCATGCTGTATATGTTCCCTGTCATTGTTGGGATCTCTTTAAAGCATTCATTTAACATTTCATAACAAAGAGTATAACCTACTTAGATAACTGTGTACCTGTGTATATGTCTATAAAACTGGGACATTATTTCCAAAAGTTAAGAAAAGACCTATTTAACTCTTTAGGAATCATGGGAAGAAAAAAAACCTCAAGTACCCTTCTCTCTTAATTTGAACTGATGAAGTAATTTTCTGATTTAAAAATTCAGTCATTGTTTCTCCAGGCTGGTATACTGATTCTGATGAGAAAAGCTCTTACTTCATTTTCAATTACCCACAAAGCATAACCATATTTTCCAATACATTATTTGACAAGATTTCATGAAATCAAATGCAATAAAAACTATCACTTACACAGGAATAGAAGAACCAAACCAAGACTATGTTTATGATATATGCTTATCAATGACAGCAAAGTCCAGTTTTACACATGCTTTATTTCTGCACATGCACATGCCTTTGAGCATATTCACTGCATGTGCAGTTCCAGTAAGCACAGTACCTTCATAATGAGAGTAGCTTAATTTCCATTATTTGGCTGCCACAAACAAGTAAATATATTTATAACAATCCCCAGAGTGAAGTCCATGCTGAACTGAAGTTAGTCAGGCTTAGCAAAATTTGTATGGGTAAAATTTTTTCCTTTCCTCTGGGCAGCCAACAATTTGTAAAATTTTAAGCTGTAATTAATAAGATTAATTTTCTATAATATTATCAGCTTAATTTTCTGTTGTTCATGGGGAACTGTAATTTACACTAAATTATATTTTAAATAATGCCATCCCAGTTTTACTTGTGACCTAGGTGGTATTGGCTTGAGAGGAGCTTTTATATCTGCTAGAGCCATGTGCTTGGAACAAAAGTAATATGACAGACCTACTGAAACTCATGAATGTATTATTGCTGGAACACACAATACTTGACTTTTATACTTTAATATCAATCTTTTGGCAGCATAGCTGCTGCAGATGAAAAAAAAGTGCATATCAGCTTTTATTCTTTTTCATGTGTTGACCTTAAATTACCTCTTTCCCAGATGGCCAGTCATCTCTAAATTCTGAAATGCTAACTGGCACCATTATGTTTGCCATAGTATTGCAAACCTGTTCTCCCTGGATTCTGTACCATGAAGTATTTTGGGAGTATGTGCAAAAAAAGACAAAAAAACCAACCAACCAAACAAAAAAAAAAACCCCAAAAATTAAAGAATAGAGATATTATTTGTTTGACAAAACCAGGAAAAAGAACATGAAATATTATTAACCTTGAGCTTTTCCGATATTATTCTCTCACCGTATGTTTTATTTAGATTTACTCAAATGCAATAAACTCTACTGTCATAGTGAAACGAGGTTATGACTTACATTTTTCTGAGTACAATTCATCAATCATTCTATCAAAATTGAGGCTGACAGAAAAAAAACCTAACTTGTTTCAAAAAAAATTCTAGGGCCATCTATCTTGGCCTCATGGTTTAACATAAATGCTCTAAGCTGCTTTAGAGAGGAAAAAGGATTGTAGAAGAATTTAGAAAATAACATAGTGAGCACATTATGCCAAAGGGCTTGACAACAGGAGAAAGTGTTTGCCTTCAGCAATATCACTATATACTTCTCTGGGAAAACACCCTAATCCACAGTTTAGTCAAGGAGCCTTTTCCACCCACAGAAAGGTAGCAAAATGGACAGAAGTGGAAAGGATTTGTGTCATAACCCACTCAGGGCGGAGGTGGGGAGGTGTTCATGGTAAATTCTCATCAGTCCAGGCACCAGACCACGTGTCAAGGAACTCCTCTGCTTCTATTATACAGGCACCTTAACTGGAGCAACCAGCCCAATATTTAGACTCAAAACAAGGTTGGCTAACAAGCCCTGAAATTTTACAGCACATTTCCACAAGTGGTAGCTATCAAACCTTAAATTTTGCTGGATTGAACATGATAGCAGTGCTTCTCCCAGGCAAAGAAAGGGAGAAGACAAATTAAGGCAGAATAGAGAGAAAGCAAAAAAATCCCCTGTCCTTAGTCCCATGCTGATCCTGCCAGGTGGGTATGGTCAATACCTGGGATAAAGAGTGAGAATGAAAGAGAAAGAAAAAAGAGAAGGCTAAGAAAGAGAAGAAAGAAGAAAGGGTAGGGGGCAAACAACTCCATTTCATAGATAACCTGGTGAATGCCTCTTATGCAAACTAGACTTTTTGCACCATTTCATTCACACACGCACACCCAGGCTTTCTGAATGAGCCCTTCCTCCCACAGGAAGTGAGTTAGAGGGATGGGATAGGATGGACTTGGAAGTGTTGGGTTAGCAGTTAAACTTGATGATCTTAAAGATCTTCTCCAACCCAAATGATTCTATGATTCTATGATTTATACTCAAATTATTTCACTGTTTGCCCCTTTAGAAGAAAAGTTTAGTTCTTTGAACATTTTTCGTCACCCAGTTCATCTTTCCCCCCTGTGTTTGTCATCAGATTCATTCTTTTTGATCTTATTCAATAAACCAGGGAGTTTCTTTCTCTTGTCTTACTTACAAAATCAACATTCTCACCCTAAAAATATTTATTACCCCAAAGTGCTTCTCAGTTCATTTATAAAGTCTCCCCTATGTTCTGTTCTTATTTTGGTTATCTTTCCTAATATTTTTTTTCTGCATTTTCTTGATCAAGAAACATTTTTAATCTCAAATTTGCCTAACTCAATCAAAGGAATTAGTTTAGTCTCATTCTAAAACTATGCAGGTGTTGGTATCTCTCCTTTGTTTTTATCATAAATTCTTGGTTCCCATTCCATCAAATGAAACATTAGACATTATTTTCTTTTGCAATATATATGACACACAACTGTACTGTTATTTTTTTTTAAATAAAGTGAATTATTTTTTACTAGAACATTCTTTTTTTACTTTTAAATGGTCTTGACTGTTCAGACAGATTTGCTGTCCTTGCAAGCGTCTTTCCAGGCAGACTGATACCAGCAAGGCTTCAGAGTAAAGATTTCTATCAAGGAAATTTCACTGTAGAATTGCCCTATTGCAACTTTTTTCCCTTATTCAATCTGATCAGGACATTTTCTTTGCTTTTTACACTGCATTCTTTTCTGATAAGATTCCCAAAGGAAATTAAAGCAGAAACAATGGATAAAGTAAACACAAGACCTCGAGTTATGAGAGTTGCCTACTAAATAATGCAACTTAATCCCTGTTTAAAAAGCATTGGATATAAGCATCTTGGTAACTGATTCATGACAGAGTGTAAAGATGACATTTTCCACAATCCTGAGTGTTCAGGAACTCCTATCAGTTTATGTGCCTCAGTCTGAATGATCAGGACTCACAATGAGTATCTTGTAGGCATTTGCATCTCACCTATTTATCATTTAAATAGATATAAAAAGGAATTAAGCAACCCTAGATCAAGTTTTGGATTTCTAGTTTAGGCACAGATAGGTAGGTATTATCTTCATTCTTTTTATCACCAGCATCAAGATTGAAGGAAAGATTTTATTCTGAACTTATAAAACTATTTCTGTTTAATATTGAAATAGTTTGAAGTGCTCTAAAATAATAAAAGTATAATCTTATTTGAAATACCCCAAAGCAACAAATACCTACAGAACTTAACCAAGAATAAATACCTAGTTTGAAACCTGCAAAAATGTACTCGGTAACATATGTGAGGAAAAAGACAAATACTAAAAACACACAAAGCTATGCTTTTAGTCATGTAAAAGTATTTAAATTTCATTTTCTTTTCAATCAGATATGCACTCTAGTGAGCTGCATTGTTTCCTAGGCAAAAAAAAAAGAAAAAAAAAAAAGCAACCAAACTCCTTCTTCTGCAAAAAACTGCGTACTCACTTAACTTCATGCTCTCTGATAGTTCATCTAAATTTACTAGGACTTCTCACAAAGCGTGAAGTTAAGGTCTGGTACAAATCTTCACAGTATCAAGGTAAATATCTGCAACCATGGACAGTCACATTCTCTTAAGCTCATTCTGTGTCCTTTGCTTCCCCTCCACGCTGTCAGTGGATGTTTAGCACAGTCACACTGGCCTCTGCTGTAAACAGAAAAAGACACTTGAGAACAAAATGTTCTTTGGTATTTCACAGGGGGAAAGACACTAAATTACACATTCATTCAGTTTCTCTTTACACAATCAAGGAAAACACCTACCACAAATCATGTGACTAACACTGGATGCAATTCACTTTAATTCCTTTTCACAGTTTCTCTGGAATCAAAAGGGAACACCATTCAAAATATATTAAGTTTATTCTTCCACCTAATGCAGTTCTGATTCCTAAGATGCATATTTTATCTGACATAGTCTCATAACTTTTTTTCTCTTTAAAAATACTCTCCAACAATTTAAACCTCAGCAATTTTTGTGAACAAGAAATCTGTTTTCCCTTCTTTTACTCTATCCAGCCCCTCTTTAAAAAAATCTCAGTATGGTGCATATAAGGCTTTTCTTTCAGTATAATAACAGACATATTATCAATACGTGTAGGTGGATGACGAATTACTATTTTGGAAATTATTTACCAAGTTGGTATTATTAACAAAGTACTAATTATTATCATTGGTAGTTTTCAAATTCCAAACACACTTAGAATACATAAAATTTTATACATATACATAAGTGCTCCCCTGACTCATTGCTGAGGCCTTGCACCACAGGACTGTGAGTGACACAAAGTGATGCAACAGACCCAGAGTTTGCTGCATGAGGGGCTGTCAAACAGCCCCCCCCCCCCCCAGGGGGAGGTACCTCCTGGCCTAAACATCTGTAAACTTATTGGATTCTATGCTTTTCAGGGGACCCTCATCACCAAGAAGACCAGGAGAGGATGATCAGGATGACAGTGGGATCTACAGAGTGGTGACATTTTCTTTAATGTCTCTGTCACTGTCTTTCTGTCCCCCCCACCTCTTGTCTATTATTTTTTCTTCATTTTTTCTCTCTACCATACTTCCTATTAAATAAAATCCATACTATTGACTTTGGCATATGATCCTGTTTGCACTTTAATTTGGGCAGAGGCACTTTTAATATTTTAAGAACCTGATCATAACACCCTCATAAAAAATTTTTATTTTGATTCAATCCCGATTGTACTTTGTTTTAGCTTAAAACCTTTACCCCATGTCATATGACTACAAAAATGTCTTTTAAAAGTGTACCAAATATTTTAATGAAAATTTAGAGCTATTTCAGCTGAAAAATCTCAAACACATAATAACATCATAAAATCCCAGTATTTGGGCAGTAATCTCCACACTGTACAACAGATTTGCTCACAGCGACAAATATACATTTTGAAAAAGCCCTTCAAAAATATTTTCATTCTGGAAGTGCATTGAAACTGTGATGTTTTTAATTTGTTTACTTCTGCAGGCCTTCTTTTGAGATATGACTGAAAACTACTAATATATTTTTCCAGGTATGTGGCAGAGTAAAATATTCATGTAACTGGTTTTCTCCATTTTCCTTGTGTAAATTGGATCCTGAGTAGGCATTTGGTCACTCTTTTCCATTGACTCATAATGCTCAATGTACTTGGAGGGTACAGATTGCCATTTCAAGGTTAGGGCAATTAATTAAACTACCATCACCATCTACCTTTTACCACCTCCTCCAAATTCCAAATTCCTCCACTATTCTTCTTGTGAAAAGAATGAGAAAAAAGACCAAGGATTAAAGATGAAATGATAATATTCTGACACAGTTTTCCTTGTTTGTTTGTTTGCTTTTCTTTCTTTTTACTTTGCAGGATTTTGCTCCAGTCTTCTGTAACCATTCTGTACTCCACCTGGAATCACAGCCAGTCAGCTCTTTCTGAGGCAGAGCTCCCTTTCTCTCTTCAAACCCTTATCATCACCAGAGAATAACCTTCCTTCAGGAACAGAGACTTGAACAATCCTCCCTGAATTCTAGTTCTAAGCAACCTCATTTTCTTTTTTTTTCCTTTTTCTTTTTTTTTTCCACAACTGAGACTCTTTTTCACTCTGAACTTGTGACATCCTGTGCATATCTATTTTTATTTACTCAGATCAGGAGACACAATGTGAATCCAAATAATCAGCCAGTCATCTCTAAGTTCAAGCACATTGAGAATGATACCCATCTCAACAGTTTCTCCTTTCTATAGTCCCTTTAAGAGGTAAGGAAAAGCTTGAGGAACTGGGACTCAAAGAGTGCATTTGTGTGGTATGGGGAGGTAACTTTTTAAAGTTAGATATTTTTCCAATAAATGATCACAAGGAGTCGCAGTGTATCAAAGTCTGTTTAGTTCACACTGATTATCTGCAAATTGTCTCTCCTATAAATGAATGAATCATCACCACTGAACACGTCACTTAATTATATTGCCATTATTGAGAAAAATTGGCTGCAAAAAATATTGCAGAAGTTGTCTCACAATAGTTTGGTGGACAATACTTAGTAACAGGATAAAACTAAAGATCCATTTATTCTCATACATCTGTTTGCTTTCTGTGATTTAAATAATTTATGGACTAATAAAATGCTTCACTTTCAAAAACTGAATTAGTCAGTGTAAAATCAGTCTATCACAGCTTTTCTCACTGCAAGGAATAGTGCAGTGACTGTTATTTTGTATAATGTTTTCAGACAGATTTGATAGATTGTTAGGGCCCTGCTCAGGAAATAGTATAAACTTTATTTAATTTGTGTAGTAGATGTGCATCAATAAATGATGTCTAAGTGTTGAATATTGACATCAAATTTTTTACTGAGATCCAGAGAAACAAATCTTTGGAGGGGATATGCCAGCACCTTTCATTTATTATGCACAATGACATCTCAAATATTTTTAAATCTCAAAAATCAGATATTATTAAAACACAATCAAGAATGAGCCTTTTAGATAAAAGAAAAAAACAAAAGCCAAAACCCACAATCAATCGATCAAACAAACCAACCAAAAACATCAGGCTCTAAAAGAGACAGAGTAGGCTTAGAAAACAAAACCAATACCTAGCATTAGAGTACAAGAATATTGCTTCCCTTCTTCTTGTGTTTTTGCTGTGTAATGTTCTCTTTTATAAGCTTCTTCCCATCTACCACTTACGAGATGGTCTGGTTTGCAACAAGTTCTATAAACTCCATAATGAGCCTTGGGAAAAGTTTCTTTCTATAAATTCCAAGGCCTGCTGTGTCTGCTGAAAGTCCATTTCAGCAAAGCCCCTCCAACTCTATTCCAAGTCTTTACTATTCTGATAACCCTTTTTCTTAGGCTGAAGAGCCCGTCCCACTGGACTCTGCAAAAATCCCCCAGCTATGGGAGTTCATTCCTCAAAGGCAGTCTCTTGTACCCTACAGAGCTCTGCCTAACATGTTATGCAATAAGAGGAAAGTAAATAGAGATTCCTCGTTGCTGCTATTTAACCTCACCCTAGGAGGAACATAAATGAATAACACATGGAAACTATTACAAGCACCAAAACCTAAATTTTGTTAGCTCCACATCATTGGCTGAAAAAAGTTTAGAATTAATGGTTTAAAACTGTAAAACTTTTCCCTGCTACTACACTTTAGTGCTGTGTATCAATAAATCAGCTTAGGTACAAGGACCAGGCTAGGTTAATTAACATCCAGTTTTATTAAGATTTGCTTAGAATTGTCTTTACAGTACATGAATGTAGGGAACTTTGATGAATTCCAAATCATATTCAGTATTATTAACTGCTCCCTGATGCTGGGTAGTACTGCCAGAGCAGAAAGAAATGTATGTTAAAAATAAAATTAAAATAAGAATTTTTTAAAAAGTAGATATAAAGCTTGCATAAAATTAATTTGTATCTCTTGCTCTACTTACTACTTGTAATTATGATTTCCCACTGTTTGTTTGTGTGCAGGAGCAATGCCTGTTGGATCGTATTAACTTGCATGTAGAAGTGTGAGCAATCAGATCCTATTAATTTCAAAGATCCTTAAAGGGGAATCTTTAGTTTATGCAAATTAATTAAACCTTTTACAACAACATTAGCAAAATAAATGACATTAAGACAAAAATTTATAAGCATAAGGAAACAGAAAGGAACAGAGCTGGTAGCAAGGGTCTGTAACAGTCTCAGGGTCTTTGCCTTCATCAGATGTTGTCAACTACAAATACAATTGAAGAATAACTAGTCCTCTATCCCAAACTGCAGGAGCAGCAAAATATAATTCTACTGCAGAGCAGGAGGAAACTGATAGCAAGAACAGCAGCCAAGCCAGTTCACCAGAGGATCTTATGCATCCATGTTGCAGACCTAAGTGTTCCTGCAACACCTGTTTTGTCATTCATTTAATTTCTACCAGAGATAGAAGTCAGCAAACTTCAGCATAAAGAAATAAAAACCTTGCATTATATTGGAAGAGCTGAAGCAAATTGTTCTGATGATTTTGACTCACTAGATATAGTCATTTTGGCAGGGATAGGGTTATTTTTTTTTTTTTTAGCAGCTTGTATGGTGTTATGTTGTGACTTTGTGACCAAAACAGTGTTGATAACACATTAATTTTTAAGCTACTGCTGAATAGTGCTAGCACAGCATCAAAGTCTTTTCTGCTTCACACACTGCCCTGACAGTGGGTTCAGTGAGTTGACTGAAGGTGCACAAGAATTTGAAGAGAACACAACTGGGACTGCTGACCTAAACTGACCAAAGGGATACTCCACAACATATATCACACTCAGCAATAAATCTGCAGGGAAGATGGAGGAAAAGGGAGTGTTCAGAATTACTGTGGGATCATGCCGAGAAATCTATTTAGCTTCTTGTTGTCAAAAGCTCATGACAAATTTGTGTTTAGACTGTTGCACTCTTACAATCAGTTTCATGCTATAAAAATACCTTGTATTTGGTGAGCATGAGCATTAAAATGTACATCAAAACTGTATCGCTAAAGTTGCTAGAATGGTAATTATTTCAGTTTTTAAAACATTGAAAGTAATATTAAAAAAATTAAAGAAAGAAAATAAAAGAGAGGCAAGCAATACCCAGAGATTATTTCATCAGTGCCAGAAGTCGCTATCAAATCATATTATAATGGACTTCAAATGCGAAAGAACTTTGTTTTTTATACTAGCAGTATATCTAATAATTATTTTCCCTTCTGATTTTTTTATACAGGAGTATAATATACGGGTCATTTGATTGTTAATTATGGGAAATAATAATGAGGAACACAGACCATTACTTATAAATAACTAGTAGCTAAAATTTTCAACACTGTTGTCCCAATATTTTTCTAAGAATACTCTTACTTGACAAGATAAGAGAGCCACATTTTCACTTAAAAGTTCAAATGTCAATTATCTGGTCTCTCTATCAAAATTTTCACAAATTGGACTAGGCAGCTTGAATGATTTGGCTCCTAATGGACTGCAGAATCAGCACAGACGAAGCAGAAGAGTAGCACAGGATTCATGTACGTAATTTATCTTGCAATTTGCTTTACTTCACCAGCCAGAGTTTTAAAATGCTTAACTTCTAGATATACACAACTCCCTGATTAAAATTTAGTCATCAAGAGTATCCTGTAACAATTGGGAATTGATTCAAAGATTACTTATCACCCCTGCTAGCACATGCTATCAGTACCCTATATAGTTAAGTTTAAATTCCAGCCTTTGAAACAGTTATATTTCTTTATTTTATGCACAAGCAAGACTTTTCCTTCACAGACAGGAGCATAATCATTCCCTAATCTTTGTACTATCTGCCTGCTAGAGAAGTAGTTTTCAAACACAAGGTGTTGTGATTGAATTTTCACACTTGCTACTAAGCCATTGTGGTGACAGATTTGTGTATTTGTGTCCCACTGCCCTCTCTATCTCCACTGGCACAGCATCTCACCTGGAGCATTCCCTGAGAATTATCTCTGTGACCAGGGAGTCAGTCATTGCTGAACTCCCCAGTTGCATCAGGGTCACTTCTTTCAGACCTTCAGTTCAAAATGACAATACATCAGGCCAGAAAAGTTGTGTTGCAAGAGCAAAGCTAAGCTTCACCTTGGATGAATTTCTAGAAATTAAATTATTTGTTCATAACTCAGCAACATAAATATCACTTTGAGATAATTTTTCATCTCATTTTTTCCATTACATTGGACTCAATTTTTATTCTACATTTTCTTAGGGTTTTTGTACTGTTCTGGTATGGGTTTTCTTTGGGTTTTTTTGTTTAGTTTGTTTTTCTCAGAGGAAAAATTCTGATCTCTATTGAGTTTCAACTTATTAAATAACTTTAGTTTTTAAATGACTGAATTGATATTACAGCTGCAAATCTCAGGAAAAATTCTGGGAAAATTCTTCAGCACTGGCAAAATCATGCACTTCTTAATTTTCAAAAAAACTATTCAATAATTCGTGATTTTTTTTTAATGACTACCTCATCCAAGGAAAGACTGTTTATTATTCTTCTTTTGTTAAATAAGTGTCATTTAAGACAAAGATACAATAGAAACAGTACTATTTAAAGTTATGGTCAACTTCAGTTTACCCAGATTCCTACCTCCATACAGGTACGTAATTAATGTCATCATATCCTTCTGGCTGTGACAGCAGTCAAACTGGGTTTTGACACAGTATCTCTTAAGGAACATTTTAATACTTAATAACTTTCACTGTTCTTCTCTGAAACCTTTTTAACTCTTTCAATATCCTTCCTTCAGTGTCATCATCCTAATTATAGGATTCAAATAAATTAATTTAACACTAGAATTATAAGTTTTCTTGCTCCTATTAAATTTTCCCACTTATTTGTAAAATGAGAAAAAAATAGTACAAACAAATAATCTTTGCCTGCCATGGCAATGCACTAGATATTCATATTAAGCAGATTATCCATCACCGCTTTTTGAAAATTTGCTTCTGAAGATAGACAGTCTCCTGATGCCCATACAGATCCTCAGCTCTATTCATAATTCTGTGACATAACTTTCTGTTTTATAACGGAAAACATACTGTTAGCTCACACATTGCCAGATCATAGCTAGTAGTTTTTGAGGTGATATAATCCATAAAATATGACTGGGAGGGTAGCATATATGATAATTGTAATTTGTTTCTGAGACATCAGAAATTTACAACACAAAGTGCAAAAAAACTTTTATTTTACACATCTCATGGCTCTTTGATGAACTCCATCCTTGTAAATTTTATGTTAAATGAATAATTACTTTTTCTGTCTTTTCTTCCAGTCTTGATTAATATACTAGTCTAGTACCTTTAATATGAGTTTTTGTTTCTACAGACATTGAAGATATCTAAGATGATTAAGTTGGGATTTTTTTTTTCTTTTGGGGAATTAAAAGTTTAATGGGTTAATGATCCATAAAATGATGATAACAATAAAAATAACAACAACAAAAATAATTATCATAATAATGAAATTCTATTTTTAAAATCCAAGTTCCTCCTTCTTAGTCTATAATTTTTCTGATTCTTGGCAGCCAGAGTCACATTTTCTTGATTTTGGGATTATGTTGCTTTCTGAATCTACTTTAGTTTTCCTCTGCAGAGGTGACTTCCTTTTAAAAGATTTTATTTAATTAGAACTGACATGAAGCTGTTAAATTCCTCCGTCCTTACCATGGTAGAAGATGTCAGACTCCCTTTTTCACCCGTGGTTTTCAGTATTTGCTGCATCTACCAAGTCAGTATTCCTTCCTATCAAAAGAACATCACTCATAACCAGTTTCACATTGAAATAAACTCAAAATTAGACTTCATTATTGGAACACTGGTGCAGTGACAGATTTGTTTAAGATGATTTCACAGCCATAAAATGATTTTTAGATTTTTATTTACAATTATATAATAGTGGGATTTGTCTGTCTATCTATCATATATTTAAAATAAGACTTCCTTCAGTTCCCAAGGATCAGTACTGAAACTCAACCTATGAGGAACATAATCAGCAGTCATGCAGTGCACTAGGGATTTATCCAGAGATTCCTAAGACAGAAAATAATTATGTTATGGTTTATAGACTTTTTCTGTCCATCTGCAAATTGAAATATTACATTGTATAATAAACAAGTGACTTGAAAAAAAATAGTAATGAGTACGCTCTATGCAATTTCCATAAATAGAGCAAGCTCTTTTCAATATATTAGGTAATGAAAACTGTTATAAATTTTAAAATTCTAAGTCAAATTTCCCTGTCTAAATATGAATTTATACATGTCTACCACTAAGCAAGAAAACCTTTGTTTTTATCACCACAGGAGAGAACGTGCTAGAGTAAATGTCTAAAAACCTACAGGTAATTACCTTATGTAAAATGCCTTCTTTTTCTCCACTGGCATGGGAGACTGATATTTTTAAACTAATATGAAGTAAAGCCACCTACGCACTGCTAGAATAATTTGTATTATTATTTCATAATTTTAAAAATAATTTTATAGTAAGACTTCTTATACAAGACATGGGTTTGAAAATTCAACTTTTGCAATTAATTCAGAATCTTGATGGGAAGAAAAATGAAACTGCATCTTTCGCTAAGTCAAATAATAATTTCTGTAAGATGATGACATTTGGCAAAGGGATATGCCTTCAAAATTTGTTTTACACTTCAGTGTTCTGATCATCACATATGTAAATTATCAAAGTACCACAGGAAGCTGAGCAACTAGAGGAGATCATTAGACCTTTCTTTTCTTCCTGAGTAAGGAATGAGATCCAGTTTCTTCTGCTCCTGGGACTCTAAATCAAAGATATTCTGTAGATGATGCGTTATTACAATCAGTCTTAGTTTGTCTTTAGGCAAACAATTGTGAAACTACTCTACAGAAAGAAAAATCTTCAGTGGGAAGGGCTAAGAAAAACTTACTAAAAAATATCTGCTTGCTCTTGCAAAAGCTTTAGAAGTACCACATGAAATCTTGGGAAGACAAATATAAAAGTCTTTACTCCATGCCAGCCTTCTGACTTTGGCTGTTCTCATATTTCAGATGACCGTGTACCTCTGGGAGTAAGATAAGGAAATCAGGAGATGAACATCAATAATGTATCCTTTGCTTTTTGCAATGGACACCAAAAGTCCAGGCTGAACAACCCCTTAGTTTGATATTTCTTATTCCATTTTACAAAAGAAAAAACTCACAAAATGCTCCACACATTCACAGAATCTCAGTATTACTGAGATTCTTAGGACTGCTGGAAATCACCTAAGTTCAGTGGCCTGCTCAAGAAAAGCCAGCAACAAAGTTTACTTAGGACTTTGTCCAGTTTTGAATGTGTCCAAGGATAGAGACCTCACAACCTCTTTGGATGAACAATTTCAGTATTTGGCCATTCTAACAGTGAAAAGAATTCTCTTTCATTTAAGCAGAATTTCTTGTATTTCAGCTTGAGCCAATGACTCTTGTTCATGTGCTGAACGTAACTTCAAAATTCCTGGCTCCATCTTCTTTACTTTCCATGATAAGGTACTTCTAGAAATTGCTCATTTGTGCCTTAGCCTTCTCCAGGCTGAACAACCCCAGCTCTCTCAACCTTTCCCTGTGTGACAGATACTCAAAGTCTTCATCTGGCCTTTTATTGGGCTTTCTTGCACTATTTCCTAATCTCATTCATACTCAGGAGCCCAGAACCACCATAGTGATGCAGATATGGTCTTGGATAAAACATTTCAGACTAAATGAAATGCTTAGTTGAATTTATATAACAGTTCTCAATACTGTCACCCAGCTGAGAAGCAATAACTGACATCATGCCTTAAAGGAAACACAATAACCACTAAGTAATTAGGAGAAGTTAATATCCTATGATGAATAACTGAGACTCAAAAGCAGTGATCAGTCACACCCCAGCAGTCCTGCCTTGTAAAGTCTTATAAAAGCCAATAAAACCAACACTCAAGATTCACCTTTGGCCTTTTTCTATCAATGTACAAGCAACCCCATGATTGTGAGCCTGACAGCTGACAAAATATGTTCCATCCTAAGGACTCTCTTCACCATGGTATGTAAATGCATGGTTCTGCCTTCAAGAACAGCCACTAGCACATCTCACGGCAGACTTTCATGGTCTTAGGTAACACACACTTACTTCTGAGGTGTAAAGAAACCTTTATTTCAAGAAGGCCAGTGATAACCTTTAGATGTGTGAAAAACTGCTAAATTTGAAGACGTATCAGGGAGTTAGCAATGGATGTAAATTAAGGGAAAGACAATGTGTCATTTACAAAAAATAACAGTGCTAATGTTTAGTTTATATGCTTTCAATCTTCAACTATTGGAAAAAAAGAGGCTTATCATTGCAACTCCAAGCTACAGATTGTATACAAAGGACAATTTTTAAGGCTACCATTATTTATTAATTTTGTCTTAAACGTTACAGTTTTCTGCACTTTCAATTTAACACATCAGTATTCATTTACCACTGTAGGGCATCACTGACAGTTGCAAAGTGAAGATCCAACTAGATGTTGGCAGACATGCACAGAAATGTAATGTTGCCCTGGGTTACATCTACAGTGTAATTTTGACTGATGAGTAAACACATGTCAGTCTGGTTCTTGTTCCTTGATCATTATTTGTTGATCTTATTTTAAATAATAATGATATGAACCCTTTCATCATTATTTTCCTTTTACATATCTGTTTTACTTTTCATCCTAAAGCAATTATTTTTGTCTTTGTATGAAACTATCATGTATACCTTGCCTTTTGCATTTACCACTTCCAATTTTCTTTCCCAGAAAGACAGTTGCTAGGTCTCACAGTGTCTATCATGTTGCCCTGATCTTTTCTGCATGCACAAGCCAGAGACTTTCAGAAGTCCCCATTTTTTGCTTTGCTACACTAGTAGTTTATGAACTGTGTCTCTAGCATTTTACTTGTGTACGAGATCTACAGACCATGAGCAGCAGCAGGACTAGAGAAAGAGATTCAGTGGAGAATCTCTTTACACAAGAACAAAAATCCTAAAAATATTATTGATTTTGCAACTTCAAGTTTTATATCTTATTGACATAAAAGAAAAAATATTTTTATAACATAAATGATACTCAGTGACTGTATGTGTCTACAAAAGATAAATAATCTGCTGATTCTGTCTAAAATGGCTGATTTTTTTTTTTTTCATCTTGCTCATGATAAGATTTTCATTACATGAGGAGACATTATGATACACATCATGTACTGCACAATTTACATAAATTATTCAAAACTTCTTCTAAAGCCTGAGTTCAACAGGTAAGACACTAATTCTGTAGCTGTTAAGAGATCAAATTTCTAATTTGAAATTACTGCCTTTATAAGGAAATCAAAATAGTTCTACTTAAGTTTGGGAAAAAAAGTTTATGAAAAGGATAATTAACAATCATAACAGATTAAAAACACCATATCAAAACCTAAAAACCAGCAGAGTTAGTTTAGGTAGACAAAAAGATCCCAGTTGCCCCGTGCATCTTCAAACACCTTTTGCCTGAAGATCATCTGATGAATTTTAAAGTTATTTCTTTGGCAGTTATGCTTTTCCTCACTATTGTTCAGTTAGTTGAAACAGATCATCTTATTGCCTCTGTTAAAATAATTGTTTAGTCCTTGAAACAAAAGAATGTTTTCTTTCATCTTTTTGCCCATTCCAGATAAAAATAACGTTATGAAGAAAGTGGTGTGCCATTTTGTAAAAGACAGAAAGTATATACCTACTTTCCTGAGTACTGGAGAGTTTGAAGGAATCCTAGAATGCATATGTATTCAAGTACATTTTTCTCAGAGTTTTTACAGCAATGTTCTGTTCAGCAATGAAATGGATGGCAGTCTCTGTTGTAAGCTGCAGCATAAATGTTTTCCAGGGAAATTTCAATTTATTCATGAAAGCATATGACATTTGTTTGATGTCTTAGAGCAAATTATAGCCTAAGAGACACCACAACAGTGACAAACATATGGTCCATCCTACCTAATATAATATTTTAGGCAAACGCCTGTCCTAGACATCTATGATTTTCTTAGGCTTTAGCAGGGAAATGTCTGGACTTTTATGTTTCCAATCTAAATTATATTTCTGCCTCCCTTCCCTTCCCTTCCCTTCCCTTCCCTTCCCTTCCCTTCCCTTCCCTTCCCTTCCCTTCCCTTCCCTTCCCTTCCCTTCCCTTCCCTTCCCTTCCCTCATTCAGAACAGAAAGTATTCAGCTACAATGGTTTCTCAAGAATTTACCTCTTAAAATATATCACATGTTATCCTGTTTAAATGTAATCTGCCAGGCTGAAGAACAAGTTAAAGAACTTACAGGAAAGGGAGAAGGATAGTTTTGGGGAAATTACAGAAAAAAAATAAAACAAATTTTAAAGTATTCAAAATAATCTAAGGCAATACATTTAAATTATTCATAAAAATATTTTGGAAATCCGTGTGGAGCAACTGCCTGTTCAAAAGTATAAATGACTTTCTAATTCATCCATCTACATGTCATGCTGCACTGATTTTTCAGCTGATTTATCATTACTGCTTAATTTTGAATCATCTGAGGAATAGATTTAGACTCTAATCCATTAGGTGACTTATGCCTTGACAGTATATGACATTAAAAGGTCAAGGCAAACCTGCAGTACATAGGACTGATCCATGTTTCTGACCCTCTGTCCTTAGATTTATACTAATAAATTCAATATAATGAGGTCTGCTTTTTAATGTTAAGGGCAACTGTAATGGAATGCCATGGACATATCAATATATTAAGCTCTCTAACCTCTTAGACAGGATGGGGACTGTGTTATGCAATTTCAATCAAAAAAGGTAATTTGACAGTATAGAAAACTAGAGTCTGATGCTTGAAAAATAGGGAGGAAAGATTTATTGTTATTTTCAACTAATCTCACTTGGTACATATCTGATATGTACTTCTAATTCAACACCTTGACTTTTTCTCTGCTGTGCATTCCATTCACCACCACAGGAGCCCACTGTTTAATTGTATGCACCCCTTCTGTAGAAGTCTTATTAGCAAAATCTAAACAAACAAATGAAATTTGTACTCCATTGAGATGTGCCTATGTACTTAATCCTAGTGGGAATGGAAACATGATTTTGAAATTTGTCCTTTGAACCATTCTCTGTAAAATCCAAGTTATGAAGTTGTTCATCCCCATGGACATCATATGAGCAAATTCCCTACATGACATTTTAAAACTAATATTCTTTTCCTTGAACTAAACATAAACAATCTGACAACTGGCTTATGCAAATTTGTTCTGAACTTCTTTGAAGTAGCTATTTTTAAAGGCAGATATCATCTCTGCTTGGGGCTGAGCACTGGAATGATTTATATTTGTTTCAATAATGAAAAAAATGCTAGAAGTTATTTTCTACATGGTTTGCTCCATTAGATACATTTATTCTGACAGGAAGTGCTGAAATGCTGGCAATAAAGTGCTGGAACTACACATTTAAGTTTAGGATCAAAATTCAGCAGAAAATTCCAAGTGAGATAAGGCTTGTACCTTTGAACTAAACTGGGAGATATGTATTATTTAAACAGCCATACATTCAAACACAGCTTGTCCAAGTCAAAAGCTATTCTTTAAAGGGTCACATGGAGAAGAAGATTGCAAGAAAGAAGTAGCTGGGACCACATGAACAAAAGTTGTAACCTTGGTTTAGAGGAAAAAAATAAATGACATTTGAAAAGGTCATAAAAAAGGTTTTAACAGGGAGACCTTAGGGTTGATTTATCATGGAACTAATTTCCAAGGCATCTGTGAAAACACATGGGGTTTGATATTATTACTTTATTTGC
The DNA here is from genome assembly GCA_013398995.1 of Alaudala cheleensis. NCBI lineage: Eukaryota > Metazoa > Chordata > Aves > Passeriformes > Alaudidae > Alaudala > Alaudala cheleensis. The sequence goes on from VWYE01018649.1 coordinate 49,413, forward strand.
AGGATAGTTGGAAACAAATAACAAGCTTCAGAATGTGCAAGTTCATAACTAGTCTTGATGTTTGTACTTGATTTAACACTGCCATTTGGATGGCAGAAAAGCCCTGTAATTGAGCAAAGGGAACTGCAAACCCCTACACCCGGGGAGGTGACACCCAGTGAGCCAGTATATTCTGAGGTCTGGTATTCTGGGAAGCAGATTTGCTGAAAAGGATCTGGGGCCCCTGGTGGGCACCCAATCAAACAATCAGCAATTTACCTTCATAGGAAAGAAGGATGGTTATCCCAAATCCATAATTTGGGAGCCCTGAGGCAGGTTGAAGGAGATGATCCTTTCCTTCTACCCAGCGCTGGTGAGGCCACAGAACCATCTCTGGGTCTGGTTCTTGGTTCTCAAGTGCAGGACAGATATGGGCATAGTACAGAGACTCCAGCAAACAGTCATGAAGACTTTTCAGGGACTGTAAATTCTCTTCTATCGGGAAAGACTGAGAGAGATGGGACTGTTCAACCTAGAGAAAGGAAACCTCAAGGGGATCTTATCAATATATATAAATACCTGGAGGAAAGGTGCACAGAAGACGGGATCAGGTTCATTCCAATAGAAAATATGCCTAAATGGTATTATTATATATTTTCTAAGATCAAATCATAATTTGCTATTATGTGATTTTTGATTTCAGAATTATCACTGGGAGGTTTTTTGTTTGTCTGTTTTATTTGTTTTTAATTTGGTTTTGTTTGTTTTGGGTGAGTTTTTTTGTGTGTGTGATTGGCTTTTCACTGTTTAACTCTCATTTTTTAGCATTTGGTGATAACTGCAGTAGTATTTGAACAATAGAGGCAATCAAAAACTGAGATGAGTAAAAAAGGAAGTACTTTCTTCTTTCCTTGTTTTAAAGTGAAACAGCTACATAACATTTCAGCTTGTTCACTGACTTCACAGATGAAGGGTATCTTCTTTGACTGTTTGTTTTGGATTTGTTTTGGACCTGAAAGAATAAAGCATTACAAATCTAAAGCAGTAAGATAGGGAAGAAAAACAATCTTTCCAGAGCTGGGCCACACAAAATTAAACATCAGCCAGTATTTTCTTAAAATAAAGGCTGGGGAAATACCTTGTGAGTAGATTTAGTCAGAGTGTTTTCCACAGCGTAGATCTCACCACAACTTGCCTACTCTCCAAAATTTAAATAGCTTTCAAAATACAAATGAACTTGATTAGTTTCCTGACACACTGTCAGCACAGTTCCTCAGCAACCAGACTGATCAGACCACTAAGAATATTTGGAATCTGTATTTACTTTGAAAAATCTTTCTGTACAGAATTTAACAGTCTATCACACTAAAGCCATTTCTTGCTTTCTGGACTATAATTGCTCTGAAATATTCCACCTTCCTGCCACTTCCTTCTTCAATTTGCTCAGGGATATAGATCTGTTTTGTCTCAATTTTACCTTATATATTTCCCCTTATATATTTTACCTTATATATATACATTTTTTTTTACCTTATATATTTTGGTTTTTACTGCCAGCTATTTCTGCATGCAATGGTGCTACTGAGCAATGCAGCACATTGTCTTTAAAATGAAAAGAGTAAAGAATGCAGGAAATCTTACTTGAAAGGAATTATTTTCCTCACACTAGTCGAAAAGACACATCTATATACCTCAAACTGAATCCACTGTTTTCTCAGGCTTTATATGAACAAACAAAATAAAATACATTATTTTCCAAATATAAATGGCATGTATATTTATGTGAATCTACTTTTTTTCCATCAGACAACAAAGAAATTGCAAATATAGTCGTCCATGAGAAAGGCATAGCAAATACCATGGTTAATTTTAGCACTGGGGAACGTCTACAGTACTAAATTACTATTTTCAGTGCTAAAGAAGCAAACAAACAAGCAAACAAAAAACAGAGATCATACCTTAGAAACTAAACCAACTTAAGAACTAAAGAGTCATAGAAATTAAATAGTCATGTTCTAAAATTGAAAAGTCTCAAATAAAACTTTGATACTCTCTTGTATCTTCAGATATCCCATAATTTTTCTTATTTATGTGGATTGCTCTTTGTCCTGAACTGTTATACCATGAGATAATCGGTCCTTGAAGGAATAGCCAAACTCACATGCAGCTAATTTATCATGATTATCACTCTGGCTGTACTAGTTCTGAAACTTGCTCCTTTGGAGTGATCTCAGCATGTCTGAGTGATTCTCCCATTCAGCTATTCAGCTGTACTGTAAGAATTTTTGTTCAGCTTGCTGTGCACCATCTGGAAAAATTATCTAAAATCATAAATCTAATGACAGCCACCATCCTTCCCTCTTGCTGAGAGGTGGTGGAGTCAGTTGCAGGGATGGATTGAAGATGAACCAACACTAACAGATTGAAGAATACAGAGACTTTCACTATACATGATGTCTTCTTGCTTCTATTTGACATATATCTTGTCTATCTCTGTGCAATCACAACATATGTTTGAGCTAGCTGTAGTCACGATGATACAATTTTCCCCAATTCTCAAAGTAGTCTCCACATAGGGTTGAACCAGCAAGCTTGAATGAAGGCAAATGTCTATTTTTTTCACAGTTATACTTTTATTTATGAACTAGTGTTGGGGCAAAAATTGATGGCTACATTACACAGATCAGAAAAGTAATCACAATGGTCCTGTCTGCCTTTTACACCCAGGAAAATAATGCATGGTGTATGTTCAAGTTTACATTTTGGATTATTCATATTATATATAGCAAATTCCAAGAAGCTGGTGAGGCTATAGGATACTTACATTTGCAAATTCATAACCTCCTTATGTATGTCATAGCTTTGAAATTGCTGTTTTTTCAACGTTAGTGGGAGTCAATTAAATATATTTTACATTGAAAAACAAAGCCAGAGCTCTATAATGATACACAGAGACTACTGTATTCAAATCTGTTTTATCCAGACCCACATAGACATGAACAGATGCCCATTAGGGAGTGACAAGATGAATATTCATTTCCTTTCCTAAACCTACAAGCCTGTGTTTCTATCAGATGTTAAAGATGACAGAGTTCAATATCGCAATTGAGTTATTTCTTTTTCTTAGTCTCTTTTTCAGATCATAGCCAATCTTAAAAAGATTTGTCCAAAATCTTCTGGGTCAGTAGCAGAATAAGAAATAAATCTAAAAGCCTTTGTTTCTTTTTTTTTTTTTCAATTTCTAATAATTTACACATCATTTGTACTCCTTCTAAATGTCTTAGAGTACTTAGAGTACACTTCAGAATTATCTAGTATTATTAAGGATGATTATATTGGTCACAATAACACAGTTTGGTCAGTTCTTTTTTTCTCTTCTTTTTGTGTAGGCAATCATGATTCGTAACAACCAAGGCTATAACCTGTGCTATAAAGAGAGCTGAAAACAAATTGCATGAGATGGAAACGTCACAGGGCAGACAAAAAACTTCACTCTGTGCTGCACAATGTCTGTTATATGGTATGAGAATTACTTCAGCATGTTGGAACTGTGAATAGGTCTTGCCTCTTCACTGTGAAAGTTTCCTGTGAAGGGTTTATGTTTCACAGTTATGGAAAGGCATTCAAAGAAACAAGTAAAAAATACAACAGAAGTTTTCACAAGTCTTTTTTACTTAAATAAACAAGCCAGTCATAAAGCAGGCACAGCTATTGTTCTACGCCTTCCCTTCCAAACTTCTGAATTCTCTCACACACTTCTGCTGATGCAGAGAGGTGTATGAATATCACTTAGATTCACATGGTGAATGTCATACATCATCTTGTCACTCGGGGAGGCAATGCTAAGACACCTCTTGGCCAATTAATTGCATGTTAGTGCTACTCTTTGGCATATGGAGTCATGGAGCAGCATATATACTGAAGGTATATACTGAAGAAACATGAAGGTATATACTGAAGAAACATGAAATCATGAACAAACTTGGGAACAGAATGGGGCTTGGCTTCTCCAACTAATAGATGATGAAGTTAGTAAGAAACCAGAGACATCAAACCATATGCTATGCTTTACAGCCCATTCTCAGTGCAAGACCACTCAAAAAATGTAACGTCTTACATAGAGAAATTCTTACCCAAACAAGCAATTTTAAAATGCCTGGTTAGGCTTAAAATGATTTAAAGTTGGCCTATCAGCATGATAGGACTTCTTATTTTTTTTTTTTTAAATAGAGGAGACAGTTATAATAAACTTTATTAATCATGTATGCCCTCCTCACATTTCTTTGAGTAATACCTTGACCTAGTTCTTTGAACACCGTTTTTCAGAGAAGGTCCCAAACATCTAACCTCTACAGGAAAAAAAAAATAAAATTATATCAAATGAAGATTCTGACATGAGAATGACTACATCCCAAGAAGCTTAATACAAGAGCTAGAGTTGATGATTTTTAAAAGCAAAAAAATTACTTTTCCTAGCATTAATAGAAATAATGGCTTTGTCATACTGAAATGTTTTACTCCTTTTACCATTAATGAGACTCCAAACCATGTGTCAGTCATGTATTGATGAATCATTTGTTCCACTCCTATATATCCAGTGAACAAACAAACAGAAGAGGTTTTAGACCTAAATTCTTTTAAGTGTACAGCACATTTACTCATCATGCATCATACACTGTCTTGGTGATTTAATTGCCACTAAACTTTCTGAAAATATCTTTCCTAATGGAATATTGACAGTTATCTCAGAAACCACTCAGAGCTTCATGCCTTGAAAATGCCGTAATAGGATGAGCCTACTCTTTAGAATGGATACTGTCAGCTTTTGATAATTTTCATGGAAAACAGTTGGATAAAGTTGTTCTCACAAAACTTGCAGCTGCTAGAACAATTTCCCCCCCTCACTCCTGAAAAATAACATGGGTGTTTTTTAGATATGAAGTACATATTATTTTCTACCTATGCTATCCATGAGCAGCAGTGAATAAAGCAAATCCTTGACCAGTCAGTCTGATAGCCTATAAAACTATTGTATCTCCTCCATTATTTATACTGTCAAATATTATATTTTGATTGGATGACACTTAAAAAAACGTTCTTTATCTAAAAATATAAAGAGGAAATGAGACATTACAGAAGTGAGGTAAAACAAAAAGTATATTAGCAAGACTCTTCACAGAAATAAATCACCCCATAAGGCCTCTTTGTGTCAGTTGTTACTTGTCAGCAACATGGGAAACATTTATTCCTTCACAGTTCTCTTTTAAGTTATAATTAATAGTTCTGTTATTTTCACAAGGGCACCAAGAAAAACAAAGTACTGTATAGCAATGACTTTAGGCTTTGAAGAAATATAAAACTGTAATTCTTAGGAAAAATATTTTCCTTTTCCACATTTTTCATAAAATCATTTTTCTTCACCACCAACAATGGTAGAAGAAAGCAAAATTTCAAACTGAATATTCAGGAGTGAAAATGCTAGAAACAGGCAGTAAACTTTAATTAGGAGGATTGGAAGACTATGTCTTCAAAATTTAAGCTATCTGAATTGTCCAAAGATTGAAATATTAATGTCTAGTTTTCTTTACAAATTTGGTAAGATTCAAAAGTCGCTCACTGTTCAAAACTAAATCTGAAAAACCATTATTGCTCTCGATTTTCACTCAGAAGTGCCCAGTATTTTAAATCATATATGCTACTTAGTGATTACTTGAATGAAGAGACAGGGGAAAACTTATGAATTAGTTTAGTCTCTAGAGAGTAGACAAGGCCTATTAGTGTGTTGTATTGAAAAGCAAAGTACTCCCCCTCTAGATGTTGAACAAAATGGCTGTGGAACAAGACAATTGAAAATGAGAAGCAAAACGTAGTAGAATTGTCATTGTTGTAAATTTAAGTCTGTTTAATAGGAAATAAATACAATATTTAATCATGTTCCTATTATAAATTTCACGACCTCTCAGAGAACAAAGAAAAGACAGTAAGGCATACAATTTTCAAAAATATTTGTAAAGAAATTAATTAAAACCCAAAGTATTTAAATGTAAAACTGATTTTTGTGTCTTCTTTTAGTTCAGTTTTTTATTCTAAATACTGAGCTTAAAGCACAAAAGATGAATTTTCCTGAAATATTTAAAAGAATAAATCTCTCAAACAGTTTTCCCTAGAAAGAGAATTTATAAGGGTGAGAATTGCTGTGAATTTCTCAGTGGGACATATTATTGGATGCTAACTTTATGCGAACTAATGAACTGTTTTATCTCAATATTATTCTATTAATAACTTCTCAGTACTATAATTACCAATAATGACAGAAGCACATAATTTAACTGCTCATGAAAAAAAAAAAAGAATCCTATTAATAGGAGAAAATTATTTAATGGATGAAATGGCCTTAATAAACTTTGGCTTTAGAAGTCTATATATCATTTATTAATATGTTTCAACTCAGTGAGTTGATAAGGTTGTTCATATCTTATCTATAATAGTTTCTTGAACAGAATATTTTAAGAGATTTTTTTCTGCTTTAAGAAAATTGATTTTCTTATAATTTTTACACAGTTCTATTTATCTTTGTTATGCTACTTAGAGAGTTAATATTGCTGGAAGAAGGGGGCGGTTACAGACTACATAAGTGCTTTTCTTCCAGCTCTCTCTCTGGCCTACAGTTTTTGCTGGTTTTAGTTCAAGAAAGTATATTGGTCTGTTTACTTTTGTATAGATAGTTCTCCTGAGCAAAAAAAGCCACCAAAGAATAAATCCTTTATATATACAAATGTGTGTTTATGTGTGTGTGTGGTATCAGGTAACTAAGAACAGACAACTGGATTAACCTCTGTCTTTGAAATCAAAACTATTCTACTGCTCCATGACAATACTAAAGATTGAACTCTGACATTCTTTTAGTTTTCTCTCTGATCACAATTTACTTCAGGGCAGCTGTAAGCTCTCACCACCTTCTGTGGAAAAGATTCTCATAGGCACTTGAAGTAACTGACATATTGTAGGGAGGAGACAAAACTGCTTTCTCTCTATGTCCTCTCTCCTGTGAATCTTCACAAGTGTAATACTCCTGGTCCTCTGCATTGTGCAGCTTCCTGGAATAGGGAAATACAGAGGAGCTTCATCCCTGCACTGAGCTGCACTCTACTCCATAGAAAAGGCAAGCTACAGTTGTGACTTTTATTGTGAACAAAGAAGCCTACACTTGGGAGAGACATTAGAACACTGACTATTCCTATTTGTCAAGATCACTGAACAAAAATCTTGGTAAAACTTCATCGAGTTTAATTTACAGAGCAAGTTGTTTCATAGTGCAATATTTTCCTACCTGTCTCTTCAGACCTGTTCTTGTGGAAAAGAATAATGTCCCTCTTTGATAACAGTTAACACACTGGCAAAGAAACAATAAATACAAGTTCATTGTTATTTTAATTTTGAAGTATCTCATCTATTAAATATTGGGCAGAAAAAAAATTATTCCAGATATCATCGTACTGTATAAAAAAATGATCTATTTGGGGAGCCAAAGTAATAAATGCAACAGAAGTGATGAAAACTGTTTCTTAAGATTTAAGTCATTATAGAGGGATATGTGATTTGAAAATGGAATAGCTGGTGTTTATTGTAAAATTTTACTGTAAATTTACTGTATATTTAGTAAACACAAATGAAATGTAAGGAAGAATTTTCATTCTCATTGTGACAAAGATATCACAATGTTGTTCCAAGGAGTAAGAGAAAGAAAAAAAAAATTGAAATATAGCACGTGAAAATTTATCTCAATGAATAGATATTGTCATTATGATTCAAGACTTTAGGAATAATGACATAAATTAGAGAATACAGAATAGTGCACATGCAACACTGAGGAGGAAAATATGAATCTCTCCCCACACCATTGTGTTTCTGTATCTATCTAGCTTTATTACTGGGCAGCTTGATGCAAGCCCTGGCAGCTCACGGTGAGTCATTTCACATCTCTTTTTGTCAATTTCCCATCTGTAAAGTTAATGTGGATTCTGCCAATACTAAAACTGACTTTTGGAAAAAGCTCCAGGAGACAAGGTCCTAATTTTCAAGTATGCTTTAATCCAAATTCCTTTGAAGATTTGAAATAATGAATTAAAGACTGTCTTTCAAAGGCAAACAAGTGAAAAGGGAAATTCTTAATACAGATATTGCTCTGTATTCCTACTCTTCTTTTTAATAAAGTAAGCAGAGCCAATAGCTCTTCTGATTAATGAAGTCTAGAGGTTTGGACTACCTGCTGCTATCAAAAAGAGTGCATCAGCAAAGGAAAGTAATTATTTCCTTTATTATAAAAGTAATTTTAAAAAAAGAAAAAAGCACAAGCTTAATTTTCAGTGTAGATTTTCCAACATTTTCAACAATTGTCAACATTTACTAAATATTATTGCTCAACTGTCAGAGATACTTTCTATTCTGAGCTCTTAAAACATTGAGGAAATACAGGGCTGTGGATAAATGACTTTTTCATAGCTATACCTGTACAATCCCAGAGCCCAGAGTATTTCTATTATTTCTCTGTATTAACCTTAGCAATGCAGCAACTCAAGAAAATTTCTGAATATGACCTCTGAAGGTTAAATCTTAGTTTTTATCTTAGTTGATATTTGCAATATATGAGGTCTCAACACAACTGTTGGTGGTTCTTTGTCAGTTAATCTGCAAGTTTTCCATCTTGACAACATTTTCATTTCTCACAGCTCCTGAAGGGCCATGTCATGAGATTATTGAGGACCTGTTGCAGAAAATTGCCCTAAAGCTCTTTAATAAAACCAGGGATCTGGAATTTGCTGTTATCATGGTATAGAGGGAAAGTATTAACTGACAGTACAAAGTGAAACTGTCATGACTCTTGTAATTAGAGCTCTTTCTCTTGAATGTAAGCTTAGGTTAACAACTTTGGTATTAAAGTTAGTTCGTCAGTCATTTGTAGGAGTTAGTAATGTTTTTACTAAAATGCACAAAGACTGCTTTTGTCTTTGATAGAATTGAAAGTATCAGAGCTGTGAAAACAGCTTATTGTGCCTACTAGCTCTTTGCTTTAAGGATCAGGGGAAAGAAAATTAAACTGAAACTATTATATTTTGCAATAACCAAAAATTTCTTGGTGCACTATCTTCATGATGTAGACTAAGCCTAAGGCAAAGATTAGAGTATCTTGTTTTTCAGCACTGAATTTACTAGAACATGTTAGGTATATTTCTTGGAGTTGTGACTTGTATTATATTTTTAGCTTTCCAGCATTATAATTTAAGACAGAATCAGTAGAGTGCTTATGCAGTAACTCAAGGGTCTAACCTATGAGGATGCTGAAGAACCTACCTAACATATATTTTGCATTGAAAAATCTCTAGATGTGTTTATGCTTATTCATCCCAGTGTGAAATGCTCTGGTCAAATTAATTTGATTTAGATCTATATTTTGTTTGTTTGTTTTATTTCCCATTTGTATGGCAAAGATAACTTTAAGAAGGAGAAAAAGTTATGAGTTAGGCTTAAAAAAAAAATGTTGCTCCAAAATCATTGCTAAATTCTTGAATCCTAAAGACTCCTTCACTGTATAAGTCTATCTGTTTTCCAGTCCTGACACAGGAGGAAAAAAGTAATTCCCACAGTGAGCATGCATGAGAAAACATCAGCGACTTTAAAGTGGATTCCTTCTGAGATTTTTTAATTCATGATATCAAATGCAAAATATTGTCTCTATAGATATCATTATTTTGTATAAAATTTTCAATCATGCTTAAAAATGATTTAAAAATTCAACTGAATGCCACAAAAATTTATACTGTTGTTTTCACTGATTTCATGTCACACATTTATGTAATTTTAAGATTGCAACTTATTTTGAAAGACACAATATTTACACTGATCTCTAAACAGGATAATACTCAGTGAAATTGGAGATGTTGAGATCTGTGATCTTAATCCTCACTAATTTGCCTACTGCATAGTTCCTGTCCAGCCATTATAGATGACTTACTGCAATATGATAATAACTATCAAACTTCAAACTGAGGGAGTTTATGTTGGTTTTGAGATTTTTTTGAGGTTGTATCAGATGATCTTTGGAGGTCCCTTTCAACTTGTGTTGACATTCTATGATTTTTCACAAAGATGTAGAAAAGAAATCAAAATTAATGTACAGACATAATTCAGATACCATTCATCACAAAACAAAAATAATAATTTTGGGGGGGTGGGAGGAAACTGCGTGGGTGAACACTTAAGTGAAGCATGTGAGCTGTCAAAAAATCAACTGCACTCAAAATGCACTCAACTGAAAAGGTAACTCAGTCAGCCATGTTGGATAAAAGCATCTCCAGCCTAGAAGAAGCAAAAACATCAGTTGCAGAAGCAGCTGTTTGCCTGCCTTCCCAAGTGGAAAAAAGCCTTGCTATTAAGTGCTCTGGTAAAATATTAGTGTGTCTATTGAAGACTCAAGAATAGAAGTGCCAGCTCAACAGGAGCTGCTTTTTGAGTGCAGCTTTAACTTGGTTTTACCTGAATTGAAATCAAAATTTATTCTCAGTTTTCACCTATTTTTTCATTGAAATGGGAAGAAAGAAACAAGGACGAGGCATTCCTTTTTCAGCAGGCTTAAGAGACTCTCTTTTCTCTATTTGACAGATTCCAATACTTCCAAAGGTGATCTTTGGTTTTTATATGAGGAGTATTTCCCATAATAATGCAAAATGTCAAAGACCAATTGTGAGTGAAAAAGGATAAGTTTCTCTTCAGTACCACTCCAGTTTTAAAACAATCACATCTCTTTCATTTAACCTCTAGACTACTTCAGAGAAGTAACTGAAATGTCTCAAAAATAGTATCTGTACTTACAGTGTAACACAATTAATTTCTGACTAATAAATGTCTGAGACATTCCAATGTCAAATAACAACAGTATGAGGTGTAACTAAGACCCAATAGAAATCTTTGGTTATTTGAAACACAAATTATACTTTCCTTGCTGAGAGAGTGCAAGGTACTCATAACAACTGTCTCTAGAAAAAAACCAAAAAATAATTTTATTTTGTCTTATCACAGACTCTTCCCAAATATTCTCAAAGATTGCTTAATTAATGTAATAGTATCAGAAAGGCTGAGTTATAAAAATAGCTGAAGCAGTTTGCTAAAGCTCTATCAAATTATGAAATACACAATCGACCACAGAAAACTAACAGTTTGTTAATTGATAGTCAAATTAATTGATATTCAAATCAATTGATTAATGCACATAGTAGTTCTCTGTTTCACATGTATCTGTGGTATGAACCCTGCAGATCTCTAACCTATGAACATTTGGGTTTTTCTGTGTAAAATATATCTATAAAATGAACTGGGAACAAAGAAGATGACCCATGCTAAAATATCTACACCTGATAGCTATCATCAAAGTGAACTGAGAGTAAGAATTCAGAGATACACCCAACACATTGAAACCCACCACAAAACCTCTTCATACTCAGCTCCCCAAATCTGTCTTCACTGTTAGTTATTCTCATCAGCCTATGCATACACAAGAAATTGTCACTGAGAGATCCCTTAAAAATGTAATGAGTAATGGAAAGGGATTTATAAAAGAATATCTTAAAGCTGTCCTAATAGCAGCAGGGAAACTATGATTTGAGGAAGCTTTCTTATACAGAAAGGCTTTGGTTCAGTAGGTCCTCAGACTTCTTCTGAAATACAAGTAAATAATACAGATGACCCAGAGATAAATTTTTAACCCAATATGTAATTATTTTGATAAGAAATTGAAAGCCTCCTTTGGAGGACATCAGGTAGAAGCCAGAAATGCAACTTGATCTGAAAGCAACATAAGCCGCTGTTGACTGAAACTAAACAAGGAGGTGAAATAAAAAGAAATAATTTTTTAGCAAAATAGAGGTTATTATAAAAAAAAAAAAGACTTGCAGAAACTTTGTGTTTTCAAACAAAGAATTTATTACAAGAGTGAAACCGTGGTTTACTACAGAAAACCTTAAATCATGATTTTTGACTAAAACAAATTTGAAAGCCCGTTACAGAGGTGTCATACAGTATTGAGTTGTTAATCAAGTGCATCAGGACAAAAAAAGGAAAAGATCAGAGAGTAAAATACCCAGAAATTTAAAACATATACTGGTATTCAAAAAGAAACAGGTTTTGGAACTGTGAAGCTTGCTGTTTTCTACTGGGTTTGAAACTCTTTTTGAGATAGATGGTGCTTCCAGGTAAGATAAAATTGTTTTGCAAGACTAGTACCTTAAATCCTAGGTAATGTTCCTTAGGTACCTCAAACATCTAGCTTCCTACTAAAAAAATTGAATCAAAACTACTTTTTTCAAAATATATTGCCCAGGTGAATAGAGCAGGGGTAATATGAGTACAAAAAAACCTTAAATGTCTGTCTGCTCCTTTCCCCTTAAATTCAGGTTACAAATGAAAACAAAAAGTTTGTATTCTCTCTGCTCCCATCCAGTTATTCCTGGCTATTAAATCATAAATATTAGATTTAGTTGCCCAGTTTCTCTCTTTATGAAATGCTCTTCAGTTTTGTCTTGCTGTTGCCTATGGCTTTTTCTAGCATCAGAGCTCAGTTTATCTAATTCTTTCAATACTGTGAAAATAGTATTCCAAATTATGAGTATACCCCTGGAAGACACAAGCCTGACTTAAAACAATGTTATTTTTTTTAAAAAAAGAAATAGATTTGTAAATGTGACTTCTATTTCATATGTGGGAAAGGCTGGTCACAACAAGCGTGTTAAGGCTAAAGTACTACATCCTGTGAGAATTTTGACATTTTATGTTGATAGTTTTGTTATGAGCACCATCAGTAAAAAGAAATGGGTCATTTTTCAATCTGTAGTTTCCAATCACTGTGACAAACTATGGATAAATCTGACCAGCATTTAGCCAGCTGCAAATTAGGAAAGTCATGAATAGCAGCAAAGACAATGCATAGATTTTTCAGCACAGTGAGGAAGACAGTACCCCAGGCGTGATCCATATTTCTTTGCAGTTCTAAGGAAAAGGTCATAGTCTATGAAAGCCAAGGGAAATAGCTCAGGGCCACTCCCTTACGAATAAAAATAATTTTTCATCTGTCTAACCATTTTTTTCAACTATATTGTTATCTTGCAGGAAGTCCCCACAGTGTAGCACACACATACAAGGTATGACATTTCTCAAAATAAATAAATTTTAAAAGCAGTAAAATTCCACCAAAATGTAAGAATATGGGTCTTCTAAAAAACCTTTTAAACAATGGGGGTATTTTTCTATTGGCAGGATTGATCAGATTTTCTTTGAGGTTTTTTGCTGCTACAACTGTCCATAAAGCACAGACCCTGGACAATTTTCATTTCTAGGGACATGTCCTTGCAAATTTGAAAGCATGTTGTCTGCAGAGTTCATATCTCATTATCTGAAATCTTCATTTTCAAAACTTCCTTTTTTTTGCCAAAATACATACTTCCATGTGCATTTTACTGTCAGAAAAAAAAAAAAGAGCTTTGAGACATTTTTGGTATTATAAAGATGTGAATTAATATTTTCAATGTGAACAGCCATCTTGTGTTTGACATTAGAATTTCTTCTGTCTTCTAAAAGAGTATTTTGTTTTAACAAGCATGGAATGACAGATCTTATTTTATTCTAGTTTCAGAAATAATTATTTTGTTCTGTAAAAAGACAGGGATGTTGAAGGACGAATTATGTTATTACTTCAATTGAATATATAAAAATTAAAATGTTAATATGTCCAGTGCTATCATTAATAAGAAAGATAAATGGTAATGGACAGTAAGGAAAGGAAGAAAAAAACACAAAAATGTACTATATCATTTGATGCAGGAAAATATTCAAGGAATTTCATTTTCTTGCTGTCAGTTTCTTCAAAAACTTCCTGCTTCAAAACATGTAATGAATTCTAAATATGTTCTCTATTTGCAAGAGGAGAAGAGAGGTTTGTCTTCAATTAAATACTTCATTTCAATTTTGATCACATATTTAAATCCATTCATCTATGAATTTGTATACTTAATGAAGAAGTCACATTAACTTATTTTGTACTTGCACAAGATTCAAAAAAAACCCAACATTTTTTAACTTTTTTTACTTTAATAATTAAATATGTTGATGAATAAGGATTATCATGTGGATCATGACAAAATATGTCTTTAAATATAGAGGCTCTCTTTTTGTACTGATTTAAATAAAATACACAAATTTACCCTTTTGCACCATAAAAAGCAAAACAAAACCTTTGTTTCCTTTTTGGAGGATGTAGCAAATCCAGAAATCATATAAAAAATGGCACACTTGACTACTTGGCTAAACAAACGTAATCTAATAACATATAGTCAAGATATATTTATCATAAAAATGCTTAATCATAAACATTTCAGACACTTCAGATTATTGACATTTTATTAAATTTTATTGAAAATTATATTCTTCTGCATTGGTTTATTTTTCATGTATTGGACTGAATTAAATGCTTCCAAGTGCTGTTTTAGTTAAAAACCCTTTTTTTTTCCTTTGAAGCCATTTAATTAATTCCTGAAATCGAGCAATCAATTAATCAGTCAATCTAGGGTCAATAAATAACAGCAAATTTTTAATTAAAGAAATTATCTGGGATCATGTAGCTTCTCAAATGAGCAGTTAGATTACAAGGAGACAAATATTTCAGATATAGAATTTTCAAACCCATCCAAAAAAATACTGTCATGTCTATTAAAACCTTGGCAGGTGTGAGACACCAGAGAGTGCTTGGCAAAGATACTCATAACAAAAAAAGAAAATACAGAACAATTGAGAAACAGTTTAGGAGTACATTTCCTGGCATATTGCTGTTTGCAGTTGCTAGAGATTTAACTTCTATTGTTTATTAATTAGTGAGTAAGAGTCTGGACACCTACAAAGGCACGTATAGAAATCAAAATTTCTAATTTCAAAATCTCACTGTTTCTTCTGATACAAAACTAGGATATATTTACCAGATTCATTCATATCAGAACTACATGCATGATTTCAGACATTTTCTCTGCTCATCCAGTTATACAGGTAAGTGGACTGAATTTAAAGTCACTGCACTGGACTCCTCCATTAGTCATCTGACATTTTAAGCACACAGTTAGTGTTCTGTAGTGAAGTTTCAGTATGTGATAATTTATTCTTTTCAAAACATTTAATTCAGTGTGACTTCAGAGAATACATGTACATTTAAATTACTTGGACCCACGACTGGTAGGGATACAGAGCAATAAAATTCAAAAATTCTGGAATAATTCCATAATAACTGCACTGAATACACTGGCCCAATTAATGTAACAATTCCATCAAGTTCTCTCTTAAACTGAGAGCTACTGTCATTAAATTTCGTGTTGCATGCAGTAAATCTTAAGTCTGGCAGAATCTGACCCATTTTTTTAATGTCAATAATTTATATCTTTGATTTTGTATGTCATATCTCAACTCAAATGATTAACATTGCCTTACACTATTAAAATTGTCCACAAAAATAGTCTTCAAATTGTTACTTTTTAAACATGGCGTATATCTGAAAATCTATTGCTAATAAAAGCTGGCATCTTCTGTTGAATAATATAGTCTCTTATGCAGATATATTTAGAAGAAATTCTATTCATCTACATTATTCTTAAAATGAATACAAACAAGTCAGCTACCAATACTTCGCCACCTGAATGCTTTAACCACCACTTATGGGACTCCATAAATAAAGTGTGAGAAGTCTGAAACTGTACATGTGTTCTGAGGTGTTTCTACTTTTTCAATGTGCAATATTCCCAGCTTATATGGCTAGAATGACAACAAGAGAGAGAGCATTTCTTATTTGGGCAATATGTTAATTATGCATATAGGGATATATGCATATGTATGGGTGGTCAAACATAAAGTAAAAAAATTGCAACAAAAGCCTGGAGCAAAAGGTTAGCTAAAAACTCATGTATTTCTGAGGATCTTTAAAGGCAATATGTTCTAGAAATGAAATCCAAAAACCTCTTATCATTTCAGTGACAATCAGTTCCACAAATGTATCTAAGAATGTGACTACACTTTTAAATACTTTATAATATGAGAGCTCTTGTGAGTAAGGTATTTAGAAGAAAGGCAGGTTTGTACTTCTGAAGTTATTTGGATGAGAAACCTTCTTAGGAGTGCAAAACCATTCTATACAATCCACAGTTTTCTGACTCATAATCTAAATTTTTAATCTGCAGTGGTTCCAAAACACTTTTAATATGTTTGTTTGACAAATCCTCTATCTGAATTTGTTACATTTGTACCATGAATTTCTACCCTTTGCACACAGTTTTTGGTTGGTGGATTTTTTGAGTGAGTGGCTTTGGTTTTTTTGGATTGGCTGGTTGGTTGGGATATTTCGGGAGTTTTGTCATACATACGTGGAGTTCTTTTACTTTTTTCTTTCAATTAAAATAAAAACTTTGGGATTGAAGAGCAAAGCTCAATCTTCTGTAATGTCTTATCCAATTAATTTCTCTTTGGAAATAATATTTAGTGCTGGTAAAAGTTATTTGCAGAATATTTTGTCCTAAAAGAGGAAGAAAGTGGTTTTTTACTGTTTGCCACGTTTGAGTTTGTCATTATTGTTTCATTTATACTTAGATAAACCTTAAAGTAATTGTGGCTAAATACTTTTTGCATGTTTAATGTTCTTTTAGACTATTTTTTTGCTTCTGCCATGTTAAAAGTCAGCAATTAAATTTGTTGTAGGTGGAACTAGAAAGCATTAAGTGCCATAAAGATCAGCATTACAAAAATAAGTGAATAATAGAATTGATTGACACTAGGTGGGAGTTTTTGAGGCAGATGGGGTATCCAAACCAGGGAGGATGTTTTTTTTCTTTGACCTCAGTTAGGTTTAGTCACTCTGACTATGCAGAACAGAGAACATTTATAAATTAGCAATCTCAATAATTTTTGCATTGAAATAAAATGTTGCATATAAAAGCTGTGAAATGAACTCTCGTGTGTGTGTGTGTGTGAACATGTCACAAATTCTGAAATGAAAATCTCTGGGTCTACTTGATTTGTGTCTGGATTATGAGGTGAACTAAAAGGCCCCTATACATCTTTTATTCCCAGAGATTCTATAAAAATTCTTCATTAGTCATTGAATTTCAGAACACTTCAATATTTTTTTCAATCCCTTTAAATCTGTATTTTTCATGGATGGTTCTCATGTTTCCTTTTGTGGATTTTTTTGGTTTTGTTTTGGATTTTTTTTTCTGACTCAAGAAACAGAGTTGTTTTCTGGTTTGGTTGCTTGGGGTTTTTTTGCCAGGCTATGCCTATTTAAAAACAACAAAAAAAATTACAGTCAAGAATCTCCTAAAGATAGCAGAGGGTGAGGACACTAACTTATATATTTGTAAAGACCAAATGGTGTACTGTTTGAAAACAGGACTCTCACGACCAGTAAACGTCAGTTTCCAAAATTAGTGACTTTTTCCTAGAAGAGTCGAAGGAAAATGATTATGTTACATGCCAGCTACCTAGAAAATTCTTTATAGCTCTTTGCACATATTTATTTCTACACCAAGCTGGAATATAGCTGAAGAAAATAGACAACTTTTCAAAAATCGTAACATTTCTTCAACATCTAACAAAAGATACTTTCCCTGACTTTCTTATACCTTTAGGATGTCACGTTATTGCAATACTTTTGCAGTATTAATTATTTGTTCTCAAAAGAGTTTGCTGTAGGCAGCCATAGGTAGCCAAAAACTTGATTCACAGACATTTAATGCACTTCATTCTCTTCCATGATCAAAGTCTGTAAGAAAACCCAGTGAGTAGATCTTGTACATAAATTTATTCCATTATTATCAAGACATTTACACCTATGAAAAATACACAGTAGTCTTTTGCAGAAATTGTAAAAATTTTACAAGAAAGTAAAGTGTGCACAAGAAAGCCAATTTATTACAAGAATTGCAAGTAAATATAATTCTGACTATATTGAAATACCTATTGTAAGGATGCTTAGCTCAATATTAGTTTTAACATGCAATCTAGAGAAATTATATAAGATAAAAAACACAGTAAATATTATCAGAAAGGACCCTTTCAAAGTTAAATGATACTAATTACAATATCAGCATCAATAACTCTAATACTAATAACAGCACAATACTAATGTTAATGCTACTATTTTGAAATTTAATTAACCAATTTAATGCATATTACACAAATCAAATTGCAATTGTAATAATGTAAATGTTAAACAGTTAAGGTGTATGTTCTATTCAAGCTATGTGACTTCTTTAAAATAGTCATTATAGAAAAATAAATACAGAGGATTACTTTATTCACAATATGAATTATTACAGCTTTACCTTTAGCCTTTGGGACTCTATTATGGCATCTGACTAGGAAAACAGTAAGTAGAAGGATACCACATCATCTCTTGAAAGCATTGTTTGTTCAAACATGCCACAATAAAATATATCTCCAGCAGAATTATAAAGCAACATAAGCATTTCAAATAATAACTTGAGCCTGTCTGCGTTCCTTCTGATGTCTGAATTTTGTTGTTATAATTTTGAGAACCTAAATCCAGTACAAAGTTTCATCCAGCATCCAATGTTCCACTGATTTTTAGTGAAGCTTCAGCTCTAAGAGTTACATTACTAACAGTGCATAGTCAGCTAGACAGACTAATCCAGCAGCTATTGTTCAGTTTTACCTTCACCCCTTTTTAAATTACAACACAATATATACACATATATGTGTATATATCTACCCCATATCTTGCAGAACAGTAGTACTATGAAATTTGGAGTTGTTTTTTTTCTTTCTTTGTTTATAAGACTAGATATTTGACAAGTATTTTCATAAATATTTGTACAAACCCACCTTACCTTTTTCTGCACCACTTTATCCCGTGAAAGTGCCACTTTGTTAAGGCCTTAACATGGAATGTGGAGGACTTGTTTTTTGAAGCAGTGCTGTACAGGACTAAAGTAGAAATTTTCCCTTTTTCTCTCCTACTTCTGTCATTCATCCTGCCTCATCAGATAATTAACATGATGAAGTGGGAGTCAGTAGGCAGGGCATTCAATGTGGTTCTAGTTATTACTCTTCTGGTAACTTCAACTGAAAAATTTCAACACAATAGTCTCAGAGAACCCAGAGTTACCTATAACCTGATGGCCATAATTGTCTAGGTGGAAGGGGTACATGAGCACTTCCATGCCCTGCATTGCTTCTTAGATTAGGGAAAGGCATGGCAGGGAGCTCACAATGCAGTCTGTGCTCTTTCTTTCTGTGTAATAATATCCATGTAATAAAATCCATGACTGAAAGAACAGGATGCAATGAATGTGTTAGAAATATCAAGACTTTTAGAGATTTTGTTCTAAACAGGTCAATGTTTCAAGATTTGGATGGCTTTAATACAACTGTAACTTACACTCCACATGACTGTGAATAATACTGTATAATGCAAAACTGCACACCTCCTAATTAATCCAATTAGTCCCCAAGTCTCAATATACTGGTAAATTAAACATGATGAGCCAGGTTATGACACTAAGGCCATCCATCATAGAGAGCTCTTTCCCATTAAAAAAGATAGCCCATCCTAAAACCACACTGAGACAGAACATGTCCTTAGTCTTAGTCCTAAACTAAGACAATGAGATCGATCTATCTATCTATTTCTCTATAATCTGCAAAATATAATTTTAACCTTTTTTTTTCTTTTTTAATATTTTGAGCAGTGAAATAACTCTTAGCTCTGGAGATGTCAATGAACCAAGCAACTACCAGAATTCTTTGATAGACTGTTGGTCACTTATTTGGTATAAAAGTTATCAAAACACCTCAAGGTAGGTTTTGAAATATGCTCAACTCTTACGCAGTACTAGATTTTCCAATGTTCTTAAACAGTTACTGTATCTGATGATATCATACTTGTTCACAATACAGTGAATAACACGAATCTCCTTAAAATCTAGAACTGTCCTTTATGTTTCAGACATTTAGGTGAATTACAAAGATATATAAACTCAGTGTTGTAAAAAGTCTAGGAAAGATATTTAGCTATGGAATTTTGTTTGTTTACTCAGATGTGTTTTGACAGCTCGTGGCAGAGTTACATACATTCCATAAAAATTGATATTTAATGCCTTAATGTAAGATGAGTTGTTTGATCTCAGAATGTTACATTGTTAATATATTGATGTAGCCTTCTTCAGGAGGAAAATACATATTAGTCGAGATATCCATACAGGCCTGATAAATATGTCTATACATTTTAATTTGTAAGGGGTTGTGTTTTGTTTATTTATTTATTTTAATTGTTGCTTGGTGTCTTTCAGGGGTCCATAGAAAAGAGGCATAAAAGAAAATAGTAAAATAGTGCAATTCATCATGTCAGTATATTTCTTCAGCAATACTGAACTTCTTTTTTAACTTTTGTGCACAAAGCTGGAGAAAGTGACTTTTTAATTGAACTATATTTAGCTTTTGGAGTTTTCTAAGAGTTAATTTTCATCTTGCTTAAGTGTTAAGTATCATTTTGTCCTTCTGCTTTCTGTATTTCCCTATTCTGTCATTTACTGTATCTGCTGAATTAACTGAGAACAGATGTCTTTTTCCTTCGCTTTTCATCTCTTGCTCTTAGTTCCACAGCATGGCACATGGGTGCTATGGGGTATCATATGCTGTCATATTGCATCACCAAGAAATGTCACTAGGAAAGGCACCTGGTGATCAGCTCTTGTTACTGGCAGTATGTAGAGAGCTTTGTTTGGACTAGTAAACCTACTCTCCTTTTAAACCCCATTACTTCTATGGAAAAACTGTTTTCAGAAGAGGATTGGATGACTAGTTGAGGCATGGCTATCCATAGCACTGTCATCTAGTGTTAGTTGAAAATAAATCCTTCCTAAGGAAATACATTGCGTCAGTAGCACTGCTGAACTTGTGAGATAGTACTTCATCAGCAAAGTAACATTGTTGAATCAGGATAAAGTCCTTTGCAAGTAAATTAAATCATGTTCCAATGAATGAACCAAAACCATCCATATATCAGAATAAAAATGAATAGGGGGAAAAATGGAAATATAAGTCGCCTAAATGCACTAAGAAGAAGAAAATCCTTTGGTCACAGAGAAAGAACCAAAACCAAAGAGATGAGCCCATCATACCTTAAGGGATAAATATAAAACCAGGTTATTATTTTGGGCACTTAATATGAATGCACTACAGGAAAATTGAATTTAGTGTACTCTTTAACTTATTGAATTCTGTTTCTAAATTTCTGATTCAAAAATGTAGCACAAAGACACAACTCTTGATGTAGTATATTCTAGATGAAAAAATTAGAGCAACATGAAGGCAGTCCTCTTTAGCCTCTTTAGTCCCATCCCTTTTTTACTCAGCTAAAGCTCTAAAGAGAAAATAAATTTTAAAAAATCAAGATTTTTCATTCAAACTAAACAGGAAGAATGAGGGAAAGAATGATTATGTAGTCTTCTGTCTGTGCACTGAGAAATTCAGGACTCGTATCATCTCTTTGGAATGCAAACAAGTACTGCTTCACCAACAGTATCGAAAGCACTGAAGTCAGCTCTTTACCAGTTAGGTGAAATCCTTCTGCTTTGAATGCCTGGAAACACTCAGAATGATAGCACAGGATACTGAATTGGGCTTTGCAGCACAGCAGCAATTATTCACTAGCATATTCCCATTCAGGTAAGACCATGTGAATTCTATAAATCTAACACAATTCAAATATATAAAACTCTCAATTTCTGTTCTAACTGATGATCTTTTCTAAAGCAATTGAAGTGTTTGAACAATTTCCTACATTTTCTTTACCGTATTGTATGCATTTTTCTTACCACTGGTAATTTTTTTCATTTCCCTGTTCATCTGCATTGGTTATGAGAAAAAAAAAAGGAACAGAATAATACACACCACATACTATATTTATTACTAGGTGGCATGCATAACCTCTATGCCTAAGAAATGTATCTCTAAACACTTTAATTTTCTCTCCATTACTCAAAATCATTCAATTTCACCCATCAGTTCCTGCACACTTCCAAAATTTGTTCTGCTGAAATTTGGTCTCCTTAGGTCTCACTTCAGTACTAGATATAAACTAAAAGAGATTGCACTACAACCTTCATGGTTACCTTTTCTCCCTATACTGTGTAGTAGTGTACTCATACTTACAGAACTCCTGATATTTATTTCTTCACATAGTATGTCACAGCTTGTATCTAGGAGTATTTCAATATTTCATCTAATACTTTACCATTAGGCTTTTTAAAAAAATATATCTTTTTCTTTTCTCATGGGTAATAGAAAACTACTTTTATTTTATTTGATATCTATTTTGAAAGATGGTGGTCAATGTTTCTGATTTCTGTCGGCCTTCAATCGTTTCTTATATATGCAGATGAAAACTCTCTTTTAGGTGACATATAATTTTGATTATGTCAAAATTTTATATTAGGTTTATAAATTACCAATTCTTTCTTCCAGCATTAACACAAATTAACAGCTTACAATGCCTTGAATGTGAAAAATGTGTAGATCTTCCTGAAGTTCTTTACCAGTCTAATTTCAATATTAAAATTTCAACATTATTTCATTTATCCTTCAAGGATTTTTCAGAACATCTCAAATTATGGGTGCAAATAGATTAAATAGAAAAGATAATTTATTTTCATCCACAAGACAAAGTTTATTTCAGTTATTTGAAGGAGTTCTGTAAAACTTCTATAGTGTAACTTTATAAGGCAGATCTATGTAAATAGACTTCCCTTTCCCCTTATCTCCTGCTAGATCTCACTTCTATTTCTCCTCTGACCAGAGATCAGACACAGATAAGAAGTGAGGTCACAGACTATCCACAGATGGGGATCCTCCTACCTGCATCACCAGAAGGCTCACAGAGCTCCTGCAGCCAGAGGAAATATTTCTGCATAAGAGGGTTTTGCTTTAGTAATTCTTGTGACACAAGACAGAGTTAGAATTATTGCAGAAACAGAGCCCTTCTCTGGCTAGTTGACACCTCAGGAGCACAGTGGCTTTGGGAGGGATACACTCCATTGGGGGACAGGTTGTGTGACCACCATCTGAAAACAAGGTAGGGGAGTCTACAGCACTTGGCAGTGACTTTTAGCGTAGGACAGAATGCTTAGGCAAGCAGGCAAAGTAATTACTAGGAAAGCCATTAAGAGATCACCTTTAACCCTGTTTGATTCATTTCATGAAAACAAACCAAAAAACCCAAAACAACAACAAAAAAAAGCCCACACCAGTCCATGAAAATATTTGTGTTGTTTTCTGTATTTTCTGTATTTCAGCATTGTCTTGGTTTGAAAGACAGGTATCTGCTAGGGGAAGCCGGTGCTCTCCCCTTGCAATGGAGAATGCAAACCCCCTCCCTCCAGATTATTCTAAATTTGAAATTAAGGGGATCTCAGGCAAAAAGATGTGGGAATGGGAATAACAGGGCTTTTTTAC
>VWYE01018649.1:73014-252946 GCA_013398995.1 Alaudala cheleensis
AAAAACCAAATCTAGCCCCCCAACAAGCATGTATTTCATTGCATAGCTGAAACTGTCTTTCTGCAGTCTTTCTACAGCTTTCTACAGCTATCTAACCAGCAGACAAAGTTATTCTGTGTCTTGTTCCTCTGAAAGCAAGAGTTATAATATATCCTTTATGTTTATCTTCTGCTGCCTCATGGAGGGTTACAGAAGGAAAAATGCAATGGTTCCAATTGTATCATTGGACCCAATGATTGACCCTTAGAGAGAAAATGTGCAGCTCTAAAGAACCAAATGTTCTTAATCACTCTTGGCTGCAGACAACAACAGTTTGCACTGTTTGTTGCAATACACCAAATGCTCAAATATTAACATGTTGTAGTTACTTTGCTGCATTTATCGGATGGAAAGTCAGAGCAGTCAGTAGGTCAGTGCTACAGACCCGTGCAGGGAAGCTACAGAAGCCCAGTCAGGGGGTGTGTGTGTGTCATGGTTCAGTTGCTGTCAACAGTCTGTAAACATTAGAACGTGTTATTCATCCTCACAGAGGATACATCTTAGAACAGTCCAAATCACCACGAGTGTTAAATGCCATTCCTACTGTCTGTCTGCTTTTGTTTTCTCACCTTTTCTTTATTTCAATGTGAGGGGAAATTGGAGCAAAGAAGATATCACACTGTGTGTCATGTTTCTTGTTTAAGACATTGCAGCTTAAAATCTGTAATTAACGAGAGTGAAGTTTTACAGTTTCATGAGTTCAGTGGGCAGTGTGTGTCATGTAAAGTCACTGACTGGCTCATGGTATGAAGCAAAAAAACCTACCAAGATGCCAGCTGTCTTCTGACACCCTCCAGTTTATTTTGTTTGTATATCCGTCTATTTTCTTCAGAATGTCCAAGAGTAGCCATTTCTTTTCTTACTTTCCGGATGATCTGGAACTTCGTTAGCAAATAACCTTCAGAGAAGGGAGCCTTTAAACAGTACCTCCACAAACAAAGCCACAAGAGCAGGTTGTGCTATTTTTGTGGTAGTTTTCTCAGCTTGCCTCTGTTAACAGTGAAAGATAATAACATGTTTTTGTGTAGCCACCTAAAAGGCTGTTCCCGAGGTTGTGGTAATTGTTTTGTTGAAGTCCACAAAAGGCATAATTGAATGTAAGTGGAATAATTAGAAAATGGGTCCTGCAAATACCTGTTGTCTAAACATGTGCATTTATATGCGTCACACAAAGGTAAATAAAACCTTTCCACACACAGGTGTCTTGCTCTGACTGTTTAATTATTCTTCCAATGATTCTTTTGTATACATTGGAATACACACTGGAATACTGAGATAGAAAAAAAATTAATAAGTTCTGTCACATCGTCCTTGTCTAAAGCTCTAGTGACAATGATAGGCAAGGAAAATGGAGGGGGAGGATGCAGTAAGGGAAAAAATGTCATGTGTGTTTAAAAAGTCTTTAAAATACCTAGTAGAGGGCTGGGTTCTGCAAACAACATAAATATTTAATCCAAAAACTCTTTATATCATTGTTGCCAATTTCATTTTCAATTTACAGCTTCACTAGCATAGTTTATATTTAGGTTTGCTGCAGTGTTGACAGGGTTTTCAGAGTCTGTAGGATATCTTTAAAGCTCTAATAATCTCAGACACTCACAAAGCTTGTATTCCCTCTTATTTCCCTGTTAAACTGCTTGTATTCAGTGCTGTAACTGTGATTTTTATATCAGAGACTGATGTAAACCCTGCTTGCTTCTCAGGCTCTTCTATTCTAACAGGTGTCCCTTTGTCAGACAACCCTACTCAGCCTTTTTATGAACCTCAGCTAACAAATTCCAAGTAGAATAAAAGATTGGCAAAGTTAAGCCATTTTTTTCTCTTGGATGTACAAAAAGGAATATATAGGACTAGTAAAATGAGTGTTTGGCTCCATCTTTAAATATGAACACAACTAATTTGTGCCATATTTATACAGCTTCTGTTAAGATACATTTGTCAGGGAGATTATTACACTGATACTGTTTCTTTGCTATCTTGGATGACCAAGAGGCCAAACCACTTAGGAAAATAACACAACTTATTCTACCTCTACATTCTTGAATGAAGCAAAGAGAACAAGCAAATGGAGGAACACAAGGCTTCTGTGTGCTGCTTACAGTAAAAAAAAACCTCTCTGTATAAAGAGTGAGGTAATTCTCACCAGCCTGGAAGGAATGCAAGATTATGGCCAGTCATTAATGTGTTCATGGAATGCATCCACTTCTATACATTGTTTATTCTGGAAGGTTAAAAAAACCACAAAATTAATTTTTTTTTCTTTTATGTCTGTGTGTGTGTTCTTATAGATTTAGCTGCTAAATATCCCAATTCTAAAAAATAACATTCTTCACTGAAATTTTGCTACANTTAAATTTCCCAATGCTAAAAAAATAAATTTCCCAATGCTAAAATTCTTCACTGAAATTTTGCTACAGTTATCATCCCACTGCTTTACAGTGCAGCATCATTCCCAAAAAAATTTATCTGTCCTGCAGTTTCAGTAGTACAATTTCATTAGCCTTTTCCTGTCTCATTGGAATCTTCACAGAAGAAAACTGTCTTCTCAGAACAAGCATAATAAACAAAGTTATCAACCCCTTCTTTTTAAAAGGAAAATGCTAGAAATATTTCATAGAGCTAAAAATGTCAATGATAAGGTAAACCTTGAATGATTTATACTCACAAAATTTCAAGAATATGATGCAAAATATTGTCTTCATAACACTATATTGATTGTGTTTTTAAATGTTAAAAACAAAAGCAAACAAAGTTTTTGGTCTCAAGGCTCATCCTTAGGATTGTCCACAGTTCAAGCAACAGGTGGTCAAAAATGGAGTTGAGGCTATTTGAATAAGTAACATATTGAAAAGAACTTTCTTAATCTTTACTGTTTTGCAATTGGGGAATGAAGGTTAAGAATAAGTTTTTAAGTGCTGTTCATATCATTCAAGTCAGAGCTTAAATGCTTTCACCATGTTTTCCTGTGGTAATTCTCTCACAAAGGGCAATGTCATCCACTGCAATCCAAACTAAACCAGAACTCCCCATGTTGCAATCCTGTGTCCAACATCAGCTTCCTCTGATGTTTGAGATCACCATTTCAGCATTCTTCTAAAAGGTTCTTCAGGACCGCTGATTAGAGGACCAAATATTCAGCATCTGAAAGTCTAATAATAGAACCTGTTATACCTGTTCCTACCTTGCTGAGCAAAATTAAAATGTAAAGCTACACTTATTGTGTAAGTTAGACTTCCCTAAAAATACCAAATGCAGTTCAGTGCTTTGATTGCCCCACGACTAAAACAGGCAGAGTTTTAGAGAGTGAGTACGAAAATAGCATGAAGCCAGCCTTATGCGCTAATGAGCCTTTGATCATGTAATAACCTCTCCTGCAGGAAATCTCTTGATGGCATGTTTTCTCACTTATTACCTTCCCCAGACAATACTTCCACAGAATTGAGCTAACAGAAGACAAAGACAGATTATTAGACACTGATTCTAGTTTTCATTTTCTACCTCCCTCTCTGCACAGCAGCTACACAAATCTCTCTTCAAAGTCCAAAATAAATGTTCCGTGAATATAATGTTCTTCACAGTAGAGGAAGCACAAGCAGCTCAGGCTAAAGAGGAAAAGCTAAAAATGTCACAATACAGCTTGCAAACAGACATCAATGCAGACAGACTGATACACCGTAGAGAATTATACAGTTCTCCCATGCTAAATAACTTTCTTAAAGAAAATCAGATTAAAACAAACAACCCCCAAACACAAACAAACCAACAAATAAAAAACCAAAAATATAGAAAGCAAAGAAAAAGAAAATTACTTTAAAAACATAAAAAAAATAAGAAAGACAAAAAGAGGACTCATGGGAAATGACTCAAGGTTGGTTTCCATTCTATGGTGAAACTTTGCTGTAAGCTGAATCATAATCAGGAATTTTGAAGTGGAAAAACACATGGTTGATCATACCAACAGGCAGATTTGAGTGGAGTGAATGCAATTTTGGTCATCTTCTGACATATCTGACACATAAGCAGAATTGGAAAACATCTAATTATATGTTTTCTCGAGATTTATTTTTATTATTATTGGTTTAAATATTTCTGTACACAGAAACTGAACTACAGTAACACTGTAACACTCCCACTTTCTCATAAGAGCAGCTGCAAAATTATTTTTTGCTTTATGTTTCTGTTGCAGAAGTTGTCGCTGTTTTGTCTCCTTTTTTACAGAAATAAGACCAAATTATTAGTCTCTGTCTGGAAACTGAGATAATATTATATGTTTTAGTGCTTTTATGCATTAGCTCAGATATAGCTTCTTGAAAATCTAAGGCTACCCATGTTAGCATCCAAAAGTGGTCTTCAAGCTTGGAGAATAATAGTAAACAAAACAATTTAAACCCAGAAGAGACATCTGGTCTGTACTGAAGAAAAATAAATAATGCTACATTTCTGTCCCAGAGAGTGTCTGAATATCAGAATCTGTAGGTACCAAAAAGAAAGGATGTGGAATAAAAGCAAGCTTTCCACAATTCATAGTTCTGTCCTAAAGTATAAAGTAAGAAAAATAAATACCAGGACAAAAGAGAGATAAAATCACAGCAATAAAAAGTAAAACAAGATCTAAAAAAATTACACCTCCAAGTCATTTAACAACACACTTTTCTGGGACCTGTCATTTTTCTTTCTTCTCCCAATGACTGTTCATTATTTGTACTTGCAGATAACCATGTTTCATTTATGCAAAATGTGAATTAAGAAATAAACACTGCTTTGGAAAATAGCCTTATGTTTGAGGTGTTTCAGAGAAGGAAAATTCTAATTCAGAACATTCCAAAGTGTTGATGCTTTCAGTGGTTGTTTTTCTGTCTCAAAATCAAGTCTAAGTGATTCTCTATTCTATGCTGCAGTCTTATCAGTCCACTTGCAGTGCTCCAGCTACAAATAAGTCGGAGGGAGACCTGAGTCCTCACACTGAATGGAGTTGGAAACTGGAACTTGGTTGGCTTGAGCACCTGATATCCATCCAGGCAGGGAAAGTGTGCAGAGCAGCTCTGGGTCCTTGCTAGCAGAGATGCTGGGGGTCACAGCTGCTGCAGAACCCCCATCTCAAAACAGCCAAAACCCATGAGAGGGTTGGCAGCATCCAAGCTCAGCCTGTAATGACAAGGCCAGGCCTCCTGGAACTGAAGTTGTGCTGGAAAAGACACAACCCAGCATTTTCCAATTCCTTTCGAGTACTGAAACGTGCTATTGAACTGTTTCTCTCTCAGCATGGGGAAAAGCATAATTCTTATGTGAGGGTACATAGATGGCTATAATTGCCTGGAGTTAGTTTAGTAAAGGTCCTTCTTATCAAATGGTCAAAATACATAAATAAATAACGATGACTCAAAAAAGCTAAAAAACTAGAAAACAGAGAGAGAAAAGAAAGAAAAAAATCTATCCTTTTGGCAGTAGGCTGGATTTATGCTGCACTTAATTGGTCATGAGACTGAAGACATGGACCTTCATCTAATTTTAGGCAATTCTCTTTTTATTCTGTCAATTATACCACTCTGTAAATTGGAAAGCAATACTTTTTGAGTTCCTTATGAGGATGGAAATAATAATGCCCATTATGAAATCAAACTCTGTAATAAAGATCCTTACGAGAAATAGATACTAAATAGATTCACTACAAGCAAAGTTAAACTAAAAATTTTGTTTACAGTCATTAAGGAGCACAAAGAAAATGTCTGCATCTCCAACAGATGGGGATAAAAATATGTGAGTAAATGAAACCACAAGCTGTTTTACAGTCTCCAAGATGAAAAAAATGGACATTGGATACATCTTTGAGAAATTTTTAAAATACCCTTAATTTTAAGCAATTATTTCAGCATTATAACAAAAATTATCTATAATTTACTTATCTGAAAATCTTTACAGAAACTGACACACTGATAGGATTTCACAATTAAGCTAGCAGACAAAAATGGAGTCAATTGTAGCTATGAATCATCTAGATTATTGAAAAGAAATTTAGACCATTAAATGATGAAATCTCTTATCAGTCATTTGCTGGTTATCTGTTAGATTTAAAGAGAGCCTGAGACAAGTTTAGAAATAGGATTCAAGATTATTACTAATGAGAAGCAAAAAAAAAGTTTCATTCAAGAATAGGCAATCTTATCTACTTTTTTATACACAGAATTTTAAAGAATGTCTTAATGCCAACTCTTCAATGGATTAATTAAAGTTTTCATTTTCATGCCATATTTAAAATTTTAAGACCTATTGCTGAATGTGCTTCAAAATAAATTACTTAGGATACATTTGCTTATTCTATTTATCTTGACAAAATCATTTGTCACCTTAAAAAGAGGCAGCAAAATTGTTAACACTGATATGACTAAGAGGCCAAGAAATTAAGCTTTATGTATAATTCAGTGCACCAGTATGATGCATATGGAGTTCATGGAAAAAAAAAGCTGTATCACACATAGGTAAGCCTTGAGGAACACTGGCAAGTGTGGACTAATACATATCAATTCCCATATTTACCAGCCCAAATACCCTGCAAAAAATTCCCATTAATTTCATTTGTGCTGGGCCAGGTGTTGATGTGGCATGATTATAGCATACTCACCTTCATAAGGAGTTGCTAAAAAAATGACTGACAATGGACAGCATCTATATTAAAAACTTATCTGCACCATCAATGGGGTAAAAATCACTGGGCTCAGGATCAATTATCTAGTTCTCATAGCCTCTTCCTGACAAGTGGGCCACATAAATTTGACAAAATTCAAAGTTCTGCAGAATTTAGAACATTCAAGCAAAGTTCACAGTGTTCACTTTTAGTGTCAAAGATGTCAATATTAATTATAATGCATTAAGAGCTTGACAGCCTAACAAACAGATGAAAAATTGGGTCATTCAATTCTGCTCTAGAACAAGACTCCTTGTAGTTTATGTAGCATGTATTAATCTGTGGGTAGCTCGTTACAAAGGCCACACTTCATTGTACCTTCCATTTAAAATATAATGGCACCTTGCAGTGTTTTTGTCGAAGTCACAGTTTAAGAAAAGCTCTTTGGCTTATAAAGCTGGTTTTTACCAGCTTCCAAAGAAATCCTGGTAGGCCCATAGGCTAAGTGTGTAGACAAACTGAAGTCCTAGAATCTCTGTAGTCTTATCTCATTAATTTTGTTAGATAATTAGAAAAAGACGTGAGACATATTGTTGATGTGCAGCATAGTGGAACTTGGTCTTGTCAAAAGGATGCTAGTAGTACAGATTTTATACATTAGAGACAGTCCACACACATTAAGAAGAGTTGAAGAACTTGTTTCCTGGAAGTGGGCTCTTAGCTCAAGTTAATGGAATTTCTTCACATAAACATCTTGAACCAGAATATCTTGGAGGCAAGATGGATGCCAATCTGAGAAACAACTTATATTTTTTTGTTATTTTGCTGTAACATAATTACATTTTGAGAGAGTTCTCATTTTGCAGTCACTTTACATAAATGCATTGGTTAAAACCAAAGCAAATCAACCAAACAAATCCAGTTACCAGGACTAAAACTAAAAGATAGATAAAATTCTATGAAATTGCAAGAAAAATGCAGTTGTCATCAGTCTGCTAATGCAACCTCTCACAGGTTCACAAGTAGAATCTGAGTTGGTTCACAGTTTTGTAGAAACTAAAAAAATCTCTAGCTTCATAGGCAATTTCTGGAATATCATGTTAGACTAGCAATTACTATCATGTGAACCCATGTAAAACTAGAATATAAAAAAGGGAAAATAAAGTGCATCTAGCAATCTGAATACCTATCACCAAAAAATAAAACTTTGATATGAAATGTGGAGAGCTGACAGTATCAATAGCCTGGTTATTATTGTGTTCTTTTGATTTTAAGGGCCATATTTTGTCTCTCTCAGACAAGATTCTGGCCAAATAATTTTTCCAGTAGAACTCTGCACTGGCCTTAAAATATATAAAGAGAAGCAAGAGTCTGGAGCAAGCAGTTAGTGGTAGATGTAAGTTAAAGACAAAAGCTAAAATGGAAAAGCCTGAAAAACTTAACCAAATAGAGGTAAATATTTGGCTGTACTGCAGACATGTTTCTTGGACACTTTCTTCTGAATCTGAAGGATTG
The DNA here is from genome assembly GCA_013398995.1 of Alaudala cheleensis. Classification (NCBI taxonomy): domain Eukaryota; kingdom Metazoa; phylum Chordata; class Aves; order Passeriformes; family Alaudidae; genus Alaudala; species Alaudala cheleensis. Next base: position 81,191 of record VWYE01018649.1, read on the forward strand.
ATTTGGACAGTCGTAGTTAGTTATTTAATCTTTTGGAAATTTGAGAGCAATACATGTCTTTCTGCAGTTACCAAGTTGAGATGAGTCTGTGGTTTAATATCCTGCTATCTGAAAATTTACTGAGTCATATTATAGTATTCTGGTCTAGAAATAACTCCTGAGTTTTATAAACTATGAATACAAATAGGGTTTGTGTCTTTATGTTTGAGGGGTTTTTTTTTCGGTTTTTTTTCCTCATTAGGCAACTTCACTTCAAAACTTCCAAAGAGAAAGATGAAAACATGTCAATTAATTAGGTATGCTGAAAATATCTCTCCATTTTGAAGCAACTGAACTGTCTGTTTCAAAACAGAACAACAAAAGCTGCTTTCAGTCACCTTCCTGCTCACTCTAAGATAGTGAATGTTGCCTATCACATATGCAGAGATGAAGCTTTTTTACAGCTAATCAGGCAACTCACTAAATATTGAAGTCAAGTTGGAGAGATATATAGTCATGGTTCTCTTGGCAATACTCAGAAATATTCAGAAAAAATGATAAAAACATTCATACAATAACAATAATTCTGTTAAAAAAATCTTAATTTTATTATTTTCTAAACAGAGAATTTTTTTAAACATTATTGAATAAGAGTTCCAAGAGAATGAAGATGAAATTATACTGCAAATGAGGATGAAAGGATATTTACAGCCTGATATATAGTATAAAATTGTCTTGAATGTTACAAATTTTGGGTATGTCTTCAGAAAACTGAAAGAAGCTTCATGTTCTCAAAGTCTTCAAGTCTTCCTGGGGAATTAAAGAAGCATGGTACATGCTGAAGAGGCAATCAATCAAGGCACAATCATCCCAGGAGATTTCTAGAGTGGTTTGATGATAACTTCATCATCAAATCCCTGACAGAGATTTTGGAGGAGCCAAGAGAGGCTTTGTCTGCTTACTTTCATGCTTGCAAACATGGAAAATCAGGGTGAGGGACAGTATTGGCTGCAGGTGATCAATTTCAGGATTCTGAGGGAAGAAGATCAAGACAAAAAATTGGATCATAATTCTGGATTTTGAAAAAAAAGTATTTGGTCTTTGGCATTCCAAGATCTGCTTGTAAGAATCATAAGAAAAGCAATCTTGGAATGTAGTCATGGAATGCAACCACAGTTGTACAAATGCCAAAACCCACCTGGACTGAATCCAGCAAGCAATCCAGTCCTTCCTTGGATTGGAAAAGGCAACAAGAAGGGTTTCTACAGATATATATCAGCAGGAAAAAGAAGACTAGGGAGATCATGGGAGGCAGGGTGGAGAACTGCTGACAAAAGACACAGAGAAAGCCAAATACTCATTATCTTCAATTTGGGTCTTTATGGGTAAGCCCTCAGAAAAGTGAGGTTTCTGAGACCTGTGGGAAAGTCTGGAGAAAAGAAGAATTACCCTTGGTGGAAAAGGATCATGTAAGGGAACATTTAAACAAAACGGACATATATAAGCTGATGAGGCTTGATGAGATGCACTTGCAAAGGATGGGGGAGCTGACTGATGTAATTGTGAGGTCATTCTTGATAACCTTTGAAAGCTTATGTTGGCTGGCAGAGATGCCTGTGGTTTGGAAGAAAGCAAATGTTACTCTTCTCTTCATGAAGAGCAATAAGGAGGATGTGGAAAATCACAGGTTTTGTCAGCCTCATCTCCATCTCTGTGAAAATGATGGAGAAAATCCTTCTGGAATATTTTTCCAAGTGTTGAGGTCAAGTAAGTGTCTGATATTAGTCAGCATGCATCTGCAAAGGAGAAATCATCTCCATCTCTGTGAAAATGATGGAGAAAATCCTTCTGGAATATTTTTCCAAGTATTGAGGTCAAGAAAGTGCCTGATATTAGTCAGCATGTATCTGCAAAGGGTAAATCATCTTTGGCCAACATAAGTCTTTTATAATGAGAAGATTAGCTTTGTAGAAGAGGGAAGAACAGTGGATGTTATTTATTTTTACTTAAGAAAGGTTCTCAACATTATTCCCCATAACAGCCTCACAGACTTATGATACATGAACTAGATCTGTGAAAAATAAGGTAAATTGAAAACTGGCTTACCTATCAATTAAAAGAGATTTAATCAGTGCCAGCAAGTCCAGCCACAGGCCACTAACTAGAGATGCAACCAAAGGGTCTCATATTGTTTCATAATTTTGTTAATTATGTGTATGATACAACAGTGTGGAAGTCTAAATATTGCACAAAGGAGGAGTGTTCAATAAAGTAGAAATTTTTGCTGGCATTCAGAAGGACTTCAACTGGCTGGAGAGATGGGACAACATGAAGGACATGAAGCTGAAGAAAGGGAAATGACAAGTCCTGCACCTGGGGAAGAATAAGTCCATGCACCAGCCCAGGCTGGGAGCAAACCAAGTAGAAAGCAGTTTTGCAGAGAAGGGCATGGAAGTTCTGGTGGACAGCAAACTGAACTTGAGCCAGCAGTGTGTCCTTTCAGCTAGGAAAAGCAACTGAGCCTTGATTGCATTAGGAAGAACACTACTAACAGGTCAGAGAGTGGAATCTTTCCCCTTCTGGTGAAACACATCTAGAATGCTGGATCCAGTTCTGGTCTCCCCAGTATGAGAGAGACAAAGACCATAACAGAATATGGTCCCAAGCTAATGGCCACAAAGATGATTAGGGACTAAGCATCTGTCATAGAGGAGAGGCTGAGACACCTGGGGCCACTCAGATGGACAAGAGAAAGCTTAGCAAAATCTGACAGAGGAATAATGGAACTAGACTCTCAGTAGCAGCCTCTCACAGCAGAGGCTGTGAATATAAGCTGAAATGAAATAAATTACTTTTAAATGTGAGCAAAAAGTATTCCTCACAGTAAGCACAATTGTACACTGGAAACAGAGGGGCTAGGGAGTCTCCATCCCTGGACAAAATTCTCTAATTGACCCTTCTTTGTACAGGGGCATTGAAATCAAGAGTATTCAGGAGTCCCTTCTTACCTGAAGGCCTTGGACTCAGCAATTCAAAACTTCAGTGATTCTGTGATATGATTCTTCTATGAAAAGCCTTCACACCAGTTGTACTTATGCCAAATTTGCATTTTTAATATTGGTGTTAATGCAAAAAATTGTTTAGCAGGTGTATGTATCAGAAATTTCCATTGATCTACGTGAGCCCAAATGGCCCAGCCAGGTAGTGTGGTTATAGTATAAAGAGAATGATAATGGTTACCACTGTGTTAGGCTGCTCTTCATTCCCTGGGCTTAGCAGCCAGCAGTCTACTTGTGGGAAAATGTCATAAGACAATCTTTGGCATAAATCCATCAGAAGTTGAACTCCTACCTTCAAAACCAAATCACTACAGATTTGGTCTGTGATGGGCAGTGTTGCCCAAGGAACATTAACTATAGATCCTTTACCAATTTTTAATGTTTTCATACAATGTTTTAAGGTAAGTTTAATGTAAGGTATCCTGTTTCCACCAAGCAAAACTCCTACAGTCATGACAAAGAGGAAACTCTAAGGTTTTGTAATTTTTTTTTTAGCTTAGGACTAGATTTCCTAAGTATCTGGAAACACAATACATTGTGTGATCAGGAAAGGAAGGCATTCTCTTGGCTCTGAGAATTCTTGAAAGATAGATCCATGTATAATTGCCAGTCTATACTTCAACATTCAGAAGAGCGAAGTGCAGTGATATAGAATGTCACTCTTTGAAGAAGAAAAAGGTAAAAGGGAAAGCTGATGTTTGTCCTCAAAACCATGTGTTGTTTCCTTTCATTTATATAGCTAGCATATTTCTTAAATTCCCACAATTTTTCATTCCAGCAGTCATAGAAAGATAGTGTTATTGAATAGAAACAAGAAGACATATTTCTTCAATTTTGTTTAGAACTGTATTTTGTAGAAAGTTTCTAATTATATCCATAAAATTATTAAACAATAGGATTGCTATAGATTTCAGCGATGAGAGGCTGGTTGACCTAAGTGGGTTGATAAGATGAAGGATGGAAAGGTTCCTGCTGTTCAGCTTAACCAATCTCTTAATCAGAAGTTCTCCAAATTTTAACCAATCAAAATTCTCATTCGAAAGCTCATCTTGTATATGTGTGTTATCCCAACCATATGGGCAAAATTGCAGTAAGATGAGTCCGTGTGATAGCTCCTTTGGGTTGGTTTTATTATTTTTATTTTTTGATCATTCTATTGCTGCAGTGATTAGGATTTCAGGCAGTGAGCTAAAACAATATATTACTAGACTGGCAGTCAATCAGATCACTATCACTTCAAACATCATTTAAGAAGATCTACATTTTTTATTATTTATATAGCTCCATCGTTCATGGTGCTACATAGAACAAATCAAAGACAGATTCCCTGCCCCCTAAGAGCTTACAGTCTAGGCAAGTACAAGAACAACAGGAGAAGATAACACAGGCAGGGGACAGAGAGGGGTAGTAAATGAAAGTAAAGACAATTAGATTACAGTCACATGAAAAGCTAATGTTTTTATCTTGGTGGATACAAACTGGGGAGAAGAAGTGTTTGAGTAACTTTATTTTAAATTAGAACAAGATTTAAAGGAAGGCCAGAAGAAAAGGGCTTTGAAAATAAATTTCATAGTGTCAGAGGTGCTTCTTTAGGAAGGCAGAGAGGCAAGACTGGAAGGGAACAGGACACCAGCTTGTCTGAGGCTGGAAAGCAATGATCCAAGTGAGAGAAGCCAACCTCAGCAACCCTTTGTTTTCCTATACACTCTTGAAATTCTGACAGAAACACAATTGCTTCTGTACACTTAGTTCTGCCTTAAGTATTATATCTGTATGTGTTTTGGGGCTGTATTGGATAAAATCTTGATTCCTCTGAAGTAAGAGTTTTGACACTTTTTTCAAAGGTGTATTTCAGTAATCATATTTTGTGTTTGTTGATGTATTTAGAGACCAAGTGGAGTTGTGTCTGAGGTATTTGACAGTTTTCTAATATCCTTAATATAAAAACAATAATACATTCTTTTATAGCATAATGTTTTACCTCCTAGTATGATATTACCTCTGCTCATGATCCCTCTTCCCTGAAAATACTTTTATTTTGTAGGGCATTTCTCCTATTTGTGGATTTGGATTTTGGCACAATATGTTTTTTCCGTCATAAACCATGTCTTTTAAATTCTGACATACTAACAAGTTAGTGTAGCAGGACTAAACTAGGTTATTTTGGGGGTTGTGAACACTATGGACAAAATCAGGAAAGCTTAATGAACAGAGCCTCAAGTAATAATAAAATTAAAGAAAAGGTTATTCCAAATTTATACTGAATTCTTCAACTGAAAATTGAGACAGAAGCTTCAGAAAGAAATATCACATATAAAATCTGCCAGATACTCCCTGTATATGTCTGTACTTACATTTATATAAAAGGAGAATACCATTAAAAAGGCCTGCTGATGTCTATAATTGGACATATCCTCATTTACTATAAAGCACCAGAGATCTCTTGATTTAATCCAACCATTTGGCTCATAACTTTCACTACCAGTCCTTCACAAATGACATTTATCAACAAGATAAAAGGGGGTTTGCCCTTTTTTTCTAATTATCTATTGCTATACAACCATGCTGAGGCAACCTGATGGCAACCTAAATGGTGTGCCTTCTGTGTCCTAAAGATTATAGATGTCTATTTTAATTGAAACAGACACAGGAGGGAAAAAAGTCCTGCTCAATTTTTACCTCCAATTGTCATCCACCAGACAGCGCCATTTCACTGAGCTGTAACTGCTTCAAAATTCCTCTCTAGAGTGACATTTGAGGTCAGACAGAGAAGCACCCATCATCCTGTCCTGAGAAATCAGCAGATTAATTAAGCTGTTATATGAAACCACATAAATCAGCCATATATGGATTCCAAATCTTTGTGGGCCAGATACTCTCTTGATTTTTGCTGGGAAGTTCCATCAATTTTAATGACAGTATAGAGATTTATGCAGAAATTTATGAGAATTTTGAAATTTTGGGTAAGCCTTTCAGAGGCCTTTCAGAACAAGGAATTTTTCCTCAGAATTGAGGACATTTTTTTTTGCAGCAATGAAAAGAAAATGAAGTTTTTGAAGAAATTGAAAGAAATTGATCTTTTTCAAGTGCAGAACTATCAGTAGCACTTTCTATTCTTTTGGGGGTCAGATCTTTATTAGTTAATTTTCTGAAAATGTCTGAATAGAAAAATAATTACTAATGCACAACAAAGTAACAACATGAGTTAGTGTATGATTGTTGAAAAAAACCCCATTATCCTACTACGAATCTGTGGAGCCATGGATTTCTAGTCTTGATCTTTAATACAAATCTTGAACTACTTTGCATATTTCCCTCAATAAAGGAAGGGTGAAATTCTTACCAAAGTGTTAATTAAGCCACACTGTCTCTGTGATAGAAGTTTTGTTCCTTGGGGAACTTTGACCGAATAAAATATTTGGGAGATATTCTGCATTCACTCTTACTTTGGCTCACATAAAGCTTAATGAGAATTAGTCTTGTGCATCAAGGTGAGAATGAAATCCTGCTTTTTTTCAACATCCTCAATGGAGAAAAGAACATAATGTGTGTTTGAATATAATACAGCATTTTATTACATGATTTTACAAATTTTATTGTAAATCATCAATCAAATGCAATAGCCAATTTTTTTCCATTCCAACCCATCATAATTAGGAGTTTTCATTGTGTTATATGACAGTTACTCTTTTCCCCTTTGTGTTTTAAAGAATTAACTTAAATATAAATTATGTAAGTATACTCATTTCCAGAAAAATTGCTTAAAGTGTTTTTACCTTCTTTATACTTCAGACAAAGATAACCTGTTGTTTGTTATCACATAAATGGGGATGAAACTCACAAATATAAGAGAATTTGCTTTCTCAGTCCCTGCTCACAATGGAAATGGCCAGCTCAATCTCTATGAAGATTTATGATATCTGGGTAGTAGACACAAACCTCCCATTTACCCCCAAATTTCATTATATAATTTCAACAGTTTGGATGATATGTCTTATATTTCTGTGCCATAAAGATGATGATAAGATTAAATTAAACTTGAGTAAACAACCAATCTCACCAATGACTTATTATCTATGATTGTTTTAATGGCTTTTGGGGGGTTTTCCTAATTAGTCAAATTAATTTTTTTCCATGTAAAGATCATCTTTATGATCTTTCTTGGCTGACATAACATTCCTACATAGCCCATACTATACATTTCTTATTGAGATACAAATAAATTTACAGCAGACAGAGGTGCAAGATTCAGCATCTGTAGGGCAGTATTTCAAAATGTTATGTCCAGGAACTCACCACAGTCAGGACATATAAGTTAGCTTTGAAGCAGCTGAGAGCCAAATCCTGCAAATATTATCACAATGTGCTGTAATGGCTTCTGTCAGAAATCCCAGCAAACTCTCTTGTCACAAACTTAGTGGCAAGAATCATCAGGATAGGGCACTAAGCTGAAGCTAAGTACCAGTACTGACACAAAATACTGCACATATGTTGCTCAAATCACACAGCAAAACCTAACCAACTAAAACTGACATAAATTTAATGCTTTTTTTTTCTCTCTTTTTTTTTTCTTTTTTTAAATTTTGTGCATTGGATTCAAACAGCAAACTGAGTGCATATTAACTTCTATCACAATGTGGTCAAGAGGTCTGTGTCTTTTACCATTTACACACAATTGTTCATGACAGTATGTTATCAGCTTAGTGGAGACCAGGGGTGTAGCATGGTAAGCAATGGTGGTAGTGCACCTATTTTTTTATATTATATAACTTGAAAATATGTCTCTTCTAAGATTCCTTTTTCATGATAAAAATAGTTTTCACCAAACGTTGGTGGTGCGCACGCACTACCACTCATGCTTGGCATCACACCCCTGACGGAAACACATGTTCTTATTTTGTTGATAAAAAGTATTACAAAAATTTCCATACAAAAACTATTTTCATAGAAATCTTGCATTTCCACAAATAAACCTGAACATTTTTTTTTTTTTCGGGAAAAAAAAAAAAACTGCTCAAGAATTTTGTTCATTTAGTACCGTGACTGAATTGAAAAATGCAGTCCTCCTTTAAGTTCTTGACACTCACTTCTTTTAGGTGACCCATCCCACTTCCAACATTAGCGAGAATTGCACAGGCTCCATTGAGTTCAATTAGTAGCAGGAACAAGTGTTTCAAAACCCATTCAGGCTAAAATGCAAGCCCTCTATGTGTGAAATACACTGCTTCCCACCCCCCTCCCTCTTTTCACAATTATAGAAAAGAAAATTAATTGCTTATATCTAAAGGCTGTAAGATACATTCCTTTGTACTAAGGAAACTTTCATTCATCTAAAAATTGGGTCAAAATTCTGGAAATATTTCTGTTGGTTTTTTAGATCAAAGTTCCAACCCAGCTAATTTTTTTTTTAAATTATTTACTCAGTTCAGTGTCACAAACAGTCCAAAAAAAAAAAAAAAGAAAAAAAGGAAAAAAAAGCAGGTGAGCATTGTCATATTCATTCTTCTATTCATGGGATTCATGTTTCTTCACTTTTAACATTTCTTCCATCCAGGAAGATCATATTGCCTTATCCAGATGGTAGTTTCAGTCTACCAGCAGTCACCAACTTTTCTGTGCTAGGAAGTTCAGAAGAGCATATGGTTTCTTGTTCCACTACAGTTCTGAGACATTACTTTTACTAGACTCCTTCTGCGGTTTGCATCATCTTGGGCATTCATTCTCCCTTTTCTGGCAACCGTTGAACATCAAAAAGGAACCTGTAACTTCTCACTGAGACTGCATTTGAAACCAGCCACAAAACTCACATGGAACATTCATTCATTCAGAATGGTGGAAACCCATGACAAACAGCATAACCCTGCATAACTTGGTTGATCCATGATGCTTGTGATTCGAGTCTGGCCATTGCAACTGCTGAGATCACAGAGTCTCTAGTTCATAGACACAGCGGCATGAGGTAACTCATTTTATTTTGCACTTGTTGCATATTTCCACAGGAAACATTCTCGCAAGGTTGTTTGGAAAAAAAGACGACAGTTTGTGCTTGGGGTATTTGGCTTCCCAGCTCTATGCCATGGTTTCTTTACCTGGCAACCTTCTGTCGTTAAACGTGTGCATGTTGATAACTTCTTCTGTTTTCACAATAACAGGGGCCTGTGGCTTGTGTTTTAATCGACGCTGACACTTCAGAGACATCCTTAGCTCCTCTACCATGGCACTACAGAAGGACCTCTACAGAAGGAAATAGAGGAACAAGAGAAAAAAAATAGCTGTAAGAAATTACTAACTGCAATGTCTAGAAGCAGATTCACTGTACTGGCACAGCCTTGTCAGTCTTTGCTTGGTCCCAGTCTGAAGCTCTAAGCAAATTTCTGGCCTTATTATATGCATCACATAATAACTAAAATTACTTATCAAGCTGTGATGACTCAGTTTAAAAATCACCTTGCCTCTACAATTGTTTTTCTGGCAGGTACTGAGTCTGGATGCATATGTTACATACAATCTTCAAGCAGACTTTCTGTCAACAGGTTAGCTTTACAGTACAGTATCTGAATGTAACATGTTACACATTCAGTAGAATCTCCTGACCATATTAGTGGTAGTCAATATATAATTGTCTCATTTGGCTTTCAAATAAAAACACTGCTTTATTTCTGAACTGTTATATCTTCATTATTCATACAAACCTGAAGCTTGAAGATTAGGTCCAGATAATATTTAAACATCTCACCCTACTTAGTTGACTGGGAACATAGATGGAACTGGATTCATAAAAGTCTGCATTCAGCTTCCAACCTCTAGGGCTGAATGCACTCTAAGCAGTAAGACACTCAGCTTTCCCCATTAAAGTTTACAGCTTTGTCATTTGGCAACAGTAGAAATTCTGTGAAACACACTGCTGCTTGGCTTAGTGATGGATCCTATTAGAATTCACATTCTAGCTCTCCATGCATGGTTATCAATCCAATAGGTATGCTCTGAAAGGACCTAATGAACCAAGTTCTTTAAAAAATGTGGGAACAGCTAAAGAAGAAGATGTGGCAGATATCCTTTTCTTTGGTGCAACCAGTCATCAGCTGGAGCATTAGAGCTGAACATGGGTCACATTTTAAAGTGTCAATATAATAGCATCTTCTGCCAGAGAGATTTAAGCTTGTGTCTCAGTAAACAGCTATTACCTACAGGCATCAGACCATTCCCAGGTAAAGTCACTTGCTGCCTACTGATCCTGTTCCACTTGGCAGAGTAGCAGTCAACAGAGGAATAGAGAGAGAAAGGGAAACAGGGAAAACATGAGCTGTTCTGCAGATTAGGGATGAGAGCACACAGGAGCAGAAAGGCTTCAGTAGTAGTTCCTGTTTCACTGAGAACTTCAATAGTTTTACATGAAATACGGTTTTGTGCAGAAGAGTGCAATCATGAGTTGTCTAAATCAGCAGTTAGAACTGAACATGAATCTAACAAATCCTGAACAAATGCCTTCTTCCCTGATCCTGTGCATGAATGAGGGAACAGGCAGGTGGGAAGCAAAGGAAAGGATAATTTTGCTCTGGGTGTGATACACTTCCTTTGAAGAATTTCTTTCTCCTGCTGAGTTTGAAATAAAGGAATAATGCCAACTCAACTTACAATAGAAGTGATTTTACCACCTACAACAAAGAAAAGTTTAAGTCATGAGTTCAAAGGAGAAGAAGGTATATTTCTCTGGCTCAGAGTCAAGTACATGTCCTTCAGAGGCAAAAGTTTGGCATTTCTGGCCCAAGTGCAATGTGCACGGGGTTGACATCCAAGACAACTCTCTTTGTGTGGCTGAAATTCCTAATTGAATGGTCTGAGTGTAATATGACAGATTTTATTGCATAAGGTATCTTTGCTGAGCATTGTGTAGAAAATAGAAAACTGCACCTCCTTATCCTGCTATACTTTGAAAGAAAATATTTAATTCTCTTGGACAGTCCCTTTTTTCTAATAAAGTGCTGTTGCTTAACAGCAAAGCTGCCACTATGATTATGAAATTGAAATTAACCCTGAAATATTTTAAAAGGGCAAAATTTAATTTAGTATCCCCTAATGCCTTACAGGATAAGTTGCTAAGGCTTGAAGATCGTGGCATTTCCACTATGTGAGGAACTTAGCACATAACTCTGGGATTTCATAGGGAATCCATTAAGAAGTAAATGGTGTGGCTCAGCACTGCACCACTTGTGGCCATTTTACGGCTCTCACCTCTGGAATTAAAGACCTAGCTAAAACATTCTAAGGAACAAAATCCTTCTAAATTTTAAAATTATGCATTAGCTCTTAAAACTTTCAGGATTGTGTCCCTTGTCTTTTTATTTTTTTGCCAAGACATATAAGAGTGCCAAATTAGAACAAATCCTTTTCAAGAGGAATCAATCTGCCAAAACCTTTGCAAAAACCTGCAAAGGATATAAATTATTAGGTAATATCAGTAGGAAATGGATTACAACCAACATCCAAGAGGTGAGAAGATATATGTCAACATTCTGAAACCCTGAAAATGAGATCTCAAGAAACCTGCCAACATATTTTATCTGAGAATTTTACCTGGATATCAATACCTCATTAAAATATAAATGTTTGAATGAGTGACAGTCTCAATAAAGCAGATACCACAACTTTGAGAGAGTTATTTTATATAAAATATTCTTCCATTCTGTGCTTTCAAATTATTTTTTACAAATTGTTTATGGGATCTTGTATGTACATACGGTAATGAAAATATTGTTTCTGATTAAGAGTATTGGTACATATCTTCTGTTTATTTGTTTGCTTGTTTCCAATTTCACTCCCTGGAATAGTAATGTATTTTAAAAATATTATTTCAAGGCCATGTAAGAGTTTATGATCCAGATCTTTTTTCTTCTTTGGGTTCTACCTGAGAAATATAAGGAGGAGTTTTCACACATATTAAAAAAGTAATATTCAATAAATTTTAGAAAGGTTTTATGGTTTACTTTTTAATTGAAATTAATATTTTTTGTGTTCTTTCACTGTTAAGATATACTTTTTGGAATATTAAGACATGAAAAAAATAAGCAGCTCCAGATTTTTTTTTTTTTTGGTGACAGATAAAAGACATCTTCAGATAGAATTTGAGAAAAGGTAATCTAATGTTTTGATCCTGAATTCAGTTGCTAGGGGAAAACAGCAGAGTGCTCACAGAACTGAAGACCTACATTTCAAAACTGCTGTCCATCATTAAATTGAGCACTTTAGTGTATATTACAAGACTCTCCACTTAATCCAAAGAAAATAACCTTTTGCTCCCAACTTACCTTCCACAGTGCAGGCATGTTACAAGAACATTGGTTATGATCGATTTTTTACTAACCCTTACAAAGTCATAAGTTGTCTTCTTAAATGCTACCAGAAAGTAAAAGCTGCCTCCAAGTCATCTTAGATATAAGCAAATGCTAGAAGAGTTTAGCAACAGCATACATCTCTCTAAACCATAGTGCACATAAGTGCATCTCTTTTGTTGTAGCATATCATGATGAAACATAAGAAAAAAAAAAGTGTACAAAAGATCATTTTAATCAGAACTGTAGTTCTTAGCCTTCTAACACAAAACAATTTTGAAAAAAGTTCATCTCCTTAAGATGAATAAAGAAGTAACTGACACCTCTGACATTCTTTGCCACAGCTGACATCTCACAAGTCATGGAGAATGAAGATGAGAATTTTGCAAAATTCTGCCTACAAGCTGATTTAGACAGCCTTGTGCATGGCTTTACTGCATGAGGAAAAAAATGTATTTTTGCACATGTGTATTAATATGAAAAGTAAATAATACTTACACTGCTTGCATTATTTTGTTTTATGGAAATTTAGAAAGGTAATTAGAAATCATAATAGAATTTGTTAGACACATAATTATGAGACTATCACCATGAATTTTTCCTTTGACAGCCTAGAAAGAGCAACAGGAAGAGAGAACAGCATGCCTGCAGCACTCTAAACATTCTGATTTAAGTGATCAATAGTGTGTTTTAAATAAAAAAATCTCCAATCGCTGGTTTATATTTTTCCCTTGTTTGATGCAGGTAATACACAACTGACTGTCAACATTCAAAAGAAGGATTTCAGATTTACTGAGAAGTTCATTACTTCCAGTCTTATCTGTCAGGAATTATTTGAAGATTTGTTTAATTATCCTAAAGCAGTAACAAAAATAATCCTGTATTGTCTTGTTGTGTTATGGGTCATTGTTCCAGCATCTAGGAGGACATATCAATCAAACTGCTTTTTGTCTTGAAGTTAGCTGAGAATAAATGAACTGTCCTACCCTGACTCTCCCTCCTAATCAGTTTCTGATTCCTATGCCACTCCTTCAGGGATTTTAAATATGTGTACAGAAAACCTGTCAATCTTAAACCCTCTAGACAGAAGAACAATCTTATCAAAACACTGGCTTAGGATCATCATGAAGAGATGAACAATTAAAAAGAAAATAACCTCAGAAAAAGTGAAATCATATATCACAGTAGTTGGAGTACAAAAATTTCAAAGTTGAAGTGTAATGATCAGATTTTTAGGTTATTTAGTTATATACTTCTTCTTAAGCATGACTGCAGATCGAAGCTTGCGCATATATATGTGCGTACTATACATATCTATATATGCATAATATAGTTACATTAAAAATGTTTTGCCACTGGCTTTTCTGATACAGTACAGTTTCAATCCATAGCAAGTATAATGCATAAACACATTTCAGACTAAATTCACACCAATTACCTGAACACATCACCAGTATATTCTCAATTTTAGATTAAGCAATTATTTGGGATTTTGGTAGAAATAGAACAAGAAACCATTTTAGGAAGTTATTTTCAGACCAAAGTATGACTTGTATGAAACAGAAATTTCGCTGCCCACTCAAATGAAGACGATAAGTATCAAGGAAAGTGAAAATTTTAATTACACAGATAAAGCATTGTGTTCACTGTAGTATCTACAAAGTCACCACCAGTGGAGTAGTTCCAGACAGCTTGATGAAGCATGAGGTGCTTTACCCTGTAACTGAATGCGGGTTGTTTCAAGGGCTTTTGTAGCTATTTGACAGAGAGGATCAACAAAAGTCTGATGGGACTGACCCTTCCAATAATAAAACAACACTGACACAATTTTCTGCAGGCTAAAGTGCTCACTGAGTTTTAGAGTTATGAGATGAACTTAGATGACATACAGCACCTCACTGCAGGCCACTTCTCGTGTTTATTGTAAGTGTCTCCCAGTGGGACAATAAAATTCCAGCTTGCCTTAAATAAATTATCAACAAGTGTCAAAAAAAAAAATAAAAACATATAAACGAACAAACAAAAAAGACCCACCAAAAAACAATTCAGCCACTCTCAAATTCTAAAATTTATTTCCTAACAGAACAAAATGCACTCTGGTGGATGACAGAGACTTTCAGGACAGCAACACTTGAGTTCATTTAAAGTCTTCTGAAACTATTTTCCTTGTTTCCAGCCTGACAGCTACGCTTCTTCATGTGGTTGATGGGGAACTTCCATTAGTGCAGAAAGTTTTTCTCAAAGTGATTTTGTTTAGCTCTGCCAGCAGCCTTTTTGGCCATCACACTGACCATGATGTTTTTCTGACTCACCTGTGGACCTAGGCTGGGGCAGAAGTGATTGCACTTGTGTGGTTCCACTCTTTCCTCTCAGAGAAATCCCAGAGGATGGCATAGGGCAATTGCTCATCAGCCCCGAGGGCTCTCTCTCATGCAGAATTCCACAAGGTTTCATCCTGTCATCTCTCCTTTCAACATGTATATGAGGCCACTGAGGAGATAATGAAATAATTTGGGCTGTGGTGTCATCGACACGCAGATGATACACAGTCCTACTCTATTTTCAGACCAGGATGGTGCAGTCATTTTGGGTTTCCAGTGCCTGGCTGAAATAGGGGGGTGATGGCAATTTAATCCCAGGGAGACAGGTGCTGTGTTGGACAGGCAAGCACTCACAAGATATCTTCTATGCTCATTTTTCAGTTCAACCTCTTCTGGAAGAGGTCAACAGTCTCACATTTCTCTAGGTTTGGGTCTGTGTTTTCAAACTCAGAGTGGCAATAACTGCTATTTGTTATTGACATTTAAGTCAGAGGCAATAATTTCCACTGATGCAAACCTTGTCACACCAGCCCAGATCTTCTTCCAGAACATGGTACTGCTGTCTCGTGTCCCTGGACAATGGCTACACATGACTGGCAGGGGTTGAACAAGGACTGAGAGCAATTAATAGTACTTGAGCCATGTAGCTGTCACTGAGAAAACAAATAACAGAATATTTGGCACTGCCTAACTGGTTTAGAACAATAACCATTGCAATGTTAATGGGTGTGTATTTTGCAATCACATCTGTGCAGATATTTCTCTGCCTTTCAGCAGGGGCAATCCTGGTTGCACTGAGCCAATCCCCTGAGATCTTGCTTTCTCAGCCACAGGATGTGAAGGTTCATTCACTTGTTGAATCATCTTTGATCCTATATCTAAATTCATTCTTTTTGTCCAAGGAATGCCAGGTTTGTTGATCACCAGGCATGGTGAAAGAAAGTGATGATATGCAATCAATGCTTTGCAGTACCAATCTATCTGGATTTAAATGCTTTGTATACCATAATCTCAAAATAAATAGTTAATTTTACAGAAATACTTTAGAAAATAAATATAACCTTTCTTATCTGAATTCTAAACAGTTTTGTTTTCAAATTTTGCTCAGATTGAGTCATCTGTACTTTGTTCACTGTTAAAATTTATAGTTGTTTTATAGTTCAGTGTGATAGTATGAACTTAATGAGAAATTTGGCATGGCCTCAAATCATATTGAACAGAGAGAGACTTTTAGTATTAACTTAATGGCAAAGAGTTTTTCTACTGTTTTGAAAACACTATTAAAGTCATATGCAGTACAAAATATCAAAAAGTTTACCAGCCATTTCTCTACAATTATATGGTTTCATCTGACAGTCAAGGATATTTTCTCAATCTAAGAGTTGTAGGAAGTGCTTGTTATTTTGCTGACTTAGACAAAAGTAAAAGTAAATAAATCAGCTGAACTAAACTGTATTTGCTACTACATTTAACTGATCAATTAAAAATCAAAAGTTTAATTTTTTGTATTAAAATATTATTTGCTAAAGTAATATTTAGAGGAAGACAATGAAAAATTATTAGAAAGACATGAATGCTTTATAATCTGTCATTTTTCATATTGGAATGAAAAAATGTTTTCATCAGAGGAGAAAATAATCATAAAATGTGTTTCTTCTTTCTCCTGATAAGTGAAAGTGACCCATATTTGCTATAAAGTAAGTAACATGTAGAGGTTTCCAAAATTTTTTTAAACAATTTTAAATTCTTGTCAAACTTAAAATTCCATACATCAGACCTATAATTTAAGCTCTGATCTTTGAGTGAATGAATCTGGAACCACAGTGATCTTTCTGTACTTGCATACTTATGTATTTATGTAATGGTCAACTTTACACACACTTCTATATTTTCAGTTGTTTTTTGGAAGACAGAAATTAAGACATTAAAAATACCTCAGAAAAAAAGGTCCATTACCAAACAGATACAGGTTGAGCTGCAATCAAAAATCAAAATGGAGTTCTTGGTTTTAGTATTTTATTGTTTGCAAATTACTTTAAAATGCCACAGTTGATAACTTCTTTTTTCCACTTTTTTTTTTCTTTTTTTTTTGTCTTCTGTTATGTTCTTTCTGGTGTTTAGGGGTGTGGGTTGGATTTTGGGTTTCGGGGTATTTGTTTTGGTTTGTTGGGTTTTGTAACAATTCCTTCCCTTAGAAAATATCCTCTAAAATATACTTACATGGTTTCCAATAGGGCATTTAATTAAAATTAATACCTGAAATTCACATAATCTCTACACTTAGACACACACAAATTAACCATACAAGTTTATACATACTCATACAGTGCTCAGGGGACTACAGGATGATAGAAGTTGTCAATTTTCCAACAGCGTATCTGCGGAATGCAGTGTGCTAATGTTGGAAAAACCTTTTCTTACGTGACCTGTCTCAGCTGCTGCTTTTCCCAGCCAAAATTGAAATTTCTGAGGTTACTCCATTAAAAAATGTGACACAAAAATACAGATTACATCCTCGACTGTAGAGTGTATAAAAGCTACTTGGGATATAAATCCCAAAGCTTTTTATTTCAGTTTTCCAAGAATGGCCAACATTCTTTTGTTTCTTGTAGCCTGAGGAACAGGCTTTTCAACTTTAAAATCTTTTGAACTTGTCTCCCCCTGGAAAAAAATCACTAGGCTGAGATTTACTTTGTTACTGTTCCAAAACTATTATAAATTATTGTCCCAAATTCTAAAGCTTTTGATAATAAACTATTAGGAATATTTTTGAACTCCAGCAAAACTGATATAACTGAATTTTTTTGAGAAAGAAAAGTACTTTACTGAAAACTAATTTAGTAAAATTTAGAAAAATAACCCATACCACCACACCATAAAATATTATGGAAAAATAAGAAGAATCCTAAAACCTTTTGATTTTTTCATATGAAATTACTGAAATTTGGTTTTGCAGTGTTAGTGAGATAACAATTAAAGATTAAAATACTGTGTCATATCCTGCTGACAAGAAGCATCACAATATTTCAGTGATTGTTAACTTCTTCCTGTAAGTTCTTTCCATATAGGACAAGCTATATATTTGCACTTTGCTAACATGAATTCTAAAAAGAAGCATTGTAAGACATAATGAATGAAACTTATCCCAGGACAAACAGATTGTGAAAGGACCTTGGAAAATAAACTGTTAGCATTTACACTGACTCCATGTAAACAAATTGAGAACAGTTTAATCATATTTGAGAGAAGCAAAATCAGGATGAAGTGGAACTATGGTCAGAGTGCAACAGGTGTTTCAGCCTATCAGCTCTTGGCCTCTCCTTGCCAAGGGTGTGGGACCACTCGGTCAATAAAACTGGGTTTGCAGATAACATCTCCAGCCAATGTCACCCTTTCCAAAGAAACCCTGACCAAGATAGGCACAAGGACAACAATTTACAAGGGTGACAACAAGTAATGGTCTATATGTCCGTGGCACTGCCTTCATCAATACTGTGAATTTCATCCTAATGTTTTCAGCAGTGCACTTGCATTTTCTATCACACAGCTGACACTTACAGTAGTAACTAATCACTGTGTAAAGGTGGTATGAAAATGGAAATAATCTCAGAGAAAACTTAAAAAAAAACCCAAACGCACAAAATCAAAGGGAAGGTCAATAAATTCTCAAACTGAGAATCATCAATATATTATGCTAAATATTAATGGTCTTCCAGGTCAATGTTTTCCCTGGCATTTACGATAATAATATGAGCTATACAAAACTAAATGTGTGAAACGGACATAAACCCATAATGTATTGAAGCACATCAATTAAAAAAAAAAAGAATAGAGGAAAGACACAGTAATTGTTTTAAATGGCTTCTGTTTCTAACCTTGCTTATTCACTGCCCTCTGAGTGCCTGTAAATAAGGGAGCAGGTCATTCAGCAGCAAAAGCAATTATAAAATGCAAATGACTGAGCATTTATTGTCAAGATTGGCTAGATAAAAAAGGTCTGATAATAACATGTTCCGAAGTAGATGACATAATTAGATGTTTGTATCAGAAACAATGGTAAATAATACAAGCCCTTAGCATTTTCAAAAAGGCTGCAATTAAACAATAGGTAAGCATTTGTGACATACATTTTATTAAAAAGTGACAATTAAATTTCCCTCTCAGAAATTAGAAGGCACCATCTTGTGGTTGCTCTGCAGGAATGCAGACAGGATAACCTCTGACCTACCATCTCCACCTAGCCCTTCCCACTGCGCCATCTGGAATATCAACATTCTGCCATAGACAAGGATATGGGCTCTGCCATTCCCAGCACTTTCTCTGAAGGAAACAGTGTGAATATGTACTGGGCAAGACTAGAAGAGTTATCTAGTCCAAAATACACTCCAGGTTATGGCATTATTAAAACCTGTGTGTGAATAGAAAATTCAGAATTACTAGCAATGACAGCCAAACCACATTTAATTTCTAATAAGTTTAGGATCAAATCATACCATAACCTAAAGACTCTGCAGCTCATTAAAGCTGCATGAATTTTTGAGCCAGTTAAGATCAGAAAGTCGTGTTCCTGCTGTCCTTACATTATAAAAACGTTTTGAGCATTTTGCAGAAAGTGTTTTAAATTGTTGTATTTGATTCATTTCAGGCAAGAGTCATCGAGATAAATTTGTGCCAACTCCAAAGACATAGTCTCATATCCAGGTCACAGCTCAGCATTCAGAATTTCTTGTTCCATGTAATTTGCAGCTGTAAGAAAAAGTTCTGTATGTAACGTGTATATTCCTAGCTACTGAACTCTGCTTTGGGCCCAGTTCTGCCAAGTGCTCAGTCACTGGGCCTTGTGAGACAAATATCCACACTGATCTTTCTCAAATCAATTATGCAGCAGAGNTTGCAGATAACATCTCCAGCCAATGTCACCCTTTCCAAAGAAACCCTGACCAAGATAGGCACAAGGACAACAATTTACAAGGGTGACAACAAGTAATGGTCTATATGTCCGTGGCACTGCCTTCATCAATACTGTGAATTTCATCCTAATGTTTTCAGCAGTGCACTTGCATTTTCTATCACACAGCTGACACTTACAGTAGTAACTAATCACTGTGTAAAGGTGGTATGAAAATGGAAATAATCTCAGAGAAAACTTAAAAAAAAACCCAAACGCACAAAATCAAAGGGAAGGTCAATAAATTCTCAAACTGAGAATCATCAATATATTATGCTAAATATTAATGGTCTTCCAGGTCAATGTTTTCCCTGGCATTTACGATAATAATATGAGCTATACAAAACTAGATGTGTGAAATGGACATAAACCCATAATGCATTGAAGCACATCAATTAAAAAAAAAAAAAGAATAGAGGAAAGACACAGTAATTGTTTTAAATGGCTTCTGTTTCTAACCTTGCTTATTCACTGCCCTCTGAGTGCCTGTAAATAAGGGAGCAGGTCATTCAGCAGCAAAAGCAATTATAAAATGCAAATGACTGAGCATTTATTGTCAAGATTGGCTAGATAAAAAAGGTCTGATAATAACATGTTCCGAAGTAGATGACATAATTAGATGTTTGTATCAGAAACAATGGTAAATAATACAAGCCCTTAGCATTTTCAAAAAGGCTTCAATTAAACAATAGGTAAGCATTTGTGACATACATTTTATTAAAAAGTGACAATTAAATTTCCCTCTCAGAAATTAGAAGGCACCATCTTGTGGTTGCTCTGCAGGAATGCAGACAGGATAACCTCTGACCTACCATCTCCACCTAGCCCTTCCCACTGCGCCATCTGGAATATCAACATTCTGCCATAGACAAGGATATGGGCTCTGCCATTCCCAGCACTTTCTCTGAAGGAAACGGTGTGAATATGTACTGGGCAAGACTAAAAGAGTTATCTAGTCCAAAATACACTCCAGGTTATGGCATTATTAAAACCTGTGTGTGAATAGAAAATTCAGAATTACTAGCAATGATAGCCAAACCACATTTAATTTCTAATAAGTTTAGGATCAAATCATACCATAACCTAAAGACTCTGCAGCTCATTAAAGCTGCATGAATTTTTGAGCCAGTTAAGATCAGAAAGTCGTGTTCCTGCTGTCCTTACATTATAAAAACATTTTGAGCATTTTGCAGAAAGTGTTTTAAATTGTTGTATTTGATTCATTTCAGGCAAGAGTCATCGAGATAAATTTGTGCCAACTCCAAAGACATAGTCTCATATCCAGGTCACAGCTCAGCATTCAGAATTTCTTGTTCCATGTAATTTGCAGCTGTAAGAAAAAGTTCTGTATGTAACGTGTATATTCCTAGCTACTGAACTCTGCTTTGGGCCCAGTTCTGCCAAGTGCTCAGTCACTGGGCCTTGTGAGACAAATATCCACACTGATCTTTCTCAAATCAATTATGCAGCAGAGAAGTGAATTATTTAACATGAAAAGTTCAATAGTTCTTCCCTGTAAATGTATGTGAAATATAAACAAGTATTTATGTACTTATTGTTTTTATTGCTTTTATAATAAATTGTAATAGTAAGTGTTTCAGAGAGGTTAATTTAATTGATGCTTATGTTATTGATTGTATAACTCCAGAAATACCCTGTTGGCATTACTGGTTTAGTACATGTTGAGGCCTAATCTAGTACCTTTTACTATAGGAAGTATAAGACCTCATCTCTTAACAATAATTAAGGTATGTGTCTCATTTCACATTATTTTAAGTACTTAAAAGTTCAAAATTAGTAAAATTTACATCTGCTATTTTTATACAAGCATACCTAGTTCCATCCTGCTGAAGGCTCAATGAGTTTTCAATGGCTAGAAATTATACCAGATATTAATCCATAAATAGCCATTTTCATATTCATAATTTCTGGATTTTCTGGAAAATATTTAGCAATTTAAGGTATGTTTTTGTCAAGCAAGCTAGCTTTAGTAGCTGCCAGTGACTGGCAGTCTAGCTGTGATAACATCCAGGCTTATCTTTGCTTTTGAAAGATGTCAATCAAAGAGGAATTTCTCTCTGTCGGGAAAGTGTTGTGGTGGCATAAAATCATCTGTTCCACAGAAAGTCTCAGGAGTGTCATATGTTTCCTTAGGACTTTTAAACACATCAGGGGCGTGTATACTTTGAGCCATCTTTTCTTACAAGATGCAACATTTTTTGTTTTAGCAAATAACACCATTTGATCTGTTCTTTCTGAGCTTGATTACTTTCAAGATTTCACTCCTCCAAATAGGTTCATACCAGACAATATCTCTATTAATGTGTAAGCTCCAAGAGCAGGGTGACAGAAAAGATTCTAAAACTCCATATCTATATTATACAATTTCAATCTGCATTGCCTCACTGCCAGAAGTGCAACTGAATCTTTTGTACACATTAAAAAGCAATTTTTACACTCATGCCCACTTATATCTCAAGATACTCCATATACTCAGCAGCTGAAGTTATCTGATTCATTTTGTTTCCTTGGCTCTTCATATGACCTTTAATCTTCCCTCTTTCCAAATATTGACAAACACTATGCCATAATGATACTCTGATTCCTAAGGGATGAAACCACAAATGTTACCAAAAATAGGTGTCTCCTCTCTCCCACTGGATATCCAAAGCAGCATTATTTGCACTGTTTACTCATCTCAGCAGGGACTTGTAGAGACTGGAGACAAACTACAGGATTCCTTATCTCATCCTAGGCTGCTGTTGCTCCCTCTCCTAAGCAAAGGGGATGTGCTATGCTTGGAGAGGTTGAAAGAAGATGTTTTCTGAAAGTCTTTGGGTGCTGCAAGAAGAGTGGGTAAGGAGATGTTGGGGTAAGCCATGTGCAGGGATACGAGCATCATCCTCCTCTTAAGTTCATTTCATAAATAAAACTGCAGTGAAATTTCAATGCTCTGCTGATATCAGGGTATGTGGGAGTAGCAGGGAGGAGATGGAAGGTAAGTGACTGAAGGCAAGGAGGACAGAAAGGAGAGAATCCTGACTCCACTCAACCCAACTGCTTCAGATTTATTCCTAACTTTTTAAAGTAACTAAATACTTGATGATGAAACATTTCTGGTACAAATGCTGTTGAAAGGTTACATTCCTCCAGTCATTGCTACCTCTATCCAACACTAACAAACAAATAAGTGGAAAAAAAGTAAACACAAAAGAAAAAGAAAAAACCCCAAACCAAACAAACATAATCTAACTCCTCCTCCCCGCCCCCCCTCCCCCCCCATCCCATAAACGAAAGGACTTAAGGAAACAAATCCTTAATTAGAAAGCTTCTGTTTGCTTCCTCTCACAACTTCCAATGTGCTGCTATTGTCACATATATATTTACACCCTGTGAAATACTGAACTCATGTAACAAAATTATTATCAAAGCAGTGCAATTTTTGTACTTGAGAGCTTGTTTAAACTCCAGAAAAGCTAAACCAAATTTTACTGAAGTTCATATGAGATTCATATCCATTTTAGGAATGGATAAAAATTAGTGATATTTACATGGGTTTATTAAGTAACCAATATACTTTTCCTTACAAATTCAATTCAGAAACATAACATTCCAATAGTATGTTAACAGAAGGAATTAGCCTGCAGTATTGTAAAGAAGAGGATCTGAAGGGTCCTTTAACAATTAAATGGATGTACCCATGTTCAAACAGTGTTTAGGACCTTGAAACCTCACACTGCCTTAGTGTGTGTTTGAAAAAAGTTCTCAACAATATATTTATAACAGGAAATTTGAGTACCAAAAAGTTGCCTCAAAAGAAGTGAAAAAAAATAGCAAATTTTCTGAGTAATGATTCAAGTTATAAAAGCTCACTAGGATCATCTGGAAAAATACCAATATGAATATAGCTTTTGGATTTACTACTGATTTTATTAAATTGCACTTCTAAATATAAATTTTAAAATTGCCAAAGGTCACAATCGCCTCAAAAGTAAAAATAAAAAAAAAAAAAAAGAAGACCTAGCAAAATCCAACAGCTTCTTTCAATGTTGAAAATTCAGATTTTGGCAGAGCAATAAAATGTACTATTTTATTTTAGGTTTAGACATGGGCACATACATATGGAAGGATTTATTTAATTATTATGCAAAAATGATCATTTCAACTACAAAATTTTCAATGTATTACTAGTCTTAGCACAATTACAGTATTCTGATTGTATAAATTGCAAGTACAAAACAAGTTAACAATAGGATTTTCAAAATTGAGTCAGTTTGAAATTATAGGACACCATATCAGTAGTAAACCCACAAAAAAATTTAATCATATTGATGTAATCTTTTCCAGATGTTACCAGGACAACTTTGCAAGTATAAACTCCTATAAAGAACATTTCTATAGAGACATTTTTTAGATTTTGACTTTGAGCTACAGACAGTTTGTCTTTTGAAAATCAGAATTATCTGTAGAAGATTAATTTGTTTCCCATTACAGTTTCAGATTTCTTCTTCATCCATAAAATTAACTGCAGTGAACTTCCAGGAGTAAAAAGCTGTCTTTTTTCAGGCTTGAATAAGAGGAGAAATAGTCACTTGTCCTGAAATCTGGCTACAATCAAACACATTGAAGAAAAATTAAAAGCTGTAAATATAAAACTTTGGATATTTTGCTGTCATCCTTTGTAATACAAATGCCTTACTATAAGAATAAACAATAAGTATGCATCACCTACTAAACATCAAAAAATGCTTAAAATATTATTTAAATAGACCATAAATATAAAATAAACAGGTAATGACAATATTTACCTTTTCCAACTGGGCATTTTTTTTTGATTTATACAAAAACTCCCCAACTGCCACAAAGACAGAAAGCACCAATCCTGCTGCCAGCACGATGAAGATTCCTCCAATATTTTGAACTCCCAAAGCACTGGCCTCTTTACTTTCCTCTTCTGGGCAACCATTGCCCCTCCACCATTTCTCTTTCATCATGTGGAGCTTGCCTTCTTCCTGCAGCTGTAGAATTGCTATAGTGATCTTGTCTCTGTATGGAGAACCTGAAGAGGCCACAGGGAAGAAATATTGCATGGAATATGTTATATGAAATGTTAGTTGTCCCAAATAAAAATAAATAACATCTCATGGAAAACTATATATTTGACAGCCACAATATTAATTCAAAAAAGCCATTTGCTTCTCGACATAATTGCACTGGTCACATAAATATAAACCTGCTTGCTCACACAAATATATATCCAGAAAACTTAATCCAGCTGGTGTTGCCAGTAAGCCAGGCAACCTGGTGCAACAATTCCTATCACATTTAGTCCCAGAGCCTTTGGCATCTTCATGCCAAAAATTCATGAGCCAAACAGTATCCTTCTTTCAAATTTTTCCCAGTAAGTTTTTAAATGGGCTTCAGTAGATTTAGTCTAATGTACATAAATCCACAGGCTGTTGCTTCATAGCTTGCTACCCTAAAGCCAATAAAAGGTCAGATATTAAATGAGCAGTTTATCCTGTTACTTTATTAAAAGAGGGACAAACAATTTATGCTTCAGGACCAACCCACAGAAATCTTTATTTGATAGATTGTCAGGCACTTACAGCACCTTTCAACATGCACTTACTTATTAACAGTGCCAGGTAGCAAGAAATTCAGAAGGATAAGATTCAGTGTGTTTGGGTAATAGGGATGTAAATTCTCATGTTTTGATGTATTTCTTTCTCATAATTCATTGTTTTAAAATTACATTATAATTTTGTAGCTTTTGAACATTTCAATATTTTAAGGGGCATTTCAAAGGCTGGTTTCATATCTTTGTATGCAATCTGTTCTCTTTTTCTTTGCATTGTGCATAAAGGCTTTTCAATGAGCATTTTTAAATGTACATTGATAATTGAATAATGGCAATGGAGAAAGCTTTTACTTTCTGAATCTTAGAGAGTAAATCATGTCAATTAGAAGTGCTTTCTCTGTTAAGACTTGTGCAATGTTTAAGTGGAGAACAAAGCCATCATTTTTCCTGTCCTCCTTCGAAAACAGGAACAAAAGACTCTTCATTAAAGTAGTTAAGAAACCTCAGGAAAGGAAGAAAAAGAGGAAATGAAAAGGCATGGCATCCCCTCTTTCAGTTTATATGAATGCAATTCTATAATGTATCCATCCTCTTTTTCTTTCTATCATAATAATGCTACTTACTGGCTATAGTTCTTAGGGTTTCTTTCAGCTGAGTAATAAAATAAATTTTCCTTATTTTTTACCATTTAAAAAATCTTCTGTATCTGCTACAGAGATGCTGCCTGTTTAACTATTTAATGTACTGTGATCAGCTCTGAAGGAATTGAAGAAATGAATGGATAAGATATTTTATAGTCTTTAAAATGTTGGAAAGCATGTATACTTTTTTAAAATTTATTCCAGCTTGTTCTATATTTCCTCAAATTCTTTTTACATATCTAGAACTTATCCTGAGAAGAAAGCTTATAACAAAAAGCTGCTGTGCCAGTACAGAACATAGAAATGACTGCTGATTACAAAATACAAAAGCACCTTTTCCTTTATTCAAGAATAAAAGGTGGGAAGAGCCAACCTCAAAGTATTTAAATTGCAGGGACTTGTGCATTTATCATCTCTGCTTAGAAAAGGATGATGTTTTGTGGCAGGAGGTAAGCTGTGTTTGCACTGGACTATACAGGAAGCATAAAGAAAGGAAAACAAACTATTCTACTCTCTTGTTCATTCAGGGGCCTAAGTCACATCATTTCAGACCATGTTGGAATCCTACAAAAGCCTATACTTGACATATTGCTTCAGTCAGATGGAAGAAGGAAAGTGATTAGTCCACAAGAGCCTGGGGAAGTATAAGTGCATTCTGTAATCTTTTGGGGATATTTTCAATATTACACTGCATATAAATATTTAACAACAACAACTTAAATAACATTAGATTCAGAGGAATATCTTGGACTCAGTTTAAGATGTCTTCTGATCTGACAGGCTGCTTTCTAATTAAACTGATTTGCATTTTGTTTCCACATTCTCTGTTAGTCTAAATATAGCGAGTACCATCTATTCTTCATGTATTATTTATATTTTCTGGGGATCAGATTTGTACACTTACAATTGTAGTCTTTTGAAACAGCTAAAAATCAATTAACTGAGGAATTCATAGAAACAATAAAGCATGGGCTAATACAGTCGAAAATTAGTTAAGTTTATAGGCTTTGCATTAGAAGCACAGCTGATAATGATTCAGTTCAATAGCATTTGTATTACTTATTGTTGGTGGTTAGCAAAATTTTGCACAAATAGTTGTGGAATGGACATATTGCAGGACCTTTGGTGTTTCTACTGCAATGTCTAATTTGTTATACCTTTTTATACTGTCTAAGAAGTGATCCTGTCACAAGTAAGGCTCAATGTGGGATGACAAGTATTATATATTGCTGCTGTTAAATCAAGCATTTAAAAATTTATACCCATGAAAAAAACACTGAATGCTGTAATTCTATTTCTGAAGGACTTAGAATGTTCTAAATTCGTAGGTTTACATTGTGCAGCAAATACTGAGTACACCTAATAATCTGATACTTTGAAAAAAGGAATTTTTAATTCTGTTTATGCTGGCTCAAGTAGCTATCAAGAGAACAAAGGAAGCATATGAACAATCTCAGACTAGATTTTCTTCTAGCTTTTTTTCTCTTACAAACAGGACTGCAAGTCCCAGCAAAAGAAAATCCACCCAGAAGCAGCTTATGTGACTAAAAGCATCACAGTCTGATATGTGGATGGCAAAGGTAGCATAAAACAAAAAGTAAGAAACAATAGAGAATGTGATCAAGGCACCCAGATTGCACTCTGGATTTTCCTGCTGTTTTCCCTGCAGAACTAAAAAATTTAGTAAGCAAATGCAAAAGATTTCTGACATTTACAGGTAATTTTCCCTATCATTCTCATCATATGACTGAAAGATGGCTTGAGCTCTGCCTTGAGGTGTTGCAAGAAGCCCATGTCTGGCTTTTTAAGTTTTTAAATCTGAACTGTTTAATATAATTCTATTTAAATCAACATTAAACAGAAATTAGTGTTCAAAAGAAAATCAAAAAAGCCATAAAACGAAAATAGAAACTCTAAAACTCACAGACAATATATGAATGAATTTGCAAAATACCTGCCATATGAATAAGAGTAAAGTAATAAAGTGTAAGAAAAAAAAGAAAGAAAAATAAACAGAGAGTAAAATACTGAAACATGAAGAAATAGAAACTTCACATCTTAACCTTCAATAGAAAGACAAAGCAGTTGGGAAAAAAATAAATAATCTTACAAGTCTCTGCATGGGGGAAAGACAGGAAGAAGACAGTGATTTTAAAAACTCACTTACAAAATTAGGGGAAAAAACTGAGTGCGTAATCTTCCACTGAGAGAAGAGAAAGGGAAAAGATCAGTCTGGAAATATCTGACTTTTTCTCCTCTATTTTTTGTTGGTTTCTATCTCTTTTATTTCCCTGTCCACTGATTATTTATTCCCATGACAAACTGGGACCAGAGGATCTACAGAATATAAGCTATAAATTACTTGTTGATCCTACTCTGGCTTCTGTTTGCAGGAGTGAGAATTCCTGCCAGAGTAATATTAAGCCCTTCTGTTATAGATTATAGGGACTTTTATTCCTTCCTGCACAAGTTCAATGACCTCAATAATTTCTAATTGCAGTAACCTGCTAACAAAAGTTTAAAACAAAAATGGAAATTTGCATAGAACCTTTTTCTAAAGCATCTATACAAAGCTAACAGTCTCCCAGACTTACTGCAGAAGCTATACATAGATGTGTTTCCTGCCCTAAAGTCTCAGTATATAAAGATTTATGCACATAAAGATATGTTTAAACATAAATTATGAACACATGAGCTTTTTATATTGAGGCTTCACTGCATACAGATTAGTATTTTGAAATTCTGCTGATCTAACTGGTCTTGAAAATGCTTCCTACTAGATTTTAACTTAGTAAAATCTTCTGCCAGGTTACTTTTAGTCTGTTTTACTCATTCTATCATATGAAAGCAGTTGGAGCATATTGGGACCTGTAGAACTGATTTTTACTTTTAGTAAATCAAAAGGAAGAGCAGCATTATGCTAACTCCTTCAATGAGAAAATTTTGAACCAGGAAATTTTTTGTTTCATCATGCCAGGTGCATTTTACCAAAAGGAATGACTATGAATTGCCTAGTATTTTGAAATATGCCCACAGGACATACTTACATTTTACTTTTCATTTGCTAGATAGGGAAAAACACATTCTGAATACACACAGACCATGGATAGCATCTTTTATTTATGTTTAGTTTTTTTCTTTTGTTATTACTAATCCCAAGACACTTTTATTTATCTTGCAACATTATTTCATATTCTGTGTACTTGGCCTGAGCAAAAGATAAGGGTAGTTAAGAATACACCACCATATTCAGAATCTAGGTACAAAATTGAGATAATTTGGAACTTCTTTGAGTAGTAAAATATTTATTGGATGGAGAAAGCCAGATATAACAGGAAAGATATCAAGGTTTTGAAGCTCTATATGACTAGTATAAAGTGAACAAAACCAGTTCTAGTTTTACCACTTGAAAGGGAAAAGTACTAAGCTCTGAATGGGACAGTCCTGGCTTATTTGTTTTGAGTTTGTTTTTTCAGCATGAACCCATTCTTGTTGTGGTTATGCCAGCTTGATCTATCTATGCTAATGATAGTTTGTGCACAAATACAATATACTGCAGTCACAACCTCACTCCAGGGTAAGCACACCTGAAATTTCCATAAGAATGTTCATTAACACCATTTATACTACTGGGAATGGGTGAATCGTTTAAGGTTTAGCCTAACAACATCTCTCTTATCCAATCACTTATCCCTGTCAAGAACCACCGTCTCAGTGTTCTGCCACCAAATTCTTTGCATGATTAGTGATATCATATTTGAACGTTTTAGGGGTTGTATTGTTATCCCTGCTTATCTGTTACTATGACAAAATTCAGCTCAGTCCTTTGGAGCAGACATTCCTTCCTAGGAGATAACTGGTGACACGCTGTGGAGTTCAGTTCCTCTCAAGTGTCATACATACTGCAGTCATGGGCATGACAGAAACAACATGGAAGATTTACACATAACTGTGGAGTAGATGTTTAGATTAGGAGGAACCATGGAAAACTATTTCCTACAGTCTCATACATCACAGGGCCTAAAAAACCTTCCAGAAATACAGAGTTTAGTCAGCTCTCAGTAATAGAGTGTCACAATTATTACATGCTGTAGGAAAGTATTAGGTACTGGCTATAGGAGAAGCACTTACATTATGTCCACAGAAATGTTTTTGTTTTAAAAGTTACAGCTACATCAGCTCCTTAACCCTCTTTACCTTCTCTAAGTGGGATGGGAAGGAAGCAACAGAAAGAAGTGTTAAAATAGCTTTGCCTATTCTTCCTCTATCTGTGGCTTCAAAAAACTCAAAGAAATACATGAAGAAAGAAAAGGGATTCTCTCAGTTCCCAGTCCCTGGCTCCATTTTCAAAATCAACGTTTTGATGGAAAAAAAAATATCAGTGTTTGTAGATTTTTATTTTTACCCCAGGCACTTCCTGTTACATTAGGATTAGCATATTTTAATATTAGACATGGAGTAAACAGAAAATATTTATTAAGTTGCAGTTACTACAATGGAAAATCTTCAGTAGATGTTTACTGTCTAACTAGATGTTTAGCAGTCTAAACTACCCCGTATCTAAATTAAAACTGCAAACATTCGAAACAAAATCCAAACAAAACCTGCTTACTACACCTTTATATATATGTGTAAGTATTCATATATTCAAAGATAAATACATATATATATATCATCTTTAAGCTACATGTATGGCTTGGAAAAGACAAGTTGCTGGTAAGTCACTTAAAATCAGTATTTTATGCTAAATGTAATCAAACCACTTTCTCAGGTGGTGTGGTCTCTGTTCTCACTTCTTCCCACTCACAGCCATTCCCATCTGAGGCTAATTTCTTGTAATTTCTTTATAGAACCATTATTTTAAAGTTCATGAAGGTATATAAAGCTGAAATTTAACCAAGACGGGTGATGTGGCTGAGATTTACTAAATATTAATTTCCCAGACATAAATATGCAAAATAATTGATATCAAAGTAAGATGAATATTTGGGGGTTGGAAGTACAATAGCCATTAAGTAATACTCATGTTCATAAGTACTTATAGTATTAGGACAGGGAAAGGAACATATTCAAAATATTAATTTGCAACTAGCTTAAAACATATCTATCCTCCTCAGTGAGTGCATTATAAAACAAAACCAAACAGGATAAAGGTGGCCTACAAAGAATAATTAAAATAAGACATGACAACAACAGGTTTAATACTAAATACACACTTTGTTTTTTACTACCAAGATAATCTGAACAGAATGAAGACATCTATGGATTTTTTTACTGTTTTAAATACTCAGATAATTATTATTAGCCATTCCAGCACTATTTTTTTTTCTTTTTTTGACACAGGTTAGTTTTTTCAGCCACTCCTCAAAATATCATTATAAATTGCTCTAAAGCACATCTCTTAGACAGATTAAACAAATGAGTGTTAGTAACATTTTTCATAGACTCATCATGCATTTTAACATCACAGACAATTTGCAAAGAACATAATCATAATACACTATTCTCTATCTACATCTGTTGAATTGCACAGCTGCAGAATGAGAAGATATCTTTGTTGAAAACTCTAGTGAGAAAATCAATACTATTGTTTTTGCCACAGATAAAAGTATTTCGTATTTACACAGTGCTTTCTTTTTTCAATTCGCCTTGCAAATATGTGACACTCACATATGAATGGTTTGCAAATATAGCCTCCCTTGAAAGAAATATTTGTCTAACACCACCCAGCAATAAACAGATGAATTAATGAAGCCAAAAGAAATTCTACAAGTATTTCTGGTATATGTGAAGATTTTAGTCAGGCAGATAAGATTAGGTTGAAAGACAAGTGTAAGGTCATAACAAAACTGCTCAGACCTGAAAATCCATTTCACACTTTTGCAGAACACCCCAATCCTTTGGCAAGCTATAAGGGAAATTCTCTAAACAATGAATATCTTGCTATTAACTGTTTCATCATGGGTATGAACTGAGGTGCGAAGCAGCCTTGGGTGCATCTAACTGAAAACCGTGGGAAACAATGTGCTAGGATGAAATACACCAGGCTTTTTTCTAATTAAGGGCAAAGCATTAAGGGCAATGCATTATTAAGGCTAGAGAAATTTTAAATTTGTAGAATCTTTGTCAATCTAATCTATAGACTCATGGAATCATAGTATCATTAATTTTGGAAATGACCTCCAAGATCATCAAGTCCAACATTTGACCAAACACCACCTGGTCAACTAAACCATAGTGTAAAGTGCAAGACCCTGTTGTTCCGTGAACACTTTCAGGGATGGTGATTCCACAGTTTCCCTGGACATTGGATACCCCATTCCAGCACTTGTCAGCATTTCCAGCAGAGAAATTCTTCCTCATGTCCAACCTGAACCTCTCTTGGAGCAGCTTGAGGTCACTTCCCCTTGTCCTGTTGCTAGTGCCTGGGAGAAAAGGCCGGCCTTTTTGAAGTCCTCCCCTAAGTCTCATTTTCTCCAGGCTAAGCAACCCCAGCTCCCTCTGTTGCTTCTCATATTACTTACTCCTAGACCATTTACACAACATCTATGAATACCATACACTATGGTCCTAGGCACAAAACATCAACATGAAGTTTTCATAATGTCTTTGCTGTTTTGGTTATATCTGTTTGGTAAATTCCTACTAGAAGCCCCTACCCTAAGGCAGTGTCGGCTCACAACAATTACAGGATCATAAGTGGTTTTGCAAGTCCTTGTTGATATAAAGCTCAGTCTCAGCATGCCTCCCAGACAGTGCTTCAGTATGCTCATAATCCTGAGGCAACTATAAAAAGCAGTTCTTTCATCAAATATGTTAGCTACACATTCTTGCATTTCAGAAATAATAGAATAACTGTTCAGGCAGTTGAAATTCTCAAACTAGTTTAAATACATGGCTTGACCTGCAAAAAATCAATAATATGCACTTTTTTTTCTTTTTTTCTTTTTTTTTTTTTTCATTATGTTCAACTAATGAAGACAAATGTATTAATTTGTTTTAGTTATAGGAGAACTGAAGCTCAGCATTTTTATGCATGCATAAGTGATGAATATTACAGTTCAGATTGTATGAAGGATTACAGACTAAGTGCAGGCAAGCATAAGAAAAAGGCATTCTGTCTTGGGACATGGTTTCCTATTTATTTCTACAGAGACAGACTTGTGTGTATATCTTATCTCCAGGGAACATTAAAAAAATCTCATATTATGTAATGTATATGATCTGAAGGCAACAAGCAAAAGAACTAGGGTGTCTTAACAATAAAAACAAATTATTGCCTAGAATTATTATTATTACTACTACAATTATTACTACTACTACTTTAGATCTTGAAAACTACTGGCAGTGGGAAGATGTTTGCAAAGTAATATTTTTTAATTAACTAAAAATATATAATATATACACATACATAAGAAAATATGCACAGTTTTTATGTAAAGTTCTGGATTGTGAGATGGAAACTTTTCTCCAGGAGCAGTACTTTACAACAGGGAATAAAGGTAGCTCAGATATCCTGTGTCTCACTCAGTATCAGCAGGAAATAGCCACAGATTCTGAAATCAAAACACTTATTAAATTGATAGCCAATGTTGATTGGATTTTGTATTTTACAGAGGAAATCTGTGAATACGTTTACAACAATGAAAATTTAAACTTCTGAACTGTTCACCATTTTCAGATATTTAGAATTTTGTTTCAGTTACATCAACCAAGTGTATCATTAACAACTTTGGGGACTAAATTTATATATAATTTACTTGCTATTCCTTTCAGTTTTGAAAGTGCTTTTTGAAAGATTTCTGTATCATTCATATCTGTGGCTTTGCTGGTTTTACATAAATACATTTAAGCATAGATGTGTAAAAAGAATAGACCTTCTGTTTACCAGCCAGTGTCAGACACAGCAGTGGTACTGGAAGAGCAGAAGCAAATCTCACTAACTGTCTCTATGGAGCCCAGGGTGTTCTTTTTCTTTTATATCTTCAAGCAAGGCAACATAAAA
Source organism: Alaudala cheleensis (assembly GCA_013398995.1). Taxonomy (NCBI): domain Eukaryota; kingdom Metazoa; phylum Chordata; class Aves; order Passeriformes; family Alaudidae; genus Alaudala; species Alaudala cheleensis. Next base: position 115,054 of record VWYE01018649.1, read on the forward strand.
TTCTGATTTTAGAAAGTCGTTTCATGTTTAAGAGAAGTAACAAAAATATTTAAGAAAGAAAGTCCCACTTGTGTCTCCTGGGAAAAAAATGTCTAAAATTATGTTCTGCATTGGTCACTGGCTGCCAAATGTATGCATTAGTTGGAATAAATATGCCAGTAATTCTCAGTGCCAGTCATTGTGCTCACTAGCGTTGTTTTCTAGTCCTGTCTGAGATTTAAGGAAAGTTTTCAAAACAACTCTTCAAAACATGTCACCTTTTAAGTTTGGTGGAGGTGTGAAAAGAGAATTATGTCAGGATATGGAAAGCAGCCTTAGCTTCAGCAAGGACTTAACTTCAAAGAGTAAGGCATCTTTATAAACTCCAGTAACTTTGGAAAGGGTCCATGGGATGCCCTGTTTTTTTTTTAAGTGTTTTTAATATTAGCCAGCATTATAATTTCTTGTAGCTCTCTTTCTTCCATAGCCTAGACCTCCAGGAGAAAAGAAAAAGAAGATTAAAAAAAAAAAGCACCAATGTGAAGGGGATGATGCTCAAGTTCTGCAAACTTGAGGCAGAGTGAATGGAAGGTAATTTCATGAAAAAAAATGAACATTATTCTGCTGGCTTAGTTCACTAAACCAGTTCAAATAGCTGTCAGTTTTTGCAAAGTGCAGCAGCCCTTTGGCAGTTTGACATGACAGTGAAACTTCAGCCATACTTTTGTATTCAAATATGTTAGAGGAAGGACTGTTATGGGGGGCTTTGTCTGGCTTTTGTTGTTGTTGTTGTTGGGGGTTTTTGTTTGTTTGGGTTTGTTTTTGGGTTTTTTTTTTTTTTACTATGTTTCTTTTTTCTTTTTCTAATTTAATGAATTATTTGGTTCACAAAAAATCAGATCTTTAAATCCTTGCTATCCCTGTTGTTTCTAATAGAAGTAAATGAAAATTAGAGGAATAGGCTGAAAAGGTGGAGGAATATTTGTGCAACTGTGCAGGAACAGAGAAAAGCACCATAGAATGGAAGAATTAAGCATGTAAAAGTCTCTTATCAAACACCTCTCTAGGGGAAAAAGTCTTTTCCTTCAAATCTGTCCTCAAAAAGCAGTTGGGAAAGCAGCAAAGAACTTCATCTTCTAACCAAGAAGAAAACATTTTGTCAGACTGGAACACTGTAAGAATTGAAGTAATGTAATTGGTCTGATTACCTACACTAAAACATATTGGGAACACTGAAGTAAGTTGAAGGCACTTAGTAATTCAAATATAATGCTCCAACCCAATCCTTTTGGTGTATCTAGTAATCTTCTCTAAGTGTAAAAGCCAACAGAAGAAAGAAAATGGGGGGAAAAAAAGGAAAAAAGGACAAGGGAAAAAAGGAAAAACAAAAGGCAAAGAAAAAAACAGAGAAAGAAAATGAACTGTATAAAAATGTCATCAATAGAATAGAATAGAATAGAATAGAATAGAATAGAATAGAATAGAATAGAATAGAATAGAATAGAATAGAATAGAATATTTCATTTTAAAGGGACCTACAACAATCATTTTGTCCAACTGCCTGACCAATCTAGGGCTGAGCAAGTAAAAGCACATGGGTAAGGGCATTGTCCAAATGTCTCTCAAACATTGATAAGGCTTGGGGTAGCAACCACCTCTCCAGAAAGTGTGTTCTAGTGTTTGACCACCCTCTGGTTAAAGAAATGCTTCCTAATGCCCAGTCTGAAACCCTCTTAGTGCAGCTTTGAACCCTTCCCACATCCTATTCAGACATAGTGTTGCAAATAGCAAAGCTCTGGTCTTTTAAAAACTAGACAAAACATAGGGGACAACATCCTACACATCTATAGAATGATGAATTGATAGTCATACATTTACAAGGCATTTACTCTTATTTTATCTACTTTTTATTTCGCAAGCAAGCCCCAAAAGTAAACTAATTTTTAGACATTTACAAAAAAACCCCAAAAAAACAAACAAAAAAACCCCACAAAAACAACAAACAAACAAACAAACAAACAAACCAGGCTGCAGAATCTGTCTGGAATAATAAATGCAGCAAGGAAGGAGGCTGACTAAACTCTAAGGGGAGAGTTAAGACTATTCTTTTCACTTGCTGTTGTATAGTTAGGAAATTAGTAGTTTATTTGTTTGTATTTTTAATACATTAAGTTATAATATTTGAAATTACAAGTATCTATTAAAAGACCTATCTTGAGTAATTTAAATGCCCTGCTGCACCTGATTTAAAATTTTCTGTATTTGGAAACCTGCCCTTAAAAAAGGCAGATAGTGAAATATTTTGTAAAATACCTGCATTAAAACATGGTCAGGTTAGCTAAAAAAATTCAGTATTATAACATAAAAACTTTTACTGTGAATACTTCTAATAGGTCACTCCCCAGAGACAGAATAGGTAATATAAATCAGCTGAATCTATACATAGTTACATGACACAACATGAGAATTAACTGTTATACATCTACTTACTAAACAATTTATTTGTTTAAATTCTCTTTGAATCCAGCAGTCTCTCACTGAGGTATTGTATTTAATTTATTAATGGCTTAGATAAATATAAATAATTAAGTCATATTCCTAGAAAAGATATCAAGTAGCAGATCATAAATTCTTGTCTGAATATTTTTTTCTGCAGAGGAATCTTTAATTTAAGTGAGTGGAGTGTGAAATACTCCTTTTAGATTCTATAACTGATGAAATTATATCAATTTTATTGTCTTCAAAATGCACATACTCCAAATAACATTTTAATTACTTGCTACAAAGCTGACTGAAATTAAAAAAAAATGCAAATGAAAGGAAAATAACCCCACTCTTGGCTCTGATTTTACAAAAATAAAAATTTAAAATATTAAGATTGGCTATATTATGCAAAAATATATCAACAAATTTTTACATGTAAGTGATGTTCACCTTACATTAGTTGACCAAAGGGATTTTTTGGAATCTGTGAGTGAGCACAATTTTGAGAATCTCTTAGAACAGTGTACTGTGAAAAATGGAGGGTTTGTGTGAGGTAAAAATGTCTGTAAAAAAAGACATTTTATTTGATATTTAATTTGAATTTACAGAAAAGAGAACTTCACTTTAAAACACATCTCTGAATCAATAGAACATGAGAACCTTGAAGTTTTGTTTCATGCTTTGAACTTAAGTGAGTGTGCTGTTATCTGGGGCCTGCAGTCAATGCATTTCAGCTGGAAGGCTGTTGAATGTACTCATGTATTTTTCCTTCTGACATGTGAGGTATAATTTGCTTGCATCACAGTAGTTGTCAATTTTCTATTCTGAATTTATAAATATATTCTATGCAGATCTATTTTATGCACTTATATGAAATAATTTTCATACCTATATCTGTGTTACTATTGAAAGTTATTGTAACTTGGTATAATGGGTATTTGTGTAAAACTTATCTTGGCAATGAAATGCTGGAAATGTTGACTCCAAAATACAACATTTAACATCATTCATGTCCTGAGAGCTGTATTTTATGCCCATGCACAGTGAAGAGTCTCTGTATAGTCAGGGGAGTGCAGTTTTTGGGGTTTTTTTTAAACATTTTTTTAGTTAACAATTAGCTTTCAAAGATCTGAATGTTAAACAGATCTTTCCAGTGTTTTTCAGGGCACCCTGGTAGTCCATGAATATGGAAGTGCCAGGGATACAAAGAGTGATATGCTCTAGAAGAGTCATAGTTTGATCTGCTTGATCACAGCTAGTGAAAAGTTAGTAAAAAAACCTTGTTAAAGTGAAAAGAATAATGTAACAGATTCAAAGATATTTCTCATTATATTTTGCAATTGAGGATTTATTGATATGATAGCAGAATTTGGTTGTATTAATTGCACAGAAATAAAGGATAAAGAAATGTGTGCTTCATCTTTTTCTCAATTTTTCTTTTTGCCTCACCATTATCCTGTGTTTTAGGAACACCACTGCTACACCACAAAAGCCCCCTCTTAATCTAATTCTGCAATTTTCTGCAGTGCAGCAACAGAGAATCATTACAGAAATTACTAGATCTAACTTCTTCTATGCACCATACCTATCTACTACTTTCCATTTTGTATTTCTTAAGAGCTAGAAGTATATGCAATTTTTAAGATTACTTACAGATACCATTTGTCATTTTCAAAATGTCAAAGGCATTACTTTGCACATATCTCCACACATACAGAGTTTGTCTGGCATACACCAACAGGATATTCCTCATCTGCCACATGAAGGCAGATGATCTGAAAGGGGCATGCTCAGTAGATCTATCCATTTGGAATCAGCTCCAAATATTCACTTGTCAGCCATCTATGTGCTCCAGGTTCAACACAGAAGCAAATGGCAATTCAGTAGAAAATCTGCCCAAGCCAGATGGGAAGTAACCTGCCATCAAACATGCTGAAGAGAAACAGGAATTTAGAAAAGAAATAAGATCCTGACACAACATCTTGGAGAGATGAAGTATGACTTTTCCAAAATATGCTTTCAACTATGTTCCTTCCAATTGGAAAGCAGAAAATTGAAAGGAAAAAAAGAAAAAAAAAAAGAAAAAAGAAAAAAAAAAGAAAAAAATCACCCAAGAAAAGTGAAAAGTAGCTTCACTCAGCAGTAGAGCTTTAACATACAGTGTATAAAAGCTACATTTCTAACCTTCCATGTGGTGCACTTCACATTAGCAAAGATGTTAATAAATATTCATTATGGAAAATCACATTTGTCACTTAATACTACTGTGTTTTACAGTATGTGGACCATAGGAAATTCACATTAAATGTGTTTCAGTAGGACATAAAAAGTGGATTGTAGGACAGTCCAGGTTTTCTTGAAAAAAAATGCTACAATTTCTGTTTGATAGGATGACCACAAGCATTTGGATGCATCATAAACATATAGGAGCTCATCACAATGATTTTTCCTCAAAATCATAAATTTAGGCCTAACTGGGCTTTATTCAAGAACAACCCAAATATTAAACAAGCATGATGATGAAATGGGAAATTGAAGCTACTGGAAATGATAATAAACACTTCAGATTATCTGTAATGGAAAGCATGTTTCCCTGCATACCCAAAGGATTTGTTCTCCCTCCCTCCTCCTCTCCCATTACCCCTTTGTTAATTTTGTGTCTTTTCACTCTTTCTCCTTCCCTCTCCTCATTCCACCCTTGAACCATCAATATTGCATGGTGAGGTGAATGCCCCCACAAAGACAAATTCCAACCACTAAAAGACACTTATGTGCATTTCTGATAGATAACTGTGGATTCTACATATCCATATTATTAGAATGTGATAGAAATTAGAAAGAACTATACACCATATTGACAACTATATGCAAATCATTTTCCTCTCTGCCAGATTCACTGATGAAGAACACAGACCTGGCAAAATAGTGCCTCCTAATAAAACATGCCAGAATAAAGCAAATAAAAACCCCTTTGCAGTGGATCTTCAAACTGGAAGAAAAAAAAATCAGAGCAACTATATATATATATATATACACTATATATATAGTATAAACTCTTGGTTACAAAGCTATAAACAATGTTGCAAAGATAGAAAACAAAACAAACACAACCCATTGCAAGGGTAATCTTTTCTGCTCCAAATTATCAGTTGCTATAAGACATCTCATCCCAGGTCTGCTGTTCTGTTTTCATTATAAATCAAGGGTTTTTTAGCCTAGCATCAGAAGGGACTGACTGAAAATGAATTCTGGTATATACAAAACTTTCATTTAAAAACCTATATCATGAGAATCAGTCCTTGTTTGCATAATTTACCAGATTCACTCTCCTTAGTTTATATTTCACTGCTGCAAAAATGCCATACAGAATTATGCTTTTCACCTATTTCAAGTATCACTGTATTTTGTTGACTTTAAAGATGTGCTGATTCTGACAATCCAATTTTGTGCCAAAAGTATGTTGTTTCCAATTTCCTTACTGAAAGTTACATTTAACAATCTAAACTTTCTTTACTTCACTAAGGCTTTTAGATGAAATAAAATAATCATGTAAACTCATACTTTGCTTCCCCATTTTTTTTTTGTGAAGGAATTGCTGTACTGACTGATCCACTGGTTTTTTGTTTGTTTGTTTTTGTTTTTTGCTTTTTTTTTTCTCCTAATCTTGTGCAACTTTATTTCTCTAAATTTAAAATACTAACATCAAGAGCAGAGAGTTTTTACTGCAGTACTCTAAATTGGTGCTATATTTGCTTGGTTGCATTTTCCAGGTGATTATCTTCTCATAAACTGATGGTATGTTTTTCTGTTAGGAAAGCTTTTAGCTCTTTTTCTTGTAGCTACTTAAACTCAAGCAAATTATATTCCCACTAATTATTATTCTATTCTCTTCAAAATAATCAAGATATGTTGCAACTTATTCCTTTGGTGCTGTTTTCCAAAAGCAGCCATACCCTTTCTACTGCAGTCATGTTATGTTAAAACCTGTAACACTGTATCCTACAAACTTAATGTGCATCTTAAGTGCAAAGACTTCTTCAATTTCAAGCCATTACTCCAGGAGATAAACTGGATTTTTTGTAAATTTTGCAGATGACATCTATATCTTCCCAACACCATGGAATATAAGACATTTAATCATTAGAGAGCATCCAAATGAGGGGTACAAAGATGGTGAAGAGTCTGGAAGAGAAGCTCTGTGAGGAGCAGCTGAAGTCACTTGGTCTGTTCAGCCTGGAGGAGCCTCAGGGGAGACCCCATTTGAGTTACAACTTCCTCCTGAGGGGAAGAGACAGGGCAGGAACTGATCTCTTCACTGTGGTGGCCAGTGACAAGACTAGAAGCAACATTAAGATGAGTTAGGGGCCATTTAGGTTTGATATGAGGAAGTGGTTCTTTATCCAGAGGGTGACTGGGCACTGGAACAGGCTCCCCAGGGAAGTGGTCTCAGCATCAAGCCTGAGTTCAAGTGTTTGGACAAGGTTCTAAAGGCACATGGTGGGATTTTTAGAGTGCCCTCTTCAGGGTTGTGAGTTGCACTCAATGACCCTGATGAGTCCCTTCCAACACAGCATATTCTGTGATTCTACAATTCTATAAACATAAATAGTTCTGTATTGTTCTTGGAGACTAGTTGCTTCTCAAACAGGCAAAAGCAGTAACACATACTTTCTCTGTGAAGCCATTACACTGCAGTTTTCCAAGCACTTGACAAGTTACTCGTAGGATTATCAACTCTAAAAAGATATTACTCAGTTGCATGGCTATACAATTATTTCATAGTCATTAAATAACTATGTAATCTACTTCTATAGATATAACCATGTCATAAGTTCTTTTAAAGTCTCCAGAATTATTTTTTCCTTAGAAATGAGATTAGCTATAATGCATGAGAATATTTTGCATTATCCACTGCTCTGTAATACTTTTTAGCTTCAATAAAGCAAAATATTTAACAAAACTATTCTGACAGACACCATGGAAATGCTTCTTCATAAGGATTCCTTTCAAATGTATGTGCAAACTATGCATCCTTCTAGCAGAGGCTGCACAATCCCTTTCCTCTAAGACTGTGCACCTAATACACAGGATATAAGCCCATTGTAAATGTCAGCTCTCTCAACAGCATTTTATAGATACTGCCGAAATATTGGATTAACCTCTTATTCTTAGGGAAATCTCTTGTTCTGGGAAAGCCTCAGATGTTGTTTTGTTCTACCTTCTTTTTTTTGTGAAAAATTTTAATTTACATCCTATTTTACATTCTGTTCTCTTTCCCCTTATGAAGCTGTCATCTTTTTTTCAGATCTTTCTTCAACTTCTTTTGTTAAGTTTAACACTGTTTCAACCCTTATTTTACCTCCTTTGGTGACCACTGATTCCTGCAGGTATGTCCTCTATTTGTTTCATCTTGATTCAAGACAACTGTGAGCTCACATATCCCCTTGCACAACACTATTATTTTTCTTGACACAGATAATTTGTTGTTACTTGGAATCTTGAGGATGAATAAAAGCTGAATAATCTCTCTGATATGACTCAAAGTTAGTGAAGAAATAGTGTCTACTGTCTCCATATAAAGTGGGGAACAAAGACCAACAGACAGCTTACTCAACTTCCTTGCCTCTTTACATTCAACATTTCTTTCCCTAAACTTAAACTCCAGAAATCTGTTCCTGGATTTATCATTGTTTTAAACCTGCCTTCTCTGGTGGTTATGATACTTCTTTAACTTGCACAATAAACAGAACAATTTCTAGAGTGTTTTGGTCTCTCTGATTCCTATTAGTTTGGCATTTCAATGTTCACTTACATTTCTGGGGCATGCATCAGATGTTTCACAAATTTGCATGCAGATTATTCAGAGATTATAAACTATCCCTAAGATTTTTTTTCTCCATACTTAAATAGAAGGTGGGTTTTATCCTCAAAATTACAAAAAGATTTATAAATAAGAAAAGATTCCAAAAATACCAGCAGGACTGAAGTCTAGTCCTTCTGTCACTTGCATGTCTGTAGATTATATTCAGCAATACAAAAGCCACAACAGAACAAGGTGTAAAAATTGGTGTGAATCAAAACTAGATTTCTAAAAACTAACTGTTCAAAGACAGAATGAACAGAATCATAATTTCTTCAGCAGATGTTCTTTATACAGAAAAATACAGAAATAATGAAATTTTCAAAGATGTTATTGAAGTAGCAGTAAATATACCCCATAAATGGGCAAATCTGTATTTGATAATACTAGGTAACTCTTTATCCAAGATATTTCAGTAAATTTTATTTCTTAAAATTCCTTTCCATGTGCTTGATTTATAGTACTGGACAAAACTTTCCCAGTACAATGATTTAACATACGTTATTAACATGGATAAAAACAGTACCAAAGGTAACACCTACCAGAGGAAAAATAAAAACATATCCACCTCAATCACAAAATGATAAATTGTTGTTCAAAACGAAGTTTAAATATTTGCCTGAGAAATAAGTCAGCAGAACAACCTTTCAATATTAAGTAAAATCATTGTGTGGTACTCACAGTCTTTGTGTCACACCATTTTTATTCCCATCTATTCTGAAATCGAAAGCCAGATCTTCACCTCATGTCCTTGAAAAAATCATTGCACTCAGTGGGTACTCAGTTCTTGCTGAATCCCATTCTATGGATTCTAGGAACCAAACTACAGCCAAGCTAACACCTGTAGTTGGCCTTTAATCTTACAACTAAAGTTTTGTACATAGTAAAAAGCAGCTGACCTGGAAAATACTTGAAGGATTGGAATTGCCAAGATAATGTGCAAACCCTTTCCACAAGGCTAAATGAATATTTGTCCTCTTTTAGCAATCTCAGCAGTTAGGCCTCTCACTTTAAAAGAATCAGCCCCATTTGCTAATGCAAGCCTTGCAGTACTAGGACTTCATTCTCTAAACACAGAGATCAACATTTTTAAAACTTTTTTTTTTATAAAATAAAGTACTGTGAAAAGTACTTTGGCTGTTGTTGAACATATGGAAGGAACCATGTAAAACAAATTTATCACATGAAAATAACCAACTATTTATAAAATAACAACTGTTTTCTGTTTGGAAAATACAGTAGAATCCATAAACTTTGATAAAATATACATTGCGCCTGACTGGGAAAAAGAAAATAAAGGTAAATGCTAGCAGTGTAGAGAAAGGAACAGTGTTTGGAATGCTTCCTATGCTGCTGCAGCAACTAAGATTAATGAACAGAGAACAAGAGGTTGACTTATCACCTACCCATGGGAGTTCCAACGCCGTAACCTTTGGAGTCTATCAGGCCTCCAATCTGTGTGAGGTTACAGTTCCTCTGGGTGACAAACTCAATGGTTGTCGACTCCATCAGAAATGCGTAATCAGAGGTAAGCACGCGTTGGATACCTTCTTCATTACTTTTGACAAGTACTGACTGCCTCCTGCTGCTCATGAAGGCCCACATCTTGTCATAAGTGGAGATTTTGGATTTCTGAAAGAGAAATGTTAAGTGCAATATGAATAAAAATAATGTGCTTATCCAAGTGAAAGTAAACTCTCAATTTGCACATTACTCCCATCTCGGATTTTACAACATCTAGTTTTTCACCAAGGCAACTTTCTAAGGATGCCCATGCCTTTTATCTCATCTGTATTTTTCATCATCTCCATGTAAAAAATAAACAACTGGACAGACTGTCAAATGTGAAAAATCTGTTGTTGATCTGTTTTTATTCTTACTACGTTTTTATTCAGGAAGAAGGCCTATAAGTACTTCAGGTCAGTGGAAAACTATTAAGTATTTCACTCCAGCAAAGATAATCAACTATGTTGTTTAGTTTTGTAGGAGAATCTGTGGATTCTGGCACAAGTGAAATTTCACTCTTATTTCAATCACTCAGCTGAGTGGTTCTGAAAACCTAATAGCCTAATAGCCTGCACAGTGTGACAATCTGAAGTAATCAAAGCACTTACAGATGGCAGGGTATGGAGAAAACAGTTGTGAAGGAGAGGGCAGATAACATTTTATCTATTGTACGTGACAAAAATACTGGGAGAAAGATTTTAGCTAAGAGATAATATCACTCTGGTCATAATAAGACTAGCTTGCCTTACAGAAATGGACTACTGGAAGTCCTGAAAATTAACATGGTAGGAAAGGAGTCAGTAATTTGGGACAAAGGAGTGAGTAATTTGGAAGAAATCGATGCTGTGCAACTACAGAGGATTTGCTTTCTTTTTTTCACCTGAGTTGGTTTAAAAAGAAAGTAATTACCTTCCCTCATTTTTGTAAAACACAGTGCTTAAAAGATCATAATGACTGGATAAATTGAAGTTATTATAAATACTAAATATTTTATACCACATTTGTCCCATCTGTTTAATGACACTATAAACTCAAGATGTATCAGAAAATGTTCTGTAATGTTACATTTTGCCTAGTAAATAAAATATAGAAATACCATGTAAACACTAGTATTATCAGACTTTTTAAGGTGTCTTTCCTCTTTTAATGTTAGCCTTAAACATATTCTGCCATCAGCTCTGGAAGAAATACTAAACAAAGATTGACACTACAAACATTTCTGAAGTTCAGATGATTGACAGCCAGAAATTCTGTCCCAAAAGAGAAACAGCAGTGTATGCAGAATGAAAAGAACATTTATTTAGGAAAAAGAGATTACATTGTCCCCTGGTGTGATACAATCCAAGAGTTCTTTCACTGAGCCTGGGGACTCAGCAAATCAAGCATTTGAACTAAGTCTAGTGTCAATGCTAACAAAACTGAAAACTTTTAGGGCTCTGCATTATGCACATTGTTATTGTACTGAACATAATCAGGGCCTGATTGCAAAAGATTTTAGTAACAATGAAAGAGAAAAGCATTTTTCTTCAGAACATTCTGTGAACATGTAGAATAGAGATGACCAAACAGGGTCTCCCCTCATAGTGTTTGTTTTTTTTTAAATTAAATAACTCTTGCATGCATTCAATATTGCATTGTAGCATAAAATACTTCAAGCAATGCCCATCAGCTCTGTAGGAATGTAAGTTAATGTTCAATACAGACAGGGTAGAAATAAATGTTTTTTAATATTTGTAAAATTTTACCAAGAACCCTTATTTAATTCTTTTATCATGCAGTCTTTACCCCAGTAAATATTTGCAATTTTATAAATAATCTTAGCAATATAAAGCATTGGCAGGGAAAACAATTTTAGTAAATGGTTAGATGGACTTTGCTGACACATGTTGGGGAGCGTGGCGGGGGTGAAGAAAAAGCCAAATGAGATAAAACAGAAAAAAAAAAGGAACTGTAATACATATGTATTTTTCTATTTTTGTTTAGAAAAAATAAATGCCAGGATAAAAAATATTAGCAAGGGGAATGGTTGATTTCTACTCAATCATTAGAACATGTGAAAAAAATACCATATCCTTTAAAAGACAGAGTGTTCCTATTATGATGACTAATTTAATCAGCTAGGATGAAGCCACGGCTACTATTGAAAAGAAAAAAAAGAGAAAAAGGTCATCAGCAAAATCAGAGAAAGCTCCTGTACAGGAAAGCTCATTTACTGGACTAATTAAAATGAAAATAAAACATTTAAACAATCTCCACATAATTAATGAAGAAGAGAAGAGAACACAAAACCTAGAGTACCAGTTCACATGGCTCACCACTGTAAAGTTGACAAGGGTGAAAGTGCAGAAAAAGCAAGTGCTTTTGTATTACTTTCTTCCACCCCTAAAAGCTGAAATTATGCCAGGGAATAATGCTATCCTACTTTTGAACCTTATGTTTTTGGTTTTGCTTTTTTTAATGTACAAGAGATTTTTTTTCAATCTTAAATTAAAAAACCTTTTTCATTTGATTTAGGAAAATATAACCACAAATAGTTGTCTTATATTCGCCAAAATACTCAGCAGACTCATTGAAAAAAATCAAGAAGTCAGAACAATGAAAAGCATCAGAAGCCCATTTGACATTGAATTAAAGATAATGACACTCCAACACGTTTCCTGTGGTTATGACTCTATCATTCATACTGTTAGAAGCAGATGCTGCAATTTACATCCGGTTTCCCCCTTTTCACTGTGTGCAAATCAATCTGGTTAATCAGCCTATATACTCCATCAATGAAGTGTATTATTTTATCTGGGTTAGTTCACCATATTGTTTCATCTCACTGGAAATCACTGTTGGGAAATCCAACCTAACTTGAAATCAACTGGAAATGATGTTTGTATAAGATAACTTGTGGTGACATAATTTACCATGCTTGTGTTCCCTCAGGAATGGTGAAGACAATGTTGAGTAGCAAGAAAGCTATCTATGCTTTGAATTTCACTGGAAGAAAAAAGAGAACTAACTAATACAAAAGCTGGAAATGAAAAGACTAAGCAAATCTAAAAACTCATCTCAACATCGAACCTGATGCATGAAATGATAACTCTCACAATGACATTCAGAGGATACTGTCAGTGTCATACTCAGTGTTCATGAATTAAACATCATTGGAAGATAGCTGCACTTGTCAGGGACCACAAATGGAACCATGGCTCTAAGTTAGTCATAGTCTAATGCTATGTATAAATATGAGTCTGGAAACAGAATGAGTCATTGTCAGTAATGTGTTACTTTCTGCTCCATCCTGGAGCACTGGCTGGGAAAGAAATATCTGAGCAGCGGGACTCTGGACCACAAGGTTGGAAAAATATCAGAATGTTGAAAATATGACAGAATAAACAAGGATCGAAGTACATAGAAGAAGAACTCATGTAACAAGTCAAGAGTGGATAAATGGATAAACAGTAAAAATGTGCCAGGCTAATTCTGACATTTCTCTACAGAGGAAAAATTACAGATCCATTAATGGAGATTTTTATTTTAATCATAGCTTACAACTTGTCTCCTGGCTTCTAAAAGCATTTAGGTGCCACAGAAAATGTTCAGCTTTGCTTTTGCACCCATGTAATATTTAAACTCAAAAGGCTCTGTAGTTACTAAGGAAAGATTGAATGTAATTAAGATTAATTTTTGAGAAAAAAAATTTTAAAGTCAGCAATCCAGTTCTGATATATTTTATGAAAGCACTCTCCACCTCATGAGAATTAAACCATCACAATCATTATGTGAGGAAAAAAGCTGACAGACTCCCAATCCTACCACAGTATTTTCTATTTATGACACTGAGTATAACAGCTTTGTGACTTTTGTTTTCCTGAGCATTGCATGCTTAGTGGACAAAAGTCACTTTTCTTAAAGTAGATTAAAGTATTTTTTTAAAGCCAAAGGAATAATGCCCATTCATTCTGATCTTATGTAATGACAAACTACAAAATGCACTTCTGAACGACCTCAGCAAGCTCATCACTTATGCATTTGCACTGACAGAAAGAATTATATATCAAAAAAGATTTTAAAAAACCGAATCTGTATGAGCCTTATCAAGGTGTCCAACATGGTCTCTCAAAATATCTTTGATGACAACCTGGAAGGATAAGGACTGGACAGATGGAGCAGCTACAGGTGGAGAAATGGCAAAGAAAGTGGCAGTTAACATCTCAAGTCAGATTAGTATCTTACCAAGATTTGACTACCAACAGGGTCAGTCCTAGACCTGATACTATTCAATATCTCTACAAGCAGGTGGGAAAATGGTACTGAAAGAACCCTCATTGAGTTTGTGGATGACACAAAACAGAGAGGGGAGTTACGAATACTGAAAGAAAGAGCTGTTTTGCAGAGAGGTCACAAAAGTCTTGGAAATTAGTATAACAGGAAATGTATGAGATTTAAGAAGGATTAATTCAAAGTCTGTGCTGGGAAAAAGCAATCCCAAGCATCCATACTGGCTGGGAATTGGCTGGTGGGAGTGAATTTTGGCTGAAAAGGATTTATGGTCCCAAGAACACAAGTAAGCAGCCCATCTCTGCAGCAGGAAAGCAGACTGCAGGCAGTATCAGCAGACTATAGCCAAGCCTAGAACAAGGGAAGTGATTAATCCACAATATCTGGCACTTGTCAAGCCACACCAAGAACGCTGTACCCAGTTCAAAGACATGTTGAGATCAGACAGTGCCCACCAAAGTGATCAGAAGATTGGCAATCTTAAATTACAAAGGAAGTTTTATATAAAATGGTGCTGTTCCTAGAATGCAAGGCTTACAGAGAATATAATAGCCTTCTTCCACTACCTAAAGAGAATATTAGAGAGAAGCTGATGGTAGTGTCTTCTTTAGGATGTGTGATGACAGAACAAGAGGCAATAGCCAGTGCTGCTAATGGGAAATTCTCTGAGTATATAAGGAAAAAATTCTTCACCATGAAAAAAACTAAGTGTTGGAACATGTAGCTCAGAGAAGTCATCGAATCAGCTCACTGGAAGTATTTGAGACAGCTTAATGTAACTCTGAATAAATTAATCTAGCACCAAGCACACTGAATAAGCTAATCTCACACCATAGTTTCAGTTAGAAAAGCAGATCTCCTCTAACAAGATTTAGAGATGTCTAGATATTCCTTCCAACTCTGAGTTTTCATTGATTTCTTTGATTATCAGTATGAACTTGTGTACAGTAATTGATGAGTTTCTGAAGACTCTTCAAATTTTTACCTTGAGCAATTTCAAGAAAACAAAACAAAATACATAATTTCCTGTTTTGTAAAAAAGAAAAACCAACAACCTCAAAAGTAAAAACAAAAGAAACAAACCCCAAAGGCATTGTGAATTTATGTGGTTCATACATCTAGACAGAGGCAAATGCATCATTATCCAGAGGAGTGTGTTTTACTGTCTTTTTGTCCCAGTCATTCCTCTGAAACTCAAGTAGACTCATCCCAGCTGTTTCGTACATGACCCTTTGGAAATCCTGAACACGAGTACAGGAATCCAAACTTAATTGTTCACATAGTAAGCTATTTTATTAATTCTTTATTGTTTTTATAAGTTTGACATTTTGTTTTGACATATGAACTAAATCTACATAGCTGTGAAATAAACTAGAAAATACATTTCTGGTGTTTTTAATAATGGCAAAAGCATTAATGAATCTCACAATCTCTGCTAAACATAAGAAGGCTAGATGTCAAATTTAGGTGAAACAATTATTATAGTCAATCCTCTTACTGCTCGTAGAAGTTTTAAAACATCTGGGATATATTCTCCAGTATTCTCCAGTATTTTAGGCCACAGAGGATTAGCACCATAAATAGAGAGATCAACAAAGTTGATCAATGGAATACATTTCAAATCATAGTATGACAAGCTTAAAAGCTGAGAGGACAAACAGCCTGAAGTAAAGAATGTTTTAGGAATCCTGTAACTCTCCTGATGTATTATAAATATAGCAAAACTCAAAGATAAGGCTATCCAGAACTTGAACAGCAGAATAAGTGAAATTAAATTGTACAGAAACATAAATACAGTGTAAATTGTACAGAAACATAAATACTACCTGTCTGTAGTCTCACCAAATGGAAATTTGTAAAGTCTGATTGCTACTGTTCAAATACCTATTGATGACTAAGGATCTGTTTTCTCCATTGTGTATTTAATATATTTTATTGTTCCTGTAATGTATATCTGTCTACACTGATCCACCTCTCCCAGTTCTTAATTTGAAACTGAATTCTTTGGGACATGTACTGTTTTGTCCAAACAACTCTGTGTTTCTGAAGTGGACAACAATGATCCATTACTGGCACTTCTGAACTAAACAGTAATACAAGGATGTAAGTAATATAAGGAAATAATGATAAATACAGGAATTGGAATAAAAGATGACACTTATTATTACATTCTTAGCTTTACACACTTAGTTTTTAGTTTTCACAAAGCACTATACGTCTTGTTGAAGATACTTTGTTTTAAATAGTACGTTTAAATTTGTTGTAGTGACCAAAACAATTTCTAGTTTCCTATAAGTCTTAGCTAATTCTAAACTCCAAAAATAAGTGCTGTTTGGGAGGCAGCTAAAGCATAATAATTACTGATATTGACATAGCTGAGCATGTTATGTGTAAAACACAATTTGGTCTTAATTGCATATCTGCACCTGATCCCTCCACAGGATAATATGATGTCATGCACAATCCAAACTTAAATCAACTTATCTGTCCTATATCACTCAACAGATGAACTTAATTCAAGTGGGCTTCTGAGTATAGTCTAATCTTTTGAACAGTATAGCACGTAGTTATAAATACCAATCCCTTTAACACAGTATTTTCTTTATTGTTTCCTAGAACTGTTAGACTGGCTTCTTCTCAGTCATCACAATAAAATGAAAAAGACACTTTCTTTTTTCATCCTGGCCTCATTCACTATAACCCTCTGACCTCAGAGTATTATTTTTCTACTTATTTTTTTTCTTTTTCCCGTATTTTTTCAGAACCGCTGAGGCCTGAAAACCCCTAAGTGAACCAGACAATTTAGATTTTGTTGTGTCAGCATAAAAACAATAAAAGTAATGCATACAGTGTTCTCTCCTCCATAACAGCAGTTTTTATGGTCCATAGAGCACAAATGAAAAGAGGAAAGGTGTTTCTGCCAAGAATAGAGCTACAAGGAATAAAAAATGCAGTGCTCAGAGAAAGACATTTTCACTCTCGCCCTGATTGTGCTGACTTTTTGTTTTAAAACCCAAAGATTTTGAACAAATGTTAAATATTTCAAGTAACTTATGGTTAAAAAAGTCCAAACCCTTTATGTTATTGAAATAAGTTTTTGCTATCAGCTTTGACCTGGAAATAGGTAAAGACTTCATAACTCCAAAATCGCTAATGGATTTCAGAAGACTTTCTTGCCTTTTATACCAAAATGATATATGGACCTCTACTGAATAACAGCTAACATCACAAGAGTTCTCCTTGTAAAATACTGTGGAAGATGACAAGTGTCATATATCTCACTTCTGCAGGTTTCTTCCTTCATAAATACGAATAAGAATTTAATCAAACTTAGTCTGTTTATAAAGCATTTATTTTATTCTGGATGTTTGTAAAGATAAACCTATTTCTGCTCATTCTGCCTGTTCCAAGATACAAATTGCACATACAGAACTCCACTCTTCATTTGCACTGCATCTGAAAACAATCTCATTTTCCAAAAGCACTGACTGCATAGTTTTATCATTGGAACTAAGCATGAAGGTCACAAATATTACTTCAAATATTACCTCTAATAGAGCAAGAATTTCTAACACCACAATTTTTACAAACATATTCTCACAGTATCTATACCTGTAAGAGAGATGTTTGTGCAATATTCAAAGTATAATTAATATGTGCTATTCCAAAAAAAGCTGTTGCTGTTGAGATTTGATATAAACTTCTTTGGTAGGGTTAGAAGCCAAACTCAGCATTGCTTTGATCAAAGATCTCTTTGAATGAGCAGAAGAGATAGAAAGCCCATTAATTATTATTGGTCTTTTATTCCCCACCCCCCTCCCCCCAACAAAATAGTTTAAAATAAAAACTGTTTGATTGTCTCCACAGGTTTCAAAAACTGAATGGAATTTCCACTGTCATTTATTTCCCAATGGCACCACTCAAGCAGCAGAAGTAGCATTAACTATTGCTTGTAATGATAGTCATCAAAACGAGCCTTGTTGCACAGACAGATTGTTGGGGTTTGTTATTGCAGTAAATCCACCTATCAGTCTTGTTGACAGATGTCAAAAAACTCTTTACATCCAAAATGGCCAATAATTTTCAGTATTTCTTCACAAAATAGCTCATGTAAAATATTTGCTGTCTATACATTATTCTAAGCCCCCACTGAGGTATTTTGCAGTGGGATTTGGGTTTAGCATTCTGTACTTTTTTTATTACTCAAAGTAAATTACCAACCACATTGGACCATATGTGCTAACAGCTGAGTCTTTCTCTATACTTTCCTGACCTTGGTGACTAGAAAATTGGAGTTAATTCAGGCAAACAGGATTGATGCCATATGTGGCTTTTATCAAAGGTGTAGAGGAGTGGTGGGATACTGATCAGAAGAATTTTTTGTTAGCAAATCTGTCAGATCTTGGAATAATTCTGGCAGTTTTATCTTTAAACACCTTTTGCTTGCTAAACAACATACTTGAGAAGATAAGCAACATAACACTTAAGGAGCTGCTTCCCTCCAATAATGAAAAGAATTAAAAAATGATCTAAAAGATCTAAAAAAATTAATCTAAAAGATCTAAAATTAAAAGTCACAGTAAAAGACAGAGGAACTTTTCAGCCAGACTGGTTCCTGAATAATGCATCATGAAATGAATTTATATATTTTCAGTAAATGATCTCTACAGAAAACACAGAGAATAGCAGTTATAAGATGTAGTTTTGAGTACTTTTAGTACTGACATATAGAGCCCCTACCCAACTTATCAGAAATTGATGGAGAAAATTGCATTGCTGACAAAACCATACAACATGCCAAAAGTTGGAGTGAAATACAATGTGTTTGTTCGCATCCTGCAATTTGGACATCTGTAGTTAGTGAGTCCAGGCAGTATAAATGTAGTTCAACAAAGAAAGGGATATAGTAGAGCTCTTGAAGACTAAGTTCTACAAAGGCTCTGTTTTATTTGTTATTTGGAAAAGACGGAACAAGTGTATGGAAGAAGAGGGGGAAAGAATTCACTTTCCAGCATTATTAACTGGTCTATTTGAATTTTTTTCAGAAGAATTGCTCACAATTAGCAGTAATAAAGTAACTGAAAATTTCCAATGGATGAAAATGTGAAAACAAATTACCAGCTTGTTTGACCACCCAGTGATTTAAATCAGTCATGTTAATGTTAAATAATACACCAACACTCAGTCACAGATTATTCCGATTTCTCCAGCTAATCCTGTGCCAATTACATAATTATTGCTCATACAAATGCCTTAATATATAACTGAACTGTGCAGAACCTGGCTTGGATCTTGGCGGAAAGAAAAAGTGTAATTTTGAGTAGCACTCTCATGTGTGATCTTCTGAAACTACTGAATCCAAAATTCCCCCATATCATATATTTATGTAAAGGAAAATCAAAAGCAAAATCAGTGACAAGTTTGCACACTGTATTTCCACTACCCTGTACAAACTGAAGAAACTTGGGCTGCTCAAAATCTGACTATTAATACATAGTTTGCAGCTTCAGTAGAACCCTGGCTACTACATCTTCTTTAAGTCAGACTGAACTTTAAATTGCAAAAGCCATTTTAGCTTGAAAACATTTAGTATTGGCTGTAGGAACAGATACTTTTTCCTGTGACAACAGTGAAGTACTCATGTTTGCATAAGGAGGTGTCTGTCATATGGTATGGCCTCAACTTTGCAGCCTTAACAGTATAGATGTTCTGTTCACATTAGTTGCCCTGAATTCTTGGAAAGATCAGAGTGAAAAGCTGATCACCACTTATTTCTTCCCATTTTCAGCATTTTCTCTGTGCACTTTACGAAGTAAACAGATTGAACTCTAGTCTTATTAAACATAATCTTCAATTACAAAAATCAGAGTTCAAATGATATTAACATTGAGCTATATCAGCCAGAATAAGGAAATAAGTAGCTGGGCTGGGATGACCTCCCCTCAGTCTTTACTTTTTTTGTTTCCTAAGTGTGCAACAAAGTGAAATTTCGGTGATAAACTAAACTTTCAAAAATGTTTCAAAATGATTAGATAGTAGTGTATTAGGAACAAAGTAAACAGAATGATTGAAGAAATAGGAGAGAGCAACATTTCATATCAATTTCAGTTGACAGAACAAGACAAAAATAAGCATCAAAATTTAAACATGGAAAATTTTTTATTTTTAGGAAAAAAATATTTTTGACAGATAATTCCTCACCTGCCACAAAAATGTTCTATTACTCAACAAGATCACATCATGTGAGGTGTATGCAGAGACACCTTAGTGACATTTTAAGCTTTCTAACTAAAAATTTCTACTGATTGTTATAGTAAGAGACTTTTTAATATTGACTAAAATATTATTCAGTATTGATGTACTCATTGTTGCACATGGTAAAAGCAATGACACTTTATAATCTCTGCATTTTGGGGGAAGAGTTTAATTTTTTATCAATAATGAAGCATTTCAAACTTGAAATAATTACTCAGTGGCCTCTGACATGCAAGTTCTGAAAGGCAGTCAAGAGAAGGAACAGACATTTGAAATGTACTGATATGGTCTAGTGGAAATCTATGTGCCATCAAAAAAATATTGTGTGGGCTGGTATGTGATAACTCCTAGAAAATTTACTGTTAATGATCCTAAAGGAGTTGGAACTAGATGATCTTTAATGTTCTTCTAGCCCAAATCATGCAATAATTCAGTGATTATCCAACTACCAAGGATTCTAGATATTTCCTTCATGGAATCGCTTGGTGTAGCTGCGCATAATTTTGTTTCCCCTGTCAAACTGTCTGTAAATAGATCAGTTGAACAGAAAAGTAATTATGCTATTCATCTAGTAAACAGCTAATGGGAAACCCAATTTCTGATGTAGTTTGAGAATCCATTAAGTTGAATTTAGCTAAATTTATATTATTATCTCTGCTAATGTGCTTACAAAAACAAGCCAGCCTTTTCAGGATGTTATCAAATTATTTTGCTGAGTAGTTTCCAATAATAACAACAACTGGGACAGCAATGTTTGACTTAGTCCCTTATTTTGTTTTAATTGAAGTATTTGAGAAAATTCCATTCTAGGGAATTTTATGGAAACTAATTCTGAGTAACTATTTTAGAAACCTCTAATAAACAGTAAGTAAATGTGTATTAAATTTCAATTTAAAAAGCTAACAACATTACTGGTGACTGACTTAATGCTTTGCTGTTCACATGTATTATATAAGACTGAAAATAATGGCAATGAAAACAAAAATAGAGTGAAAGCATAGAAAACTCACTGAAATCTTTCTGCATTCTATGCCATACTACTTATCCCACATCTTGTTCCCACATAGTCTGACAAAAATTAATAGCTGCACTGATAGTGTTTGTGATTGCATTTTAGCACATAACTGATGCCACTGTCAATGTGTCATCATGACTATTCTATTTTGTGTGACATTTTGGTTGATCCCTTCACTACTCACAGATAGGGTTAAAGAGATCACATATGAGTTTGAAAGCCATTGTGTTGGAAAATGTCTTTTAGCAACAGCACAAACATGATTCCCCTGCATATGCCAAGAAAATCAGTAATAGTACAATTTCAAACATGACAGAGTGGATGAAATTGCTTGAGCAAGTAAGGAAATAGTTTCATATTTATTTTGAATATCAGTCATCTGCTGAGTTTGCTTAAAATGTGCTAACTAACATGAAAAGTTTTTCTTAAGAGCACCTGGATAAGCAGTTGGACAGATATACCCTAAGTTAAATTTAAAATAAATAGTTGCAGATAAGTGAAAGACCTTTTCTGCCAATGAGTAAATTAATAAGGAAACATGACCCACTTTATAGTGTGTAAACAATTTTTAACTCATCATAAGACCTGAATGAACTTCTATGGTTTCATCTTAGCAACAGCTAACTTCAATAGTGTGTATCAACACCGAGTAATCAATGTCATTTCTCAAGGTATATTAATCTTATTAATTTGCATGTATATCCTTATAATTTGATTCTGGTTTGTTTATATGACAAAGTTGCACTGATCCTTTTTGGAATGTGACAACTTACTGAAGATCTCTGGGAAAAGTATATTCATGTTCATCATGACAGATGTGATAGCATCTGTCAATTAGCCCATGCTTTCCATTCAGATCATGACAATATTTGCCACAATGCTATGATTGTACTTTTCTATTCTATATAGCAAATATATTCTACAGCTAACTTTATCCCTTGTTTTTACTTCAAATACAAAAATGCAAGAAGGTAATTATTATGTCTAAAAAAACCCAAAGAAATTATTTACAAACCACAGTCACAAAATTATAGTATTTTCTTTACTCTAGTAAAGAAATTTGTTCTACTTACTCTTTATTTGCTTTCCTGATTTTGAGCTAAATTTAAGAATAAAGAAAATCCCAGTAACTTGCTTATTTGCTCTTCTTTAGGGTTGCCAAACCATACATCATTATATTTCTGGGTTTGTTTGTTATCAATTATTATCCCTATGGAGCTTTTAAGTAGTAGTGAGAAAATTCATGAACTGAGACAAAGACAGGTTACCAGGTAAAGCAAAAGACATGTGCACAAGCACACCACAAGGAACTTATTCACCACTTCCCACGGGCAGGCAGATGTTCAGCCATCCCCAGGAAAGCAGGGCTCCATCATGCATATCCATTACTTGGAAAGACAAACACCATCACTCCAAACATCCTGTCCCTGCTTCCTTCTTTTCCCCCCAGCTTTATGTGCTGAGCATGATCTGGTGTGGAATATGCCTTTGGTCTGTTGGGGTCAGCTGTCTTGGCTCTGTTCCTTCCCAATTGTTACTGCACCCCCAGCCTATTCACTGGTGGCATAGGGTGAAAAGCAGAAAAGTTCTTTGCTCTGGACAAGCCCTGCTCAGCAGTAACAAAAATGTTCATGTGTTATCAACACTATTTTCAGCTCAAATCAAAAACATAGTCCCATATCAGCAAAGAAAATTAACGCTACCCCAACCAAAACCAGTGCAAAGCCAAAGCCTTTTAAAACATGTCTAACGTGAGTTAAAGAGAGCTAAAAATTTAACTAGCATGAGTTAAAGAGAGCTAATAAATAGAGGCCCAAATTGTTGTTTGATTAATGCAATCACTGTTCCCTTCCTTAATATTTGATAAATTTCTTCCAAGAAAGGCCATTAGTTCAAACGGACATGCCAGGAAAATAAAACTATGGAGGCTCATTCCTGTTTTGTGAGAGAATGGCTCATGTACCAGTGTCCAGATTACCATAGCAGTCCTGGAATCACAGAACCATTGAGGTTGGAAGAAACCTCTGGAGATAATTCATCCCAAAATCCAGTTCCAAGGAAAGTCTAGTAGAGCAGGTTGTCCAGGACATTGTCTTGGGTTTGAAAATTTCTGAGGATGGAGACCCCACAGTCCCTCTGGACAGCATGCTCCAGTGCTTGACCCTTACAGTAAACAGTTTAATTTTTGCCTTGTCTTCTTTCACTGGAAACCACCAAGCAAAGTCTGGGTCCATCTTTTTTACATTCTCCTATCACATATTTATAAATATCAGTCTATGTTCCCCACACACAAGTTTTCTTTGTCCCAGGCTAAACAAGCCCTGCTCTCTCAGCCTCTCTTCTAATGATGGATACTTTAATTCACCAGGGGTTTGGCATTTTCTTTTTTAGACCTACATGAGGTTCCTGTCTACCCATTTCACCAGCCTACTGAGGTTCCTCTAAAAGGCAGCACAACCATCTGGTCTGTCAACTACTCCTCTAGTGAATTTATCACCCATAAACTTGCTGAGATATTACCATCCAGATCATAAGTGAATCGGTATGGGACCTGATACCCCTATAAGAGCATATGTCTATAAATGATCTCCAGCAGGACTTTAAGCTGTTTATAACAACCCTTTGAGCCTGCCAACTCAACCAGATTTTAGTCCTATTCACTCTCCACTTAAATTTAGTATGGTCCATACTAAATAAAACAGACACCTTTAAGCAATGATACACTAGCAAAACTTGTCCTGGTGTTATCTTGGTGTTGAATTCTCCTCCTGGTCTTGATCTCCCTTTTAAAGTCTAGTAAAGGTATTCAAATAGCCTGTAAGAGTCTCTTTACACTACTTATCATCATATTTTGTAGAGAAAGTGGACTACTGAAGATTCATAAAATCATAAAATCATAGAATGTGTTGCTTTGCAAGGGACCAAAAAGATCATTGAAGTCCAACTCCTGGTCTTGCTCGAGATTGTCCCAAGAGTCTCACAACATGCCTAAGAGCATTGCCCAAACACTTTTGGAACTCTGTCACGCTTGCTGCTATTGCCACTTCCCTGAGAAACCACTTCCAGTGCCCAACCACCCACTGAGTGAAGAAGATTTACATAATATCCAACCTAAATGTCCCCTCACACAACTTCAGGCCATTCCTTTGGGTTCTGTCACTGATGACCAAAGATAAGAGATCAGTGCCTGCCTCTCAAGTTCCCTTCATGAGGAATGAGGTCTCCCCTCAGTATACTCTTTTCCAGGCTGAACAAGCCAATCAACCTCAGCCCCACCTCATCCCATCTTTTCTTATATAACCATTTTGTCTTTATCTTCAAGTGCAAAATGTTAACACTTATGTCCATTTCCCTCTATTACTCCACTATTTTCTTTGCTAGGTACAATGACTTGGATTTAGACTCTACTTCATATTTTAATTCCACCTCCTCTGCTGTTTACAGATGTTAGATTGCTAACATGTTGAAAAGACAAAAAAGCATCCCTGCTGCCCCCAAAACATGAATAAGAGTAAATAATTTAAAAACTTTTTTATTTTTCTGTAGTAGTTAGCAAAATCAGCCTTAGCTCAGTTCCTTTGTTCAAAACCAAGTTCTCATAATTCTGTTTGATCTTTCACTAGAATTTTTCTTAACTTTCTTCCAATTGATAAGACAAAAGACCCCACTGTTATCTCAATATTCAAGTCTGAAGTGCTTGGCTTGAAAACATTTACTGAGAATTCATTAAAACTTACCCACTGTGCCTTATCATTCTGAACCCGATTTTGTGACCTTTATTCTCCACTTTAAAAATTTCAATCTGTTTTAGATCACTAGCTTAGCTGTTTTTTTTTCCATTTGCCTGCACCAAAATGCTCCTTGTTTGCCTCAACTCTTTCGACCCTCACTCCTGTATAGCATGATTAATGCCTCGAGAAGAGATATTTTAAACGTTTGCTTTGACCAGCTTATTTTTCCACGTTCAGTTTTTTACTTCCTTTGAGTCTTTTTTTGTTATGTATGAATTTACTTCAGACTGGAAGCTGACAAGAGGCTTAAGGCAATCTTATTTTCTCCCCCTTTAAACAGGCTTTATCTAAGCAATACCAAATACCATAGCTGCAGTGCAGTACCTTTTCTTCTTGATTGCAGGGCAGCCCATTTACTTGAAACTTCAAATGATGGAGAAGGAACTAATACAAGCTCATGCATACATTTACTTGTCTTTGGGAGCAACCTTTTGAACTCCTTGAAGACAATGATTAAGCTATTTCTGACTGTCTACCCAGCTCTCATAGACCAATTTACAGGTTATAAGTTGGTCTACTTCTTCACTTTTATCATCCATCAGAAAAATATGCAATGCTAGGAGAGATAATAAAGCTAGCAAAGCAAAAACTTCAATGGATATAAAATACACCAGTTCACTGAAACCATCTTATTTTTCAAAAATCCTGCCTAAGCATTGTGCAAGCTTATCCTTCATTTTTATTTACTTCTCTGGATTCTAATAATCCCCCAGAAACTGAAACTAAAACTATTATCCTTTTAATACTTTTGTCTCAATAAATTCATTTATACTTGTTTTTCTGATGTCTCAGGATCTTGATTTTCCAAGGGAAAGTAAAGTTCCAGACATTTACAGAAACACTTTCTCTTTAAAATTACTGTTAAAAAAAATTAAATACATGTTGCATATTTCAAACACAGTGTATAATACACTCAATGTGTGAAGTTTTTGTAGATTCAAAAATGAAATTTCCATAAGTATTCTAAATCCTTGATGAATTGTCTATGGTGGACAATTTTATTTTCCAGTGGTAGAATAGGAAAAACTTACACCTAGGTCAGAGATCATTAAGAGAACTCCAGACTGAGCTGACTAGTTTGGAATGAAGTCCAAACAATGGTCACAAATATCAGTGAGAAATAAAAGATATGTTTTTTGTGAACACTCAAATATAAATATTATGAACCCTATGAGATAACACTCAAAGGTTAAATGTCTACTAGTCTTTCTGGAATATGCTTACCCCACCTGACTAATGGTATTCAGTATATTTCTGTATTATACTAAATATTTCAGTATTTCATTAAAAAGATATATTCAATCATGAAAATCAGAACTATTAGCGAATTGATATTAGCAATTTATGTCACAGAATCAGATAATTATAGAATCATTTAGGTTGAAAAATTTATATCTTCAAGATACATCCAGTTCAACTGTGATCTTAACACTGCCAGGTCTACAACTAAGCTATATGACTAACCCAAAATTCATTGCTCCATGGTGCAAATGAGTTAAAACTTTACAATGGATTGATAAAAAAGTGCATATTGATTCATGGAATGGTTTAGGTTGGAAGGGTTCATCTAAGAATATCTAGTCCAACCTTCCTGCCCTGGCTAGGGACTTCTTTCATTAGATCAGGTTGCTCAGAGATCACTCCAATCTGACCTTGAATGCACTGACACTCTCTTCTTCATGTTATCTGAACAAAGAAGGACTACGCTGAAGTAGTAGTGTCCATCTGTTTAGGTTCATATAGATTTGGAAGCTGGTTTTTTTTCTTAAAGAATCATCTACCACATTTGTTGGGGTTTGTTTTCAGGATCATGTTCTGTTTGGTTTGCCCCGTTCCCCCCTGTTTCAGTGCGTTAGATACTTTGTTCCTGGGTCTCTCCTCCTCCTTGTCAATCTGTTGCCTCCTCCTCCCCTGCTGTGTGTCAGTCTCCCTCTCTCCTCCCCGAGGCCCCTGCCTGTCACCCTCGGCCACCCCTTAACACCTAGAAGATTCCATCGAACACCAAGGGTGATTGGTAGCTGGGCCCAGGCTCCTCCCATTGCGGTTCCCCATTGGTCATTGCTGTTTGTCTGTTACCTGTTACTGTTATCTGATTGGTTGCCTGGCTCTGTATTTAACCCTGTACCCGGAGCTCATCGGGGCTCTCGAGAGCAAGCTCCTGAGCAATAAACAGGTTCTGTTGCCCTCTGAGAGAGTCTCTCCCTTCATTTGATGCGTCCCTTGGAAGATAGCTACCTAGAGAGCCCTGGGGCGACTCACAGAGAGCCCACGCGCTGCAGCTGTGCTGAGGAGGTGCTTCCTTTCCGGCCAGCCGGGCAGAGCACTGAATCCTTGGGCAGAATGAAACTTCCTCACACATTTTTTCTGAAGCATCTTTAGTCTTAATGTCTAAAAATGGAAAATTCTTTCTAAATTATCAAGTTGAAGCCTTCAACTTGGATAGTACTTAATGGATTTTTATTTTCTGCAGAGTTTTTGAACTCTCAAGGGTTCTTAGAGAAAAATCTGTCTGGTCAACATTTCTGTTAAAAAACCACTGAACTAAAAAATATATTATTCTTCTAAAGATGTCTTAATGATTTTTTTTTTTGCTTGTTTGATTTGAAAGCTGACATGTAGCTAAACAATTTATTTTTTAATAAATTTAAGCTTAATTTTTAAGCCAAAATTTATTTATTTATTAAAATAAACAAATGTTATGTTTGTTTCACATTTCAATTTGCCTGAACAGAATATTTCGTTTGGTTTGCATTGTCTCTTCAATAGTTTATCCATGACAATTAAAATTTTGCCTCTGTCAGAAATCCAGTGTGGAGGAACATGTTTTGGAATTTAAAATGTTTCTTGAGGGGAAAAGAAAACAGATCAAAGTGACAATCAATGTGATATTGTCATACATTGCCTTCCTAATGATCCAGGACAAAGCCTTACTCTTACATTTGAAACATTACTAATTTTCAGAATTTCATTGACATTAAATGAAAATACTAATTTTCCCATTCTTTATATCTATCTGCCAATACCCCTACTTTAAAGTCACTAGTAACATTCATGTAAAGAGGTCCTTGACCCTCATAACCACTATTTCTTCTTAATAAAGAAGAGGTAAAGTCTAAAAATAGTTTTAAATAGACTATAAAATCATAGATAAACTCACTGAATTTGGATATTAAGCACATTCCTTTATAATGGCATTCTTTCCTTCATTGCATTACTCCTACCAGCTCCCAGATCCCTAACTTAGCCAGTCCTTGGCCCTTCGGAACAGTATATAATTCCATACATCTTTATGCACAGATATAGATACACCCCTTGCTCTGTGTTTCTGTCTTTATGCATAAAAAAAATATAAATGTATTTCTGTGTTTTATTTTTATAATGTATTTCTCACAGATCCTAGATGGAACACTGAATCTAAGTAGACTAGATAAGAAGGTCTAACAAATAGTCTTTCTATGCCACAGCTTTTCTAGAGCCTTCTATATTTTATGAAAGAGTTAAGGAAAGTTAGGTATTTTGGACCTTGAACAGCAAAAAAAAAACTTTTAGTAGATGATATTGCAGCCTTGCAATATAATTCTTAGACTTTGATGGATAGTAATTCAAGTGCATCTCCACAATATCGACACTTATATTCAAACATTCCAGAAATATTCTGCCTGCTATTTAGAACTGGCCTAACCACTTTTTTTCCATTTATGTTTCCACCCACTTCTCAAAGGTATGCAGAAATTAGAATATCCTTATAAATCCACAATGATCTGCAAGAGAGAGGTCATCTGGGAGGGTTGGAACCATCTCCTTTGAAAACTTTGGAAGTAAAGTCCTCATTATCCTTTCAAATACATGACCTGTGGCTAGAAAGCTATAGGTCTTCTGAATAGATCAAGATGCAATCTATTCTGGAAAAAATACTGACATAGCACAATTTGTTCTTCAGGGAAGAGAATTTAATTTTTTTCTTTATCCTGATTTAACATGATGAGGTAAGTGGTGGAAAGGGAGAGCCAGTAAGGAATATGATGATCCTCCACAACAGCAAGCAGTCAGGACCAATTTATTTGTATTAATATAAAGAGGACATTTCTTACGTTCTTGATGAAGCTTAAGGGCCTATTTCATTGCTTATAAATAATGTATAAATATTTAGAGAATGCTATAAATTTCATTTGGTTATAAAAGTAAGGTTATACAAGTGAAGTTCTTATTTGCATATTCAATTTGAGCCTTACTCTAACAAAAAAAAAAAAGTAATTATCTTTGTTTATCAGTATTCATAAACATCTCCCCAGTTGCCTGCCACTCTCAGGATAAAATATAAGCATTGCTATTTTAGTCAGGATTTTTGAGACAGGTCAAATATGACAGAAAAGCAGAGACATCAAGACACAACCAATACACTAATCTTGAGACACTAATAATTTCAATAGAGCTATTTCATTCAAGACCAGATAAGATAAGAAGCTACAACCTTGCTGTATTACAAGAATTCTGATCCTGAGAAATGTCAAATGACTTAGCTTACACTATTCTATCATTCTCAAAATAATAGTTGCTATTAAGTAAATAATTCTCTTCACCATTCTCACTTTTGTTTTTATCACATCCCAGAAAAGTGGAGTGTGTGGGAAAGGGAAGCAGTAACTATTTCTTGTCTCTGAAGAAGCTTTTTTCATTAGACTTATTATTGCTGTGCAACTTTGTTGCTAATAGCAGCTGCTAGCAGAAAAATATATATGGTAGACATTTCATGACTACCCAAAAATGAGAAGACACCTCCTGTACAGTGTGACCTTGAGTCTCTAAGAAAGGGAGAAATAGTTATATTTCTTTATATTAGAAATAAGCTGAGTAAGTCTGCTTAGCAATACCAATCTTTGTGGAGCAAAAGATGGAGGAAGAAAGGCAGTTCAGTGATTTGATAGAACAAATATTCAAGAAGGTGCACTTTAAACAGTTTCCAAGGTAACTACCTCTGTGGCTGGAATATATAAATAGGGGTACAAACAGGGTTTCAACTATGAAACTGAAGACAATCAAATATGCAAAGGAAAATAAATTATTAAAAGAGTGGAAGGTTGAATGAAAGAACATGGAAATTATGTTTAAACATAGCAAAAGAATAGTATTTAAAAAATGACTGTATATTAGTGCTTTCAGTAGTATATTCACAGTGGCCCAAAAAGCATTCACAAAGAATATAAAATTGTCTACCAGAGGAGTATTTGGAACAAAATTACTTGACTTTATAAGAAATTTGGATGTGCATGTATGTGCACATCTGATTTATACAGACTGTATGTACATACATGTACACATACACTCTGCTTAGGTTATCTGATATTGCTATAAGTGTAAATGTTCAAATTAATCATATAGAGATATACAAGGTTAATCAAGAAAATATATTTAATCTGGGCTATGAATGTATCAAACATATATTCCCTCAGATTGTGAATATTATTGTTACTGATTCTTTATTTTAAAATATGCCTTTCCAAAGGCTGCATTAGTTTTCCCCTTATGATTCGACTGAAATAAATCTTGCTGGTTATGGGCCCATATCAACTTCAACCCCAGCACTTCTCATGTTACACCAAAAGGAATTTTCCCAAAAGTAGTAAAAAAAAAAATAAAAATACAAAGAGTAACAGCTAGATTGTCATGTAAATACAAGCACCTTGGAGCCAAAACAGATTTGACAAACTTCCCAAAATTATAAGATGCAGAAACGATTCAAAACATTAAAAATTATTAAGGGGCATTTTATGTATGTGAATGCTATCCACAGAACCTAACATGTGCATGCATGTTGATGAAACTGAAAGCAACTTGAAAAATTGGTGTTTGATATCATTTAAAGATTTGAGTTTTCAAGAGTGACAGTACATTTTTCTAATGCATTTAGCAGAATACAAAGGAAAGAATAGAAGGAAAGGAAAAGGAGAAGAAATAAGTTCCAAAATCCAAATCTCCTTTTAGACACTGATGATTTTAACACCAAATGTTGTTACAAACAATGATATTAATCAACTCAGGTAAACTCCATGAAATATAAATTGCTAGAAAAATGTAAGTTGTGGGTTTGCCTAGATCTAGTACTTAAAGAATAAGACTGATTCTCTTTTCATCTTCTGAAAGAAAACAGACAGTCCAGAATGTAGTTTTGTCACCTTAGGCCAAATATACTTGTTACATCATCCCAGGACATTTACTACAAACAATAGGATAAACTTTGTTCCATAAACCCAAATTTATTCCTTTAAAGAGACATGGCATAAGACTGGCTGTTGCATCAAAGTACTTCAAACTGCTGAAATCTGGCTGCCTGACATCCTGAGCCCCTTCTGGGTTATGAGGTCATGCCATGGTGAAGGCCAGTAAATGAGTACAGATAACAGTATGGGCATGGATCTATGGAGAAATGAAAACTCATTCAGAACAAATGGTGCAGTATTACTTTGAAAATCTTCCTGGAAGTTCATCTTTACTTCATTAAAAAAAAACCAAAACAAACCAACAAAACAAAATTATAATAAAATTACTCAAATAAGCCAAGACACTTTTCTCACCTCAAAAAAACAAAAGTTATCTCTTTACTGCCAATACTTATGAGTATTTCAGATTTTTGTTAAAGATTATTCTTTAACAGAGGCCTATTTGCTAAGTTTTATGGCTCTCAGTTTGTTTTGGGTAAGGGGTATTTTGCTTTGCTATTACATTTTAAACTTTCAGGTATACTTGTTCAAAGGAAAGATGGAGGAGAGGAACTCCCTATTGCTGTAGGAGCAAAGACAATGCACAAAAGAAGACATAAGGCAAAAGTAAATAATCAACCTCTTGACTATTAAACAGTACATTTCCTTGAGAATTTGTTACGTCTCTTTTTTTGTGTTCAAAGTTTTAAAGCATAGTTGGGCAACACTTCTGTCACTTGAAAATGATGTGAGCACAGAGGTAAGAGTTTGTTAAAAGTGCAGGAGCTCAAAGTATTTAGTGCTTGAGCATATAATACATGCAGGAGCATTCAGATATTTAGGCATTTTTATAGGTAGATATCGCACTAAAGTTCACTGCTCTTCCTAATATGTTTAGAAGAGAAATTTGGACACATACTGTAACATACAGGACGTATTTATATCATTATGAATTTCTGCCTACTGAAACTGATGTAACAGGGGTCTCTGTGAAGAAAGCTGTTGTGCTATGCTAAACCCAGCCAGTAAATCAGCAGGTCTTAACATGTAGTGAGAAGAACAAACAGATCAAGCAGATTTTAGGCATTCCATTCCAGGACAAAGAACCTAACATAGAAACCAAACACATATTGTTTTGTCATAATAACTAATTCTCCTAATATTTAAAGGGGACTGACAATTGTTTGGAAGCTGGTATGGACAACCTATGACTAAAAAGTCTTAGAAGTCTTGCTCTAATATTCTTCAGAAAGAATAGAAGCAGCCCAATATGATCACTTTCAAAACACTTGATTTTTTTCAATTAACATCACATTTCCATCATATTTTTGTCTACTCTTACATGAGCCCAGAGAACTTAGTTGCATGATCTTATTCTTCCTATACCTTTCTACACTAGCAAAAAAAAGTAAACATATCAAGGAAATTATGATTCCTGGCAGAAGATTCATTACAAACATCCAAAAAGTCAGAGGGATATAAATCAAGAGCATAATGTATGCATTTTTTTTTTGTTATTGACTCTTCTCCCATCTTACTCAGTCTGTAGGATTTATACAGGACATAAGGATGAAATATAGCATTTTAATCAGATTTCAGCTTTCATTGCTTTTACCATGAACTTAATGCAGTGAAAAGAAATAAATTGTAGAGTCATTCAAGCAAGGGGGTTTGTCACTGCAAGTTTTCTGTTATTGCATGGCTTTAATCCTGGAAAACAAATTGATGAATATTTGCTATGATATTATTTTTGTCATTGTGCAACCTGTGAACAGTGATACACTTACAGACTTCAAAATAATGGCCTTTCATCTTTTAGAAAAAAACAGATTTAATAGAATTTCAACCTCTGAGTACTTAACCATCCACAATTTTCATTCTGTGACAAACAGATTTTAAAACCAAGTAACCTCCTTAAAATCTTAACTTTGTTTCATTTTAATACTAGCTCCTCCCTAAAGAACACCATGAGACACATAGTCCCGACTGTTGCATCAGGTCTTGCACAGTGAAATCAGGACCATTGTGTGCAGGATTTTCCTGCTTAATTCTCCTCACAGCTATCAAACAATAACCCTCCTATTACTACTGGCATAGTGTTTATCAGAAACTGACTGGGGGTCGAGAGGGACAGCAAGGAGGAGAGAGTGAAGTAGAGAAGTATAAGAAATAAATACACTTGCACTTCTAAATACAGAAGCTTCACACAAAGCCTCAAAAAAAGCTATTGTAATTTGTCTGTCATGAAGGGCCAAGCACAGATAAGGTGCCTAATGAAAATAAATGAGCCCCACAACAAAGGGAAAAACAAAGCTCATGTATTCAAAACAAAGCAAATATTCGCGATCCATTTAGGGAGAGAGAAACTTTATCTAATGAAATATCAGTAGCTAATGATAGGTCAAACACTTCTGATAGAAGTCTTTGTGATCAAGACTTCATCATCCCATACTTCGAATAGGAGCTCTAGTGGCAGGAGAAGCAAGAGAGCAAGAAAGACTGAGTGAAGACATTCTCTGCAGGCTACCAATTTTCCAGCTTCCTTCTGTCAGACACTGCCAGACTGCCTTAGTAGTACAAAGATACAGAGAGTATGGAGAGATAATAAGCGGAAAGTGAGCAATTTTCTAAGGGAAGAAACAAGATGAGGTGAACACTTTACAGCTGGCAGTCAGAATTAAATGATACTATGAGGATACTTACCTAAAAGTTGATGAATGAAAATTTAGCAGGTGTGTACAACTTCTAAAACTGCACGTTTGTATCTAAATTACATTAAAAAATACTGTCCAAAATATAAAAATTAAAATGTTCTTACTGAGGACTCCCTTTTCTCCAAATACATTATTCTTTGATAGAATTATTTTAAGCTAATTATATGATGGGGTTTTCACACTCTCATTCATTCTTAAACTTACTATTTCAATTTAGTAAGTTCCTAAAGGTCACCAAGTATTTTTTATGTTGTGTCTGGTGATTTTTCCTAGTGAAACTGGGAGGAGAATCTTGACTGGCGACAAATAAACACAGGAGTCAGGTAAATTCCAGGAAATCAGCAGTAATAAATGCTCTCATGACCCATCTTAAAACAACTTTTTCATCTCTGCTGGAATTATGATAATTTCTGATGACAATCTACCATGGTTTTTAATTTTTTCTCTGTCATGTAATCCTTTGTTATTTTTAATTTCTAGAGTAATACTCAGAGTCAGTCTATTGTGGGGAGGTATTGGATTTTAATATGAACAACTTTACACTATACTGAGAAATAAAGAAATTTTGTGGAGAGGTAAGTGAAAAGAGGAGCTATGATACCACCACTGTGATCTCTTTCTGATAACATTTCTAGGATTTGTTAAGATGAGTTTCTACCACTGTGGGAGGATTCAATTTTCACTGCCTAATTTAATTTTGCAGTAGTCTGAAATCATATATTTCCATATACATCTATGTCGTTTTTTCCCCTCTTTCCTGTAATTTGGTGTTATGTGATTTCTATTAAAATGATGCAGAAAATTAGGGCATTGTGAACTGTTCCTTCCAATGGCAAAAGTTAAGTATGAAACATGAACCTAGCATGACTATGGTCCTTGTTTTAAAGAATGTTATTATTTTACCTCATCATTTTGGGTTTTAATTTTACTGACAAGTAAATTAAATGACCCACCAAAATAGGAAGAAAAATCTGTAAACTCTCCCCAGTTCACGAGGGCAAAATGACATCTTTTGTTCCTGGTATTTCTAAAAAGAAATGGCTTCTATGTATAACAATGCACGCAATACTACTCTCTCAGCCTAAAGATCAGATGTGTATTTTTATTTCCTCATGGCTGCAAGAGCTGGAGATAATTCCTGGCTTGGAATTCTTCAGTGAAAACTACCTTACATCCTTCAGCCTTTTCTCCTCCCGCACAGATAGAGGAAAAAGAGTTGTATTTCAGATTCTCTCTTTGGTCTAGGACATTGGTTCCTTGCAGGTCTTCACAGATAAATTATGAAGAAAGATACTGACCCTTTGTTTAGAAGAAAAAACGTGGGGAAAGGAGGTTGGAGAAGACAATGCAAAAAGCAACCTGTCTCATAGTATTGGATGAGAAGTATTCTCAGACAAAGGAAGAAAACAATACGGAATAAAACCCTTCATTTTCAAAGTGCTAATCAAACATAAACAATTCCTAACATCAGACACTGAAGTATGTAAATGTAACTTAACTTCCTTTTCTCAATCAGAAACTGAAGAAAAAGGACACATTAAGTGGCCTGATTTGTAATAACATCACTTTAGAAATGGAGGCTGAACTCGGAGGTTTTGGTCTTGAACTCAGGTGTGAAAGTGTGGTAAGTCTAAAAAGGAGATTATCAAACAGGGCAAGCTGTTGTAATGACTAATACATCATTAGCAGAGCCCACCCAGGTAGCAAAACCAAATAAATGCTGACAGAGGACCAATTATATACATGTTGATTCACAGTCATGGGTCTTTCCCTTTCAGAACAAACCCTTTTTATATCCTGTTAGTAAAGTGCTGCTCTGGGGAGCAGGTAACAATGACTGGCCCCTATGGTACCACTGCCACTCACTGTTCCCCTCTTACTTCTCAGAAGGCAGGAAATATGCACCAAAGCCAAGGGAACCTAAACCTATTATGCCTTCTCACCATAAGGTAAGTCTAAAGACCAGCACATGACAGCTATGTATGTGTAAAAGTTACAGGATATTTTCAAGAATCTAGATACAGTTAAATTTTTTAAATGAAATTCACAAATAACTTCCTAAAAGAATCCTTAATTAAGTATATAGTAAACAGTTTACACATTCAGTCTAACTGTCAGTAGGCTGTGATTACAGGATAAAATATAAAGATGCAGTTAACTATACAGTATGTAGTGGTGCTTTTTTTTTTTAAGCTTCACACATTATAGATACTTTTGCTGCAATGCATATTGTTATCTTACTTGACACATTTTTTAACACCATATATTATATAACAGATGAGCAAATCCCTTTGCTTAGAACCAAAACTCTCCAAGCAAGATACAGGGGAAAATACAGGTCTAACCTCTAACATAATGAAATTAGCTTGATAGTGTACATTTAACTGGATCTATGAACATTTGGAGAAAGCCAACAGAAGTGATGAGACACAACTGCATTCCTAGAGCCTTTTACAAGGCCACAGACAGGGCTGCCTGCAGAATGATGACTGGGATAGATTCTCTGCACCATTTGCAGAATAAAGGCAAGCAGGTGAGCAAAGCCCAAAGCTTGACTTTATCTGACAAGCCATCCAATTCCCTTTCATGTCAGGAATAATCCTGTCCCCTTTGCCAAATCTTCACTGGAGGAACAGTCTCTCTGACAATTCATACTTCTTCCAGATCTTACCTTCACTGTCAATTGACCTCCCAGCTTTTATTCCACTATCAAATTTTCTTGGCTTTTTGCAACTGAAAATAGAGAACTGCAAATCCATGAAGTGTTTCATAGACCTCTTTCTACTATCCCTGAAACATCTGGAAAAATGGTGACTGGACTGAGAAGCATTTCTGCTACAAAAAAATACAAGTGGACTCAGGTGATTTGCAAGACAGTTTGGAAGACAAGTAACATCACTGTAAAGCAGCAGTCTTCTGCCTTTTATTTTGGCAATGTAGTTACTAAACGTAAATTGTGCTACTTTTATCTTAAGAAGGATACGAGCTACAAATCGTTGCCAGTTCAGACAACTATGTGCATTTCCCTTTCTCTTATTTCACCCTAGACTGACAGCTGTCATAAACAACATGCTTCAGTTCAGAGATTCAGTGGTAGCCATGCACACGTTCTTATATTTTAACCACTTCCAATGATTTTTTTAAATTAGAGGTGTCTATATAGAGGTAATTTTTCTTGTTCTAGTCTCACAACTACAAAAGTGTAGAGCATATTCCTAGATTTATATTATTTCAGCTCAGCCAGCAGATATTTTCATGCCTTTCTAGACAAAGTTTCAAGATATATGTGTTTTAGGAACCATGTCTAAAGAGACAATATAGACTCCCAAAGATTTCATTTAGCTAGAAATAACCCTAAACTGCCATCAGTCCATAGTCTCCTGAATAATGAGATAATCATAAATAGAAAAAAAAAAAACTTATAATTTGTTAAAACCCCATGAAATAATTAATGTTGATCTACAGTGTTGGAGCAAAATTCTCAAGTTGCATGCCATGATGGTGATAGCGACCACAAGTCAAATTTTAAACTTCCACATGGTCACTCAGTGTGGCTCAGGAAATTTCTTGCTAACAAAGTACTGTTGGGAGCCATAACCAAGAACCTGTCATGATTTTAGACTATGTTTGAAATAGGATGAACCCCAGGGACAGAAAGCCACTTCTCCTTTGTGTAACTTCTTTGTGTGTCTGCAGAACTAATCTCTATCAGAAACAACAATCAAAGAGCAGCACGCACGTCAGTTAAAACCATTGCCTCACTTTCTCGTTGGAAGTAGTTGATTTTTACAAAGCATTTAAAAATGTGCTTCAACATATCTACCTCATGTATATTATTTCCCTTAGAAAAGAGTTCAATTGATATATGTGGTGACTCATCATTGTCACTGATAATTGTATTTGCATCAAAATCACAAGGGTACCAGGTGAGTTCTAAGGTCTCAAAAGCTTAAAATATTTGTAGGTAGAAATTAGGTGGGGGGGAGGGCAAAAGAACTTTTGGGGTTTTTTCTTCTATATTTTTAAATTCAAAAAAAATTTTTTTTTTTTTTGGACAGTAGAGTAATTTCTAGCTGATCATGTTAATCCTTGTCATTTGGCTTTGCTTTCAGTCACATACAGTTCCACTGGGGAGTTTACCTGTTACCCCTGCAAATACTTGCTAATGTGTGTGCTTTGCACTGAGAGGCAAAAGGCTCTCTCAGTTGATTAGTTTATTGTGCACAAAGAAAGTGATCCAAACAAGGTTATTATGTCTCCGGGGATACTGAATTCGGAGACATCTCCAGGAATGCACAGACATTGAACGGTGTATCTATCTGAAAAGGCATGTAACGGGGGAGAATCTCCCATATGTCATGATGATCA
Source organism: Alaudala cheleensis (assembly GCA_013398995.1). NCBI lineage: Eukaryota > Metazoa > Chordata > Aves > Passeriformes > Alaudidae > Alaudala > Alaudala cheleensis. Next base: position 153,492 of record VWYE01018649.1, read on the forward strand.
GTTCAGGAAAGGAGACAGAAAGAGACTGCACCAAACACTGTATGTTTCTCTATATTAAGATCTGGGGAATGAGAAGCTTTTTTCCCTTAAAATATTGCCCTAATAATTAGATTTTAATTATACCATCTATCTTCATCTTTTGTACATATGTATCATATGTATATATGAATATATCCATACAACATATATGTGTGTGTGTGTGTGTGTGTGTGTATTATATATATATATATAAAATCTTATCTGCCAGTTTGTCATGATTGACAAACTCATTACCAAAATACTCTGTATGGACATACCATGTGACAGAAAACAGCTATAAAACAGAAATCTAATATTCCTGAAGAACAGACCGTTGCTTGACAGTAATTAGCAGTAAATAGAAGATGGTAGACTTAAATTCTAATGATTTGTTTATCATATTTTATAATAAGTTCTTGCTACATTTTTTATTGGAATTTCCATTTTGTCATTAAGTGTCACAGGGATTATGCTGCTCATTTTTCTGGGATCATATTCCTGAGAAAGCTAATTAATGGGAATAAGAAACACTGCAAACATAAGGGAGAGTCAAATAACAAACCAGTGCTCGGAAAACACTCTACTGATTAACATCATGCTTTAGCAGCCTGGATATCTAAAACAATTTGAACATCAACAGAGAGATAACAAGTGAGGTGTAGTCATAAGGACTGTCGATGTCCTTTAATGTCATGTGTAAGATGTGCGAGATCAAGCTTTGGAGTGTAAAATTCCTCATCTCTGAAGTATAAATGATGAGTTGAGAAAGATGCAACCAAGAAAGAAGTGCTGGATGTGCTATGTATGTGTTACATTGTAGAAAGACAAAAAATATTCCTAAGAAACCTTAAGAAAGCACTGCTTTGTTACTAACACTAAAATGTGTTCATGAGCCACTCACCATGGAAATGACAGTTGCTCGGCTAGGTTTATTTCTTATTATTATAACAGTTAAGTGAAACCATTTTAGCTACATTGTAAGACTAAATTTTAACACCTCAGAATAGGCCTCCTTCAGACCTTAACCTCAGTTATTAATTGGTTTAAGTGAACAGGTAAAATATTCCCTGAGAATGTAGAAGACCAGAAAGCACCTTTCTGGCAAAGGTTAGATTAGTTTCTACCAATATGGTATTTTCCCTCACTTTACGTCATTTTTAGGGATACAATTGATGAAGGCAATAATCAGCTCCAGCTGGGAAGCTTCCCAATTTTTTGCTTTAACTAACTGGGTACTTATACTGCATAGTGATGTGAGCACTTCAGCATTACCACAGTAATATGCAAAATGCAATAAGTCACAGCAATAAGCAAAATTACTGTTTTGTATTTTAATATATACATTTTTAATTGCCTTTATTTGAATTTTGGGGCTTTTTTTTTGTTTTAATGTTTACTTTTACTAAATTGAAGATTAAAAATTATAATCAGAAAATATACTGTGTTTTGCAGATATTAAGGCAAGGAAATTAGATTCTTTGCAGATGTGCTATAGCAATTACTGAACATGAATACTCAAGTAATTACTATGTTAAATACCTTATTCAAACAGGCAGAGTACAAATTAAAGCTATCCTAGTTTGTCTGAAATCCATTGCTTGCTATGAAGCAGCATTTTTTTCTTCTTTTTCTCCCCCCATTTTTCTTTCTGCTTTTTTTTAAAAAACAAAACAACAACAAACTTTCACGCTCAATGTTCTAAGTAGAACAGCCTCAGTTTTCTGCATCTTTGTATCTCTGACATCATACCAAGGAGAGGACACACTGAAGTTACCAAATAGAAATAATCTAAACTAAAATAGACTATCTAGAAACAAAATTTACACTTAAAACAGCATAAATAAGATGTAAATACAAGTTACACAGAATTTTTCTTCTATATGCATTCATCCTGTATGCATATCATTGGCAAAAAGACAGAAAACTTACAATCCCTCTCAGTAAACTGAGTAGCAAAGGGTTGTTTGGTATGAGACGCATTAGCATTCCAGCAAAGCAAACCCTGAATTTTCAGATGTGTGAAATGCCTTCTGTCCCTTCTCTTATCCTAGAATGTTAATCTATTTTATTATTATTTATCTATTTGATCTTCTGTTCATAATAATTCACAAAACTGGGACATCTTAAATGGTACGGATGCAAAGAGATCTTCCCTCCAAATGTCTTAGTGTTAAAAAATCCAGTCATTCTTTCTAATGCATTTGCTAGAAACTGGATCAGCAGCTAAAACCAAGATACAATAACACTGCTGTCACTGTTGGAATTAAGGAAGATCCAGTCATCCTGTTTCCAGACCTGTCCCTCGAGGATTGTTAAGTCCCCAGTGAGACTTAGAAGTAGGCACTTAGCTGTCCAGAACAGCCAGACTTAGTCATTTATGCATAACATCAGAAGCAAACTTTCTTAGGAAACTAATGAAATTGCTGACTGCAAGGACAGGTGGCAATTGAGGATTTAAATGCTGTATTTTGACTAAAGCAGCAATTAGTTACCTAAGTTATCTGTGGAACAGATGGCATCTTAGGAGAAGCAGTGATGGATGTACAATTTTATTTGAGTAATTTAGATAGGTAAACTTGGGAGGAGTACTATAAAAATGTAATGCCATAATAATACTCTTTAATCAATATATCAACACTAGTTTATTTTAAAATAAGGATACTTATTAAGTTAATAATTACTTCCTTCACCACTTTCTATTATAAGAGCAATTTGTGGTTGTGATTAGCACTTGGATAGTATATTTAGAAACAGAGATTAATATGGCATAGTATTTCTTTAATGATTTAGTAGAAGAAGTTTTTACCCATCAAAACTAAAGATACAATTTTAGTCAATAGAAAGGAGGGAAATAAATAACCAGAATAACCAATTTCTTAAAGTAAATGGATGAGCTATCCAACTTAACCCAAAGGGGAAAAGACTGTTTATAAAATTTCAAAGCTTAAAAAAGTAGCTACAAAATTCCTGAATGAAAATAAAACAGAAAAGTAAATAAAAAATACAGTGAGAAAATTATAGTGGTTTCTTTGGAACTTCAAAAGTTATTTACCTGTTACAAGCTAAGATATTTATAGAGGTTCATTTTCTAGTTAAGAAAAAAGGCAAAGGAGGATATCACCACAGAATGATTCTCTAGCTGTCCTAATCTTGCATTACCTACAGAAATGAAATAAAAACCTCAGTCAGGTTGTGCTCTGAAGCTAGGGAAGACGAATGACTTGGTTTAAGCCAGAAATAAGTGAATTCAGGTAAATTCATTCAAAGATATTTGATAGCAATACCTACTAAACTGATGAGATTTCTACAAAGAAGTATTTTTTTCTGTTGGAAATTGCTTGTCTGCATGAATAAAGGGTTTAAAAGGCCTTTTAATTGCAAGGACAAGATGCTTTCATTAGGTAGTATGACTAGCACAAGATGATAAAATTAGGAACCCTACCCAAGCACTTTCCTATCCATACTCCTCCAGACTTCAGATGGGATCAGAAAATGAAGACAGAAGTGAGGAAAGACTTCCACCTTCCTCTTTATTTTACCTGACCTTCTGGAAAATCATGTGAGAAAATACGTCATTGGACCTGAAAAGATTTTTGTGGGATCCTCTCACACCCCTCGCCATGCCCTCCACTGATAAAGGAGTGATTAAAAATAAATATATTTTATTTTTCACCTCAATTTACTGCAGCCTTTTCTTGTTGCTTGAATTTTAGATATTGTCAACCATTTTCAATGGATGGATTGAAATGAAATCACCTGAGAGCTAAATCATGGCATGTCGTGGAATCCCCCTAGCCATATGCTATTTATCAGGATCTAAAGGAGAAAAACAACCTGCCATTCTGTTGTCTGGAAGCAAAGGAAGCACCAGATTAGGCTAGGAGAGAGTTGGGCAGCCAGAGTACATGCCAAACTAAGCATCAATGTCTCGCAAAATTCATGTCATAAAATTAATCCAAATAATGGCTTTCAGCCACGGCTTTCAACCATAATAAAAGAACTTAAAAGGACCATAAGACTGATGGCAGAGGATGTAGGGCTAGATCCAGCTACATTTAGCAATGCCATTATTGTGCAGAATTGACACAAAGGCATCACAGGGATTAGAAATACAATGAGGGAAAAACGTTTCATGTAGTTTCAGAGAACCTAATTTAAAAATAAATTTTCTGAGGAATAAAAAACCTCAGTCCTAAACCTCAGACCTGCAACCAAATAATCTCAGAGATTTGTTCATCCTTTCTGAACTTTAAAAGGGGTATTTGTGTTCTGATATCAAGCCACATAATAAGCACTTATTTCTCTGCTGTCTGTGATAAATATCAATGCCAGGCAGATATAAAGGTATAAAATAGATATTACATCTTCACAATAATATCCAATGACAGAGGAGTCCTGTTGTTGGGGAGGATTCAACACTAAAGACCTGTTGACTTTAAATCATCAACTGGGATTTAAAAGTTATAGGCTTAATTTTTACAAAATTGTACAATGAGATATGTGCACGTATATAAAAAAAGGAAAATAATTAATTATAAAGATTTTAGAAAAGCAAAAATTTTTAATGTGTAATAATTTGACAAATCTTCCAAGTTCACACTATTATCAATATAATTAATATATTTACATACCCAGATTATGCTAAATATATGCTGAGAGCAATTCTCCATAAAACTCATTTGTAGACATGTCTTGTAGTATGAACTTAAAAACTAAGATCCAAATTTCAGATTTTTTGGTCAATTAAAGTTGGGTTTAATTAAGTTACTGGATAAATTGTTACAGATTCAGGGTGCCACACAACAGTAAAGTGTTAATCCTAGTTTACTTCATGTTATTCTTTTGTTTGTGTGTTTTTCCTGTTTCAGGAGCTGTCAGGGGTTTTAGGTGAGTTTTTGCTGATTCTTTTAACTTTTTTTTTTTTTTAATGAAGCAGTTTTTTTCCTATTCAACTGTCTCTGTAACAAAACAGCTCTGTACTTCAAGTATACTGGGCATGTATAAACTTCACTGCATTAATACAATGCTGAGGGCTGAGGAAGTACCAGGAGAGCTGGAGGCAAGCAAGCTGTTAAGATCCCAGATGGCCAATGCAGAGGAGAAGCTTTCCATGACTGGAAGATGTTTGGACATGTGAAAGCTGAATCACTTTGTTTACTGCAGAGTGGTAACCAAACCACCACATTAATGGGATTCTACTGCAAAGGGAAATTCTTGTCACTACATGAAAATTAAATCACTGGTGAGAATCCATTCAGGGACTTGTGCCTTTTATGAATTGCACTGCGCCAATTTCCCTCAGATTTTAACTATTTGAATTCACACTAAGGCCTTAATGTAAATCTATAGCAATACAGTGCCTAGGATATTGTAGACAAACAAAAGTAAGACAGTAAATAAAATATAGCAACAGATAAACAAACGAAAACCACCAAAAAAGCTACCAGAACATGACCCACTATCACTAATACAATAATTAGCTGGTAATTGAGTTGCAAGTCTCTGAAGTTAACATAGGAATAAGCATGGCATTATTGTCTTGTAAAAACGAGAGAAAAATTAAGTATTTTCATGAGAAAGTACATAGGGGTATGAATTTTTTTTCTGACTGTACACTAGAACTAAAATAATTTTCTATATACATAGAATTTAAAGCACAATTACTCAAAAGCATTAGCTCTAATGTCAGAAACAATTTTCCAGATTGTCCCAAGAGAACAAACTGACCTGGAGCAACCAAGACCATGAAGACAACCAGAAACCAGAGATTAATGTTATCAATCTGAAATGATTGGTAAGATTCAGTAGATGACACAAAGAAGGTAGGGGAAGGATATTAGCAGACATTCTAGCAATATTCTATGCCTCCTAAGTATAAAGTAGCCTTTTAAAAAATCTTTATATTCTTGAAGATCTTTTAAATCCCAGGTGCAGTTAGTTCCTTGCTTCAATAAAGCACAGCAAATTTAATAGTACCCAAACTTGTTAATGTCATGCATTTGATGTCACCAGAAACACCATTGCTCTGTTTATTCTCTACATTTCTGCATCAGTAATCTGTGAACATCCTACAACAAATTTTCATTTATTTTCTGTTGACCAATTTAGTAGAACACATCCTGGCAAAGCGGATTTCTGTGTATACTAGTTTAAGAAAAAATTTATAGGAAAGAGCTTTTGATTACTGTACATAGAAAACTACAATTGTGAGTCAGTTATCTGATCAAATACCCATCTATTTGCCTAGAGACTTTCAGCACAATATATTGGGATTGCACAGAAATACATATTTCAGCAATTATAAAAAAAGCAATAAAGCCACTGTTCTTAATAAAGTGCACATAGTTTCATATGATACAATTGTTTTGACAATACATGCCATTATGAAAAAGAAATTACTTAGATTTAGAATTATGATTAAAAAGTTATCCTAGAGTAATTACAGGATCAGATTCTTCTGATAAACATTTTTCTTCCTAGCACCTGCTTGTATCCATGTTTTAAGTTTGCTATGGCTGAGCTTTGCAGCAGCTCTATTACTCATCTTTTATTGAATCACTATATATTTCCTGGGGAAAAATATTTTAACTTAATTCTTTGGACTTTATTGTTTTGGTAGTCAATTAAAATGCTCATTGTTGTCAGAAAACTCTCAAAAGACCTACAGTGAAAAAAAAATACAGTTCATATAGCCTAATTAGCTCAATTGCAATATTTAATGAATGAGATGTCTACCTGTAGGACAATCAAATATTGTCACTAATTTCAGTCTATAGGGTTTTGAGGGGTTTTCTTTGTTGGTTTTTTTTTCTTTGTTTTTTTTTTTTATGGTGGCTTGCAAAATGCTAATTTTAATGTGACTTACACAAACACAGTTAGAGGACATGCTCCATATTAGATATATTCAAACCAGATTTTTCCACTCTGAAAAGTGCAATTCTGAGTAGTAGTTATTTCTATAAAAGAGATATATTAAAACTGAGTTCTTTCTATGAAAGAGATATAGTAAATGAACAAAAATATACTACAGGAATCATTACACTTCTAAAGCAATCTTGATTAAAGCAACAGATATTAGACCAGATTAAAAGCTGTCAGAATAGAGACTTACAGGTCATCTCACTTGCAGGTGAACTCGACCCTGAATCTCAGGGCTCACAGCTGATATGGTTGGCTGCAACTCCGAGTAATTTGTTTCTGAGCACGTATGGAAGCATTGTAATCCAACAAGAGAAAAAAGATCTGTGTCCTCTCATATTAGAAAAGACTGAAGATTTCAGCTTGGAGTGTTTTTTGTAACTTCAAGACACTGACATTTAACATTCTCAGTATAATTAAAGAAGGTTGTTGTCTCCATTGCTAATGTGGATTTGCTACCTAAAACAAGAACCTAATTCCAAACTTCCAGGTTTCAAACTTTTATGCATGTTTATAAGATCTAAATCTTACTGCTATCATTGTTTTGCTTGCTTTGATAAATTGTTGATGGAAAGCAGCAAAATCACAAAAAGGGTGAGATTATTTGCCAGGTTTTTTTGTAGTGCTTTTGTCTATGTTTATTGAGGAAAAAAATATTGGTCTTGGTTAATGTATGACAGGAACGTTTCAGCTTCATTTTAAATCCAAAGGCAAAATCATTTTCTGTTGTTGCCAAATGTATCTTTAAGTAATGAAGGCAGAAGCAACTTCTTTGTAATCATCATTACACAGGCTCTAAAAAGACCCCTCTCAACAGATGCCTCATGTTTGTATTTAAGTTCTCAATGTCAAAGTCCTCAGTTGTGAACTTTGTTGTGAATTTTGTAGTTCCCCTGTTGTGAACTTTGGAGGCACAGGAATTTGAAGCACTTCAGAGTACTCACCAAATCAAATTCCATTCTGGTTCTAAATTCCTAAACTGTCAGTGCAATCTTTGACTTGGTGTGTGTCATAGTGCATTTATTTGTTTACAAGCCCAAGGACCAGGGAAAATTAATTTTCAATTCATGCTGGATTTCAGTGAGAAAGGTGCTTTTAGATAATTAATGCTGACTCCTTCTTCATATTTCCAATAAATACATTTTCTCTAAATATTAATCAATGAGATTAGAGACATAACTTCCATTAAGCAGTATTTTGATTTAAAAATCAATGAGAAGAGAAAGTTTCCTCAATGTTTTACAAGAACTATGTATCCATCCCTGTAACTAGAGATATTCTTAGAGAAAGATATATGATTAAAAATTGACCTCTTTTTTAAACAAAAAACCCTGTCTCAGTCTCAGCCACACAAAATATCTAACACACATTCTCAAAAACAAACTGTCCTACAAGTTTGCAGAGTGAATGAACAAAACCGTCCATCAGTGAGTATCCTCCCTAACACCTGCTCCCTTTTACAATTGCTCAGAAAAGCATTCAACTGCTATCAGAAACTTCAGGCTCTTACACTGACAAGTACTATGATTCACTGACTCTCCAGTTTTACCATTCCTGGCAGAACAATCTCTTTAAAGAGAATGAACTTGATTGATGTATTGAAACTCAGTTTTTCTGCAGTAGCTCCTGTGTGGACCAACATCCTTTATACTGTCCAGAAAAAGAAACAAATATGAATATCCAAGCCAGTCCCAAAACAAGGAACTTTCTGAACTGAAGTTTTTAAATATTTATACTCTGGAGAAATGATAACATGTTGTTTGTTTCCTATGAACAGCTCTAAAAGCAATATTTATACCCATCTACAAAGATTACCTTGGGAGGCAGTCCTTGTCCCAGAGCCATTGCACTGGAACTGCTTTCTTCAGAAAGAGAACAAATTGCAGCATTTAAGTCTAAAACCTTATAAAGTCCTATTCACTTGGTACAACTTCCCTGATGGATAGCCATCTAACTTTTTAATTGTTTTTAAAGTGACTCTTTCAGAGCTGGAGTCATGAAAGCCATCATACTCTAATTTTCTGAAAGCTTGATAGAAACAATATTCTGAGTATAGATAAAGAGTAATGAAGCACTTTCTTTCCCATAGGAAAGCTTTCCCACTCGTATTCTTTGATGCCAGCTAACCTTCACATCTGCTATTTCCCTATTGATTGCTAAAACTTTGCACTTTTGTAGAGTGTCTGATGAGGCAATTCTATTCAATGACACCACTTCCTCTGCAATAAAAGAAGTGCAGTAAAATAACAATGTGTTTCCTATACCTTCAGGGGAAAGGCTGTCTGCAAATTATGCACACAAACATGTAGTCATCATTTATGTGTGTGTATGTGGAGAAGAAGAGCATTTGTTCCTTTAGAATGTACTGTTGTTTATGTAAAATTATGCAAAGTAGATCTGGGTTTGAATTATTTAAGCAAATGAGGAGCCATTCTGGTTCCCACTTAAAAAATCCATCTGAAAATACATCATGTTCGCTATGGAAATAAGCTTCGAATTAGTCATCACTTAAAATACATCCCAAATATATGTTTACAAATCAGTAATGTGCATTAGACAACGTCAGAACTAAGAATATATTTGTTTTGCTATCCTTGAACATGAACAAGTCAGATCCTATTTTCAAATTAAATGAAATAATGTCTTTTTGACATGTAGTAATGAAATATTTCATTTAAAATTAAAATGGTAAGCAATATCAACTACATAATAGTTCCATTATATGCTGTGGAAAACACCAGCATGAAAAAAAGAAAAGTAGATTTTAAATTCAAGATCAAATATAGCACCTTTGTTTCAAATGGACTGAAACTATTAAATGATTGGTGTTTTAGTTGCATTTTACTTTGGTTTTCCTCTAATCCCTGGACTCTATTATTGCTTGTTTGTTTGTTTATTTGTTTTGTGAAATTTCAGTTTCATTAAGCCTTAGAGGCCACAATTAATTCTGTGTTTAGTCTTACTTGGAATTAGGTCCTTTCTTTTCGTTTTTATTTTTGGTATGTCTTTAGACCTAAATTCACAAAGGTATTGAAATACCCAATACTTACTGGTAGCAATGAGAACTTATGTTTAAAAAATAAACATAGAAGAAATAAAGATTTTGTTCCATTTTATGATTTTCAGGTTGTATTTATAACTTAAATTATTCTCACAACAATTAATTTGCTCTAAGTTGAACCAGTACAATTAAGAAACAAATTTTCATTTGTAAGCAGGACAGAAACAAAAAACAAGTAACAGATCAGGAGATGTCAAATACATACCAAAGACTGTTCCTAATGGGGTGTTTGTACATGATTGAGTAATTTTGATGGAAAATAAAGTTTAGCATACTGACCTTGATTTTAAAAATGATCCTGTCTTGTTTTGCTTACTACTAAAAATATAGTCTGTATGTGTACAAGACAGAGATACAGAACATATTTTAAAATATATATAATTAATTCCATGTAATTTAGTATACATTTTACATTAAATAATCCACTTCAAAATTCTTACTTCAAAATCAGGGGTTATAAATAATGATTTTTTTAGCAACAATTTTTAAAACAGCTTTTGGACACTGGAACAGGCATACTAGAGAGGTGGTGCATGACCCAAGCCTGACAGTGCCTAAAAGGCTTTTGGTTAATACCCTTAATCATTTGCTTTAACTTTTGGTCAGCCCTGGATTACTCAGGCAATTGGACTAGATAATTACTCTAGATCTCTTCTGTCTGAAATATTCTATTCTAGCTATATTAATTTTCCTGTTCTAATTACTAACTAGCAAATCCAAAATCATAGAAAAATAAAATTTGCAAAACATAATTAATGATTCAGAATCTGTTAGAGGGAGTAGTTTGTTCTGGATGTCAGCTAATTTTATTTTCCTTGTAAACAAGGTTGTTAATTTTGCTGTGTCATCCCACTAATCTTTCATATGCAAGCAGAACTGTGCCCTTTAATTTCAAGTTTTCATGAAAATTCTGACATAGAATATGTCAAGACTACCACATACTTCCTACAAAATATGCAAATGGTGCAAACACATTACTGGTGCACACATCAAAAGCCTGCACCTGTCTCTCTAATTTAATAAAAATATTTGAACTTATAAATGTAACAGAAATGACAAGTTATATAGCAGATGACACAGCAACACCTGCCCTGCTAGTGGAATATAAATGTACTGAATCTCTAATGTGATCAAGCACATGGAGCTATATAAACAAATCAAACTGTTTCATAGTGCTTATTCTTTGTTTTTACTTGTTTTCTTTTTTGAAGTACAGGGCCTTGCAGTCAGTGGCTTACTCATTTTGACCAGCCCAATCTTTCTAAATGCAATGTTTATGTATACAGATCATAATTTTGGCCATTTATCAGTTCAAACTGTAAGCCAAAACATTAATTTTTCTATGATTTTCTATGAGAGATTATTCCTTTTTGTGTCTGTGTGTGTGTTCATTTCAGTGCCAACATGTTAGGAAATAATTCATTGCAGTTTTTAAACCATTAATCTAAAAGAAAAAGATATTCCCATTGTGATAGTTAAGTCAGTCAGTTTTACTACAGAACTGTAATTGTGTGTATTATTCCTTGTAAAATTAATTAATTAGAGTTACATAGATTTTTTAAATCACCACTTCTCCCTGAGATCAAACTGTAGTTTATACATATATGAAAACTGTCTAGTGCTTAAAAAAGTGACCATAAATTTTATGAGATTCTTCTTAAATACTTTTAGCCACCTGCACATTAAGTATTTATACCCAAGTACTAACCTAAGTTTTTCCACCATCACAATCCAGGTTAATTTCTGTAACTCTGGAGAAGGCTTCTTCTGTAGGAAATTTGCTTAGTACAGAGGAATTACTTCCTGGTGCCTTTCAGTTTCTTTCCGGTGTCAGACAGGGGCACCTAGATGACTACTGAAGAGGAAAGCAGGTATCTATATTTTGGAGTGAGGAGAAACCTGACTTAGATGTTTCAAGAGCTACATTTTTCCTAGTCAAACAATTCATGTATGTGTGTGTACGTATGCGTGTGTTTTCTGGCTTTGAGACCAAAACATAGGATATTATTATGCCTTCCTATTAAATTCTCTCAATCAACTGTTGATACCCTTTCTATACCAACGTACCAATTCACCAGTCTTTGAGTACAGTCCTAACCTATGCATTTGGAGAAACTTCAGGAATACAGCTTATTCCTGCTTTTACTCATTATTATTTTACGGGCGTCAAACTGTCTTTTACAATTTCTATATCTAAAATGAATAATAAATTACCTTTGCTAAACATTTTACCCATGAGGCAAAACTAACTACAGTAGCAGTTGATAACATTAAAATAGGGTTTGTGTAATGCAATACAGTGTAAGAAAATAAAATATTAAAAATTTGAGTGACAAATACACAATAGCAAGAGGTTTTTAATGACTTGATTTCATCACTAATGTCAACAAATGCAAAAATAAAAGAAAAAACTCAAATCACAAGTTATTGCAGCTACCTCTTTGTTTGTGCTGGTGGTTTTGCTGTTATATTTATTCCCCTAAAAGTTAGAGATTTAATTCACCAAAGTAATTCCACATTTCTGAAATGAAAATTGATGACCTAAAGATTAAGACCATAAGTCTCAGTGGGTTTTTTTTAAGTTTTTTTTTTTTCTAAGTATTAAGACATTTATTTGAAGTATTTAGAAATCAAGCTCTAGCTTAAAAAGAAATCTAGAAATTCTTCATGAGATTAATAAAAATGTAGAAAATAATTGGCCTCAGTACTTCAGTGAAATGAGCCCCATGGTTCTCCTTCAACCCTCCTTTCATCTTTGATGATCTGATTCGAAAATACAGCGACTGAAACTGCCAAATCTTCTTCATTATGAACAGACTATGACTGGAAGAGGAAACTGAAAGATCAGTGTTTCTTCCACTAACTTTTGATTGTAGGGGTAGACAAACCCCTGACTAGAATGGCATGGTTGGACTACACATGTGTAATGAACTATGATAAGCATCTCTGCTCTTCAAGGAATAAAAATTGCATCAGGAATACAAGGTGTAACCATAAAATAAATTAAGAAACCAAGCTGGTTTTTTTATTCAATTAAAGTAAATTCCTTACTTCAGCCTTAATTCAGCCTGAATAAAAATACACTTGAATGAAAATTACCTGGATAGGCTTAGATAAAAGTCTTAGAATCAAAGAAACCATCCTCAGAGCTTCTGTGCCAAATAAGGCAATAGGATGAAGGAAGAGGTACAGAGCATTCCTCTCAAATCACAGAAAATTTTTGGTGCTAGTATTCCTTCCTCACAGAGAGTTCCTTTAGGGATGCATATTCCTTTTTCAGAAGGTGGAAATGTATGTAAGAGTGCATGAAACTTCTATCAGAGATGTCAAATAGAAGCTTCTAAACAGTTCTGAAAGAGTCCTTGTAAGTCAAGGAAGGTATCACTAGTATAAAAAAGACATTTAAAAATGAAAGACACAGAAAGACAGTGAGAGCTAAAGAAAGAGGAACAGAACTGCTTCTGGCTTGCCACTGGCCTGCAGCAAAAGAAAGTAAGAGTTCTACAAAGTAAGACCAAGAAATTCAGGTTTTCAATTACCTCCATGGTATTTGTCATTTTTTAATAGTTTGTTTAGAGGTAAAAGATTTCAGTTTTCAAATGCAAATATATTCAAGCAAATATTTTAAGTCAAGTTATATGCTTTGCTTAGTAAATAGTAATTTACTAATAGCATGTATTAATATAGTAAAAGCTCTCATGCTTCCTTCAAACCACAAAAGTTCACATTACAACTTATCTGGATTTTGCTTGCAAACTGCTTTTCAATACCTCTTTCTGATAACTGACTGCTCATGGTTTGGATGAGTATACTCTTTGCTAGGTAAAAAAGAAATGTCTGGATGGCCAATCCCAGACACTGGTGAATGGAGTTATTTATTATCCAGCTGGCAGCTGGTCAAAACTGGTGTTCCCCAAGGCTCAGTATTGGCCCCAGTCCTGTTAAATATTTGTATCAATTACCTGGATTAGGAGATCAAATGCACCCTCAGGCAGTTTGCAGACACCAGGTTGCTAGGGAGTGCTGATCTGCTGGAGGATAGAAAGGCTCTGAAGAGGGATCAGAACAAGATGGATTGATGGGCTGAAACCAAGTGTATGAGGGTCATCAAGGCCAATTTCTGGGTCATGCACTTGGGTCAAAACAACCCCATGCAGAGCTACAAGCTGTGGGAAGCGCAGACACTGTCCCAGAAAGCTGCCCAGAGGAAAAGGACCAGGAGGTGTTGGTTGGCAACTGGCTGAATATGAGCCAGCAGTGGCTTGCCCCAGGTGGCCAAGAAGGCCAGTGGCATCCTGGCCTGCATCAGCAAGTGTGGTCAGCAAGACCAGAGCAGTGATTGTCCTCCTGTAACTGGCACTGATGAGCCCACACCTCAAAACTGTGTCCAGTTCTGAGCCCCTTTTCTACCAGAAAGAAACCAGAAAGTAACGTCCAGAGAAAGACAACAGAGTTGGTAGAGGGTCTGGAGCACAGATGTTACGAGGATCAGCTGAGGGAGATGGGAGTATTTAGCCTGAAGAACAGGAGCCACAGGGCAGACCTTTGTGTAAATTCACTACAAATACCAGAAAGGAGGTTGTATCAAGGTAGGGATCAGTCTCTTCTCCAAAGTAACATGCAACAGGATGAGAGGAAATTACCTCAAATTTTGTCAGGATAAGTTAAGACTGGATATTAGTAAAAATTTCTCCCCAAAAAAGACTGTCAAGAATTGGAACAGGATGCCCAAGGAAGCGATTATGCCACAGTCCCTGGAGGTATTTAAAAGACATGCAGATGAGGTGCTTAAGGACATTACTTAGTGGTGGATTTGGTAGTGTTAGGTTAGTGGTTGGACTTAGAGCTCTTTTGCAACATAAAAACTCTATGATTCTGTGATTCTAAAGTGTACTTTAGAATACTTTTTATAAACTAGTAAAGTATATTGTGCAGATTAAAGACCTTTAATACATTAAATACAAGTTCAATTAATGCATGGATAAAGAAAAATGCCTAAAAGGCAAAATAGCTTTCATAATTACATAATTATTACCATAGATCTATTGCAAAAATGATGGTTTAATCCATCTCAAAAAGCACTCTGTTTGGAGAAATTAATAAATCTGTAGAAGAAATTCATCAGCATAATAAGACTTTAGGTGATGTCTGAGGCAATTCTGGTACTGAAAATATTTCTGTATGCAAAGCAATGCTAATGTAATTGGACAACACCTAAATACCATGATATATAAATTGACAGGCAGAAATAAGAGTTCACCTCTGCTAATGAATGGAGGATTTCAAGATGTTTTAGTGGGCAGAAATTCAGCAGTGAAGGTTGCTCCTATGGCAGGATCTCACAAAAAAAAAAAAAAAAAAAGAANAAAAAAAAAAAAAAAAAAGAACCAAGGGGCAGTTCATTCTGGAGAATTACTTCTGAATCACATTCCCAGGATGAGTCATAGATCAAATCTGGCAAACTTTACATGGCTACTTGGTGACAGATCTATTTGCTTTGAAGAGCAAGGCAGGTTTTTTTTTAGACTCTTATTGTTAAAAATGTTCAGATGTACTCTGAATTTCCTAAACAAACCCTATCTCTGACTTACGTCTTTCATACAGAATGTTGTTTGCAGTTAAAGGTTTCTTTATGATCTAGTTCATTCCCTTTCTCACCTTGCTCAAGATCTGAAGACAAACATAAAGGGAAAAATGCTGAAAAGAGAAGAAAAAAGAGAAGTGTTCTCGCCCTGCCTCCTGGGGAAAACAGCAGGAGGAGAGAAAGGTGATAAGGAGAGAGAGCAATTAGGTTATGCATTCCTGAGGAAAAAGCCTTACAACTAAACTTATTATGAGAACCCAGAGATCAGTAATTCTCTTACAGCTGATCCTGTCAGCAGTGCCATTACAGGCCCTGAAGAGGCCAGAAAGTGGAGGGCATCAAGTAAGAGAAAGGAAGCAAAATGGGTTACCAGTTAAGAAAAAACCTGCATTAGTACATAAAGAAAATGCACATTTTAGGTATCGGCAATTTCAGTGTTGTTGATTTTCTCATTGTCACACTTTCAAGTGTCTAGGAGACATAACTCACTTCCCAAAGGGTGTGGATTCCCAGTGGCTTTCACATTTAGCAGGGTGATATGAGACTGCCCTGTCATGTAATGATACTCTGCTCCTCTCCCATCAGTTTTAGCATTCTAACAGTTAGAGCAGTTTTCTTCACAACTGAAAAATAAAAATGCAACAAAAATGTTCATTTGCAGCTGGATCAGAAAGCTGAGTTGACTCTTGCCACAGTTCTAAGGTGTGAACAGCCAACAGTGTTTGAGGCTGAAGGTAGGAGAAGAGGTTGGACTACTTGGAGTTAGAGTGGCTTAAAACAAAACAAAACAAAAGCAATTTTGAGAAAATATTGAGAAAAGCAATTTGCAGTGATTAGGGGTCATTAAACTCCATCTGACTACAAAGGAAAGCAAATGGTATCTTGGGGTGCATTAGGTAAAGCACTGCCAGCAGGTTGAGGGAAGTGATCCTGGTCCTCTACTCAGCCTTAGTGAGGCCACATCTAGAGTGCTGAGACCAGTTCTGGGCTCCTGAATATAAGAGAGGACATGATACTGCTGGAACAAATCCAGAGGGCTACGAAGATAAGCAAGGGCCTGGAGTATCTCTCCTATGAGGAGTGGCTGAGGTAGCTGGGCCTATTCGACCTTGTGAAGAGATGAATGAGACAGTACAACATCAATGTGAATAAGTATCTGAAGGGGGATGTCAAGAGGATGGAGCCAGGCTTTGCCCAGAAACAGCACAAGAGGCAATAGGCAGAAACAGATGCACACAAAGTTCCATCTGAATATGAGGAAAAATTTCTTTACTGTGTGAATGAGTGAGCACTGGAACAGATTGTCCAGGGAGGCTGTAGGCTGTATCTCCCTCACTGGAGATATCCAAGAACTGTTTGGACACAATGCAGTGTGCTCTAGGATGACCCTGATGTAGGCAGAAACATTGGACCAGATGACCCACTATAGTCCCTTCTAACCGTACCCATTTTGTGATTCTGTGATTATTGTCTTCTGTGGCATCACTATATATTCTCCAAAAAAAAGAGGTAGAATGGTTTCTCTTAACTACAAAATGATTTTTCAAATGTCCAGATAGTTATATCCCTCTGAATTATCTACATTTGGTAAATATTCTTGTCTTTTGCTAATAAATAGTCCTGGCACAATTTCAGACTCAGACTGTGATTTGGGTAACATATGCATATCAGGCTTGACTTTCTAAGGGAGAGACATAAAGTTGTTTTGTTTTTTACTCAGTCTGGGCTCTGATTTCTTGTATCCCATATTTCTAACCAACAGGAAATTAGATCTTGCTATATTTTATCATAACTTATACACTGAGAAAGATAAATTTTATTCAGTACCTAGAATATGGATCATTAAGGCATACACACTAATTGATGCACAGTTGCATGCAATTTTGAAAAATAATGCAAACGCCAACTTCTTGTTTGCATGTTTATTTTACCTCTGTATAATAGTCATACTCTGAAATACTTATGGGACCATGAGGTAGCCCACCTGAGAGTTTAATGGGGAGATCAGCATAATACTTTTTCCTCTCTGAAGACTTTTGTTAAGGCAGAAACCAATACTGAGTTATGGAAAAGCTTAATTGATTCAAAGAGAAAGTAGAATTTTCATGATGCAAACTTTTCATTCATTTTTGATTTTGCTCTTTGACTTCCTTTCAAAAATAACTGGTAGGGATCCAATTAATATCTTAATAATTTGTTTCAATATTTTAATTATTGTGAACATATACACTTGTTTTCACAGGAAAGTTATATTTTTTTTTCCTTGAGAGTGCATCAAAAGACATTTGTAGATGTTTCATCTATTTCCAAGAACTGCAGCCTGAGACAAATGTAAATGATAAATATGAATCCTGTGGTTTTTGAGTATAACTAAATGTTATCCAGCAGCTCATTAAGAGTATTTACTATCTGGATATATAGAATAGTCTTTGAAGAAATTAAAAGTTGACTAGTCATGTTCATTTTTTTCAATCCTTACTGAAGGGTATAAGAAATGAAAAACAGGGAAAGGAGAAAGGGAAGGGAAAAGGCATAGGTGGAGACAAACATGAGAGTAGAAAAGTAGTGGATTTCTGTTGCACTCCATCTATTTTTAGTTTCATGCCTCAGCAATGAAATGCAACACAAAGCCAAACATCTGCTCTTATTTACTGTAGGAATAATAATCACTCTAAGGGTCAAGACAACAAAAAACCATTGTCCCCATAACTAGACAGTTATTTGGAACGAAGCACTTTCCATGAATTTGTTCTGCTTTCTGCCTTCAAATTCAAAAGAAAGACTGTTCACTCCAGAAAACTTAATGGTACCAAATTTACAGTAATTTCTTCTGTACAGAATTTAAATGTGCTGCTCTTCTTCTTATAGTCTGTGTTAATGTATCACATAACCTACCTACCACTGCCTAACTTCCCTGATCTTTTACGGAAATACATAGAATTCAGTGAGGCAGAGATGCTTTAAGAACAAAGCCTATACCTCACTCTCACGGGCTCTGCTACTGCAGATTTAGTTCTTATAACTGTAGGGAGTGATCACAGACATTGTTTTAGAGATTTACAACTATATCTGGGCTTTTTTTGTTTTGTTTTGTTTTTAACATTAAAAGAAGCAGTAGTTAACTAAGTAGTGTTCTTGCAAAGAGGGAATCATGGCAAAGAGGAAATGATGCATTTCAGCTGTAGGTTTTTTAGCAGGTAGGTCAAATCAGCATGATCAAAAAGAAGTAAAAAATGTTTACGTGGTATTTATATTCAATTCCCTTTTTAGTGAAATATACTCCATGTTTTTTCATGCAATAACAAGTCTATATTTGTTGCATCAAAATGCAACTTTTTCATAAAGTTAAATATTATTAAATCAAACTAAAAGTGTACCAGTATGTCAATCATTTGTCATGCATTATCAAAATTAGTACATGGAAGCTGTGACTTAATAGATTGTTTTTCATTAGTCAGTCACTGGACATCTGAGAAATTCACAAGTGGCACCTCTCTCATCTTTGACTTGCAACAATTGCACCAAAACACACACTGCCAAACTTCATGGTGTTTTACTTGAAGCATTAAACTAAAGGTTCTCCATGTGTATACATCCATGTGCTTGTACTGCATCTTTACTTGTTAAACAAATAAATATAATTTGTCTATTGCAGTGTTCAGACCCAAGCTTGAAAATCCCACTGAAGTGCACCTCAATGCCAACCTCACAGTTGACAAATGAATGACATTAATACCTTTATTCTTGCTGCTCTTCTTGTGTTTATGTCAGAGAATCTGTCATTTGTACTCCAGTTTCAAGCTGTGGGAAAATTCCGCTATGACTCCTTCCTTTAGCTTTAAGAGACTGTCCCTGAGACTTTGTAATGTATAGGCAGAGCTTAATGCAATTTCTTTTAACAACAGGCTGATAATGTGGAAGGAGAAGATAGAAAAAGTGCTGAATTTTTGCCTCGTGATATTTCCTCAGAGAGGTGGCAACAAAATGGCTAGGGTAAAATTTGAGGGCATGGGGAGAAAGGAAAATGACTAAAAAGGGTGAGCAGCATGGCTCTTTAGAGAGAGAAAGCAGTGCAGGAAGAAATGAAATATATTGTAGAAAAGTTGAGCTGGAGTAAAAAATTTGATCCTAAAGAAGAAAAGGAAAGAAACTGCCAAATGTAAATGGTAAAGAGAATAGTCAGTCTACTTGGTAATTCTAAGGCATGTGAGTGAGCTTTCCTGAATTACGGCTACCTTTCACCAAAATTAATTCCCTACCTACCTTTCACCAAGTGATCTTGAAAAAGATGCAATTCTTTTTAGTTCTTCAGCTTCCTTATCAACAAAAGAAGAGTATAAGATACATGTCTCATAGAGAGCTGAGAAGACCTTTAATTTGTGATACAGGAGTAATGACACTAATTTACTGCTATTAAAGAATGAAAAACTACTTTGGTTTTTATTATTTAGTAGGCAAATGCCTAGTAAGTAAAGTAAGAAAAGTTCCTTTATACCTGGTACTGCACAAAAACCTAGAAAGAAAAATTCTGACATTGAAAATTACAGATATGAAAAATTATAGGAAAAACAAAAGCACATGACAGCTTCACAACAAATATCCTAACATTGTAGACCACATACATCCATATGTGTTGAACTGTTTTTTTTGTATGTGAGGGTAGAGAAGTGTGGTGCAAATAGAAGTTGGGTAGAATTAATACTGTTCTTCTCCATTTCAGAACCGTCATTCAGCAAGAAAACCAGGTGAGAGACATAGACTGAGAGACCACAGAAATCACAGGCAGTGAAAAAAACTGAGGTTTTTTTCATCCAAGAACAGTTAGTGTGAGATGACTGCCTTTCATGAAAATAATAAATGCTTTTTATCTTACTCCAAACAGAAAAAAAGAAAGTTTCTGAAATTTGGAAGTGGTCAATAGTGACAAAAGCAGCCAGGAGTATGGAAGAGAATTTCATAAACATCCATAATTTGAGAAACATCAAAGCATGTATCAGGAATGGACACTCCTAGCCTAAAAGCAGATAAGATTTAGAACTTACTTTCACATATCTATCCTTCTAATTCTTGGACAATTCTAAGGTTTTCTTTATTATTCACAATGAATTAGCTGAACAGACACACCAGGCACATAATGGACTTGTAAAATTATTTCCTTTCCATGTTGAGACCAGATAAGCAGATCTTAAGAGGAGAGAGCACTGAAATTTTACTTTGCTTTCTGACTTCTGAAAGATTTGTAATTCATATTTCTCAGATCATGAGGAGGCATGTAAAAAAGAAGGACCTAGTAAAACCCCGAAGACAACATTCTCCTTTTTCATCAAAGCTATTTCACAAGGATGTTTGACTCACAAGGGTAACAGCATTTTCAACATATATCCCATGTGCTCTCCAAGATTTTACCTTCAGGAGGTTTTAATCCAGCAGGTATCTTGTTTGTCTGATGCTCATTTAGGTTCCCCCTCATAACAGGTTCTTTTGTTTCAGCACCACACAGCTTTGGCCACGCTCCAAAGTTTTTTTGATAAAAGAATTCAATGGACTGCTATATAGCTAATTTATGCAGAAATTACTGTCAGTCTTGTGGGCAGCTACCAAGCCTTACTGTGATTGGAACTAATAACTATTACCAAGATAAGATAATTTCATTTAACATTAGCAAACCATCTGGTGCTTTTATATCTTGTAACGCAGTGCCATTGTTTTAATCAACCTACTCTCATTAAAACTAGGTAAAAGTAACTAAATAAACATACTCACAGATGATAAATTTATCCTCTCAATTATCTTTGTGCAACCCCTACCCCCAGAATTCATGCCCTTTTAGATTTTTGAAGTACAAGAGTACTAAATCTGACCTCCTATATAATGAAGACTATCTGTTTCATCAAGTAACCTCTAAATCAAAACAACCTGCTTGGACCATGCTGTATCTCTCTTCCTCATAGTGGCTGCCTGTGATGGATGAATCCAGCCCACTCCTAGATAAGTTATACCAGTGGTTAATGACCCTTGCTCTTGAAAATATGCACCTTATTTCTACTCTGAATTTGCCTAACTTCAGCTATGAAACATTGGATCTCATTATGCCTTTTTCTGCTAGATTAGAGAGTCATCTACTGTCAAAAGGCTCGTTCCCATTAAGGCACTTGCAAACCATGATCTAGTCACCTCTTAACCTTCTCTTCAGCAGATTAAACAGACAGATCTTTAGCCTCTAACTGCAATGCTTATTTTCAGACCTACAGTCATTCTTTACCTTCAATGAACTCTTTCCAATTTTAAGCATATTTTCAAAGTGTGATCACCAGAACAGGACACAAAAGTTCGTTAGTATTTTCCTTAATGCTGTACAAAAAGGCACTTCCTGCTTGATATTCAGTTCTCTATATAGCAGAGATAATAACATTTATAACTGTTTTATCAGAGTCTTGTGTTTAAATGCTTTTTGTATTTTTTAGCATTCTCTATGAGATATTAAATTCTAGCAGTACCTTGTGATGCAATTCCACTTAAAGTCTTATTTTAAAAATATTTTCTTGCATTTTCACATTTTTATGTAGGAAAATTACATTTCTGAAGTAATTAACTTTTGCAGAAAAAAGCAGGTTTTGAAAACACAAAAATGCAGGTATACTATGTTGACCAAAATTATAGTACTGTATTTTCTGATAATGCCCCATCATTAGGTAAAAATAGCTAATTTTACCAGGATGTTCAATATTAAAGACTGTATATATATGTTTTGGCTTATCTTGCATGGAATACATATGTAATTAACCTACATTACTTACACAGGTAGCTCTAGTGAGTAGCATTTACATCAAGAAAACACTAATGTTCTCCTGGACATTGCTCCAGAAACTAAATGAATCAAATGGGATTGTAAAGTTTTCATTTACTTTTGTATTTGAACTTGATTTTCACTTAAAGATAATCTGCAAGAACAGATGTAGCTACATCTAATACTTAAGTTTAAATTAATTTTATTAGGTAAATAATATCCATGAATAATAAAATTATTAATAACTAGCAAATACTATAAATTAATTTACTGCTAGATGAGGTAGTAAACAACAGAAAAATATTTCAAATCAGTTGGTTCCAAGTTGAAACAGTTCTTAATTATTGGTTCACTTTCATATCATAAAACACTTGCTAATCATGATCTGTTCACACAAAAAGTCCAGAAAATAGATGTGTTCAATAGAATAAATCTTAATTTAACCTAAAATTTATCCGCTGAATAAAGAAATCCTGTGCATTCTTATGATTTATCTTTTTCATTCATAGTAAAGGAGGATAATTCATTAATGTAAAAAAAGTATTACTAAATTATGTGATCTGACATCCTAAAACTGTTGTGTTTAAGTCTAGGTTGTTTCAACTGTAAATAAAAATCTTCAGTGAAGGATGTGAAAATGCTATTTCATTAGACATAAGGCCTCTCTAGTTCTTGGATGCAATATATTAGATAATCACAAAATACATCTAGACAAATGTAAACAGAAGAATAAAGAAAGCAGAAAGGAATAATGGTGCAGAAAAGGGAGTACTATATTAACATGCAGAGGGAAAAAGCCCACAGAAAGATGAATAATCTCTATGTACTTAGAATCTTAGAAAACCCACATTAGGGGCATTAAAAAAAAAAGTGAATAAGAAAATTAAGGATGAGAAGGAAAACTAAAAATTTAAACTTGCTTCCTAATATTTCAGTATCCTCAGTTTGAATCTGAAATAGAATTACATCAAAATTTTCTGCCATTCTAAAATTAAGTTAAATCCCTACAGTGTTTTCTGGAAATCCAATACCTTGTGTTATTTCTTCATGTATTAGGGAAAAAAATAATTTTGACTCTTTTAAAAAACTCAGTCTTTAAAATTTCAATGTTGTTTCTTTTAACTGCTTCACATATTTCCTGACATGAAGAGATCTCTAATTGATTAGTTACTTCTATCAATTTCATCAGCTCCTTTTCCAAGGAGTATTCTGAGGAGATGCTCAGATCATTCCCAATACATGCTTTAAGTTAAGCAGCCTGAAGTAGTCTGAGATATTGGAGTTGAACGATTTTCATTTCCAAGCAGAAGCTGAAAGCCTTAGAAATTATTTATTTTTTAGATTAAACCTATTTGTACACTTTGATTGGGTACAAGGTCTTTGGTCATAAGATTAAATAGAGATTATTTAGCCTTGATATGTAAACAAATTTTGTTCTCTCTAAATTTCATGAGAGAAACTGAGCACATGGTCTTCAATTTCTGTTCCAGTTTGAAAGTTACCTTGGTCCTCAGTTTGCTGACTAAAAATGCCAATGTAGAGCTTTAAGTGATATCATAATAACTCTTAAAACTTTAGTTTGCTGACTAAAAATGCCAATGTAGAGCTTTAAGTGATATCATAATAACTCTTAAAACTTTAGTTTGCTGACTAAAAATGCCAATGTAGAGCTTTAAGTGATATCATAATAACTCTTAAAGACTATATAATTCAAAAGCCTTAAGAAGTTACCAAATATCAGGTAAATATTGTTAAACACCTCTCTGGAAGATCTGAGACACCTCTGTGCTATCCAACATAAGGAGCTAGAGAACAAACTTATCTTCTCTCCCTTCATAAATATTTATCACTAATTAAAGTCTGCTTAAACACCTGATGAATCTAGACATGAAATGTTTTCCTCTAATTCAGTATCTCACTTCACTATATTTCAAATTGAATTTTCTTAGTAGCAGGTTAAAAGGAACAGAAAAACTGGAATAATCTGAGCTTTTTACATGGACCCAAAATTTCAATCAAAAATTTCTCAAAATTATGAAATCCAAAAAGTTTTCCTCAGTAGAGCCACTAATACCCTCAGTGTTTCCTGAGCAAAGACTACAATTAGTTATAATGCTGCTGAATTAAAACTAACTTTTGATATGACAAAGCTTAATCTTGTACACAGCTATAGAAGATCTGAGCAAATTATTCAGGTTTCTTAATGTATAAATTGTTATAAATTCAATTCTTTAAAAAAAATCATCAAAGAACCTTTTTCTTTTCTGTGAGAGATTTTTCATTTGATTCTTTTGCTATCTTTTTCATTAAAAAAGAAGAAAAAAAGGTTTTCACTTGTTTTTGACAGCATCGGGAATAGTACCAGTTGCCCCTCAGCACAATGCAAAAGCTTTCCCCCCAAAATCAGGATATAGCATCTTCTCAGACAGAATATAAAACTTACCTTGAAAAAAGTCATGGTTGCTCCATCTTCAACTGCACCATACTCTATCTTTGTCTGCTTGGCCAAATCATCAGCAGAATCAATAGGGGACTCCATGCGTTCCACTGTCAGAAAGGCGGCTAGGTTAGCAGTGTACGAGGAAATGATGATAAGTGTGAAAAACCACCAAATGCCTCCCACTATCCTGGTGGAGAGGGCTTTAGGCATGAGCTCAGAACCTAACAAAAACCAGGGGAGAAAGGTGAAACGGATGCACAGAAAACAATTAATAAGCGTTCAGCACTTTTTTGCCACAGTGGGAAGATGGAATCACTGTGCAAAAACATCTTTAAGCTACAGGCTTACATGTACTGCTTGTACAAACACACACAACTGAAATGCAAAATAACTGGTTAAATTTATAAAGACAGATCTTTTTGGAGCTGCGGGAATCAAAATATAGCAATGGGAGATTCAATGATCAGTGCCATTTTAAAATTTCTAAACATACCTATAAAAAAATCAATGCAAAAACAGCAGTTAACTTCAACTTGCTTTCCAGAAAAAATAAGCAAATGATAAAGGTATCAGATGTGAAATAAAGGATTTCATATCTGAAAAACAAAATCTTAAATCTATTATAAATATGCTCTTGAGTTTTGTCATTTGCACTGCTGTAAAGGATAGTTTATTAAATGTTTACATCAAAATAAATTAACATCTCCCATCTCTATGTTTAGCTCCACAACTTCATATAAATATGGGTGGCTATATTTATACAACACACTTTAATATTATAGAATAGCAATAAAAGTATTAGACTTCTGTGCATAAACTAGATAGATTATAATGCATTGCTGGAGTTGCCTGCTCATGGCACTAAAGAATGGAGGGGGAGACAGACACTGTACAGTAATTTGCATAATTTTTAATGCTAATTTAGAGCCTGATGAGACAAATTGAAGCACATAAACTCCTCTTGTGTCTAATTACTAAAAATGGGAATAAATTAAATTCACTGTAATATACAATTACAAATATTTATTATAAATGAGCATGTATGGTTTTTTTTCCATAATGTTATAATTGAATGAAATGAAATTTCTAATGATGTCAAATAAACAATTTCAAGCTTCATTTTAAAAAATTTATGTAAGATCTTTTAGACATATCTGGAAACTTGTTTTCAAGTTTCACCATATCCACTATACCATTGTACCGAAACAACCCTTTTTTGTTAATTGGTTACTTTGTTTGCTCTTAAATCTCCTGGGTAAAATGGAATGAAGGCAAGATGGACTATTTTATTCCTGTTAAATTTTAGTGCTTATATTGAATTAGTTTAGGAACTGGTCCAGCAAGGTAACACATCTTCATATAGGTGAAAGATTATGTCAACTTCCAAACTCAATGCCAAAAAAAGAACAGGACTAAGGAGGGAGGGAGGGAGGAAGAAAACAAAAGAAAAAAAGAAGTTGTATCATAACTGGACTACTGTATTCAAAAACAGCCCATCTTACCCTGCAGTTCATCTTACCCTTGCTGTTTCAAACAAAAAAGGCTGACAGACTTGGACATGACAGCCAACTCCAGCGCCAGACTCTGCCTAGAACTCTGCAAGGGAAAAAGTAGAAAAGTACCTGTCTGATGTAGTTGCTCCTAGGCCCTGTTAGTCAGACACTTAGACACCATAACACTAAGAGATTTCCCAAGAAGCCCAACTATCATGAACTCTTTTTAACTGCTCTCATTTCATTTTAAAAACCAACACCAGTAAAGGCAGACAGGACTGGAAGGAAAAGCCGAGTGGAGCCATTCGCCGCAGTTACCCCAAGTCACCACAAGTCCGTACCTTACCAAGGACTGACACCGAGTGCCACCTGGGCCCATGAAACAGAGCCTGGTCAGGGGCTGACTGTCATGTACCCAAGGTAACGCCATGTCCAGCACCATGTCCCACAGTTTCCTGGGAGCGAGAGGTGCCAGCAAGACACGCATGAGTTTCCTCCATCATGTGCCCTCCAGCACTAAGCAAGTCTTTCGTAAAGAAGCAGTGCTTAGTATGAGCATGGCCCAAGCATTTCTATATCGTTTCTAGTGGAAAGTTGCTGCTACTAGGTGAGAACTTCTATGCTTGTCTAAAAGCCTACTTTCAGATGACTTCAGGTTTTTGAGAATTTTTTTTTAAAGCAATCACCAAAATCAAGACTGATACTGCAGCCTTAAAATGGTGCCTTTAAAGTTTATTAAAGGATGAACTGAGTAATGGTAAAATAATATAAAGCAAGGACAGAGGGTCAGCCTTAATTCTGAAAAATTAGTTTTCCTTCAAGGAAAACTATTATCCTCCAAAGATATCTTTTAAAATGAAGGTTGGGGGTTTTTTCCTTATTTTGGTTCTCAGAAACATTGTTTAGATGTTATGGACTAAAATACCTTTTTCTTGAAAAAGATGATGTGGAAATCTAAATTGCTTTTTCCATCCTCCAGAAATATGAAGAAGCATACAGCCACATAAGAACTAAAACTCAGCATTGATAAAGATTCCAAAAATCCTGAGAACTGTGAATAGAATTCAAAATACCTTCTTTTGTTCAGCATCCCATTTTTGATAGCTTCCTTAAAAGTATTCATTATCTTACAAACATGTATTTGGCAATTGTGCTTCAACTATATAATTTCTTGAAATGTATATTGACAATCTAGTTGTCTAGTAAACCCTTAGCCAACTATAGATGTATTTTTATTTCTGATTTGAAATCCTGGTTTCTTTTTACCCATTAATTCATGTTTTTCTGAGCACAGTACTCTTTTTGCAGAGGCATTAGAGACTTTTTAAGCCTGCCAACCTGACAGAATATTTACTGCAGTTACAGAAAAGCTTCATGAAATCATTTGATGAGTTAAAACCAGGCTTTATTTATAGTTGGTGTACTTATAATGGGAAGTTTTAAAAATGATTGCTCAGGTATATCCATTAAAACAACTCCTCCAATTTGCACTTATTCCTGCCAACATTTTCTGTGATTTTTGGGTGGATGATTATTTTTCCAGAACGAAAAGCCATTCCTTTTAATGGCTCTTTAACAGGACTAACAATCTTTTGTATTACACTATACTGCCCAGTGAAATGTCAGAGCAAAAACTGAATTTCTGCTATTCAAATGTGTCTGATATTATATGACTGTGTTCAAACCCTTCTGGAAAAGGGTAATAAAATGGTGATATATTTTTATGGATCTATATATTTGGCATGCTTTCAAAATAAGAGGTATATGGCAAGGAAATTACTGATTTTTAAGAATGCGTTAAAGCATTTTACTAAGACAGTTATAGTTAAAATTGCTTGTTGGTTTTACTCTGAGCATATGACTACACAGCTGCCAATTTTATTGTCAGCAATGGCATCAGTTTCTCAGGGCATGGATTGTTGAATATGGACTTTTTATTTAAATCTTTAGGTATGGTCATTCTGATTTTAAAAATATAAATTATGGCTGGAGAGGATTAAATATCCTATATTATTTTACAGGCTCTAGCTACTAGATAAAATCTTTCTCTTGTTGAAAGCTTTCTAGACCAAAATTATACAAATTATAGATTTTACATTATACTTATATTTGACAAAGATATACTCTTTTTTAGGTTGTTTAAATTGAGTTTTTTCCTAGGTAATGGACAGATTAGCTCATTTAATTATGTGGTAAGGGTTTCCTGTTTAGGAATTAAATTATATGACTTATGTTGTACTTTTCTTAAGTTTTAATTTTTTTATCTGTCTTCAGACCAACTCCTCAGGTGTTGGGAATGCCTGGATAATCATAAGAAAGCTGGTTTATGGCTACATACACAGAGGCACCCATGCAAGTGACTTGCACCAGAGAGCTGTTACCCCCAGCAAAAAGTGGGACGTGGTGCCCAAGAGAAAGAGCAGACTGAGTCGTATACCTTGCTGCATGAGAGCTCCAACTCCAAACCAGAAACTATTTAGCAAGGTAAAATTGTTTTCCACCACGTCTGAATCAGGGTTGCAAGGATGTGGATTATACCACTCATAGGGACTAAACCTGTGGTAATCGACAGAAAAAAAAAAAAGGACAGATTTAAAATGCAGCCATCACAAAGTTTATCCAGCAAATCTGCTGCAAAAGAAAAAGAAAAACAAGAGAGGTTATAAAGAAAATAGTGATTGAAAGTTTTTACAGTGTGATTGCATTATACTTTACAGCAATATTAAAAGAAAACACCATAATGAAGATCAACATTCTTAACTATTGCTGATACTGATAAAGTTGCATACAGATTGGCTCTGAAAGGTTCCAAGTGCCACCTGGAAACATCAAAGCACTTACTCTTCTATTGACAGCAACAGAATTACAAACAATTGGTCCCATTGAGGATTAGGTTCTGTGTCAGTATTTTGCATCTTGAAAGAAAATTAATATGTGTTAAATCACAGAAAATAACTAGAAAAAAAATACATTGGGCAAAATGTTTTTTCTCATCAAAATTACAAATAATGAGTATAACAAAAAATAAATAGCTAGCAGTAAAAGTGGCATTGTTAATTACCAAACAAGGGTAATAGACACGACAAATCACAGAAAAAAATACTACAGCAAAGTAAGGAATTGCATCCTGTCCTTTGAGGTGCACAGTAGCATCCCTGGAAAGGTTTACCAAAAGAAGCTGGGGACACTCACAAGCACCTTGCAGGGCCAGGCTCTGAGAAAAGAAAAGAAAAAAATAAAAGAAAAGAAAAAGAAAAACTTAAAGGAAAAGACAAGAAGTTAATTATCTCAAAAATGGATAGAACAGAGATAGTAGAAAGAAGCCTGACTCTGGCAATAGATTAAAAGCAGATAATATGCAATCAATCTATTTTAATTCATGTCTTTGCAATCACTGCGCATTATGATGGGCTCATATCTAAATGCTCTTTTATCATTTGTAGTTAAACAAGCAAACATGTCTAGATAAATTATTCTTTGTTACAATTTCTTTTGTAAAAATAAGATTTTCAGTTCTCTCTTCCTCATGATACTTTCGTAGAACTTTAAATTTTAATTCCAATGTGCAGGATTATTCTAATCATTTAAGAGATTTAATCAGCATGCCTGGATGTGGAGGTACACTGTTGAGAGGGTCTTTCATGCTTAGATCATGTCTTCAAATCTTTGATAATGAATACAAGTTAATGTATGTGCATAATAGATTTAAGTGAAAAAAAATGAAAATAACTGCAACACAGCAGAATGGAACTAGCACAAGACACCAGCACAATAATTAAAAATATTACAAATTTTAATTATTAAATCAATATTAATGTATTTTCATAATTTCTCAAATCATTAAAGCCACTCTGTTAAAAACCCTTGGATTGGCAGCTCTATGAAAGAACTTTTTTGGTGTATCTTATAATCAAAGATAGCAGAATAATTCATCTTTCACTTTGAAAAATAGAATTTTCTTCACAATAATATTTCAAACATCTTATAATACAGAAAATCAAATGTTCCACTTTGAAGCTCTTAATGTAATGTTAAAACACCTCTCATCTTAAAAGTGTCTACTTGACAAAGAACTGTTTCATTTGGATCTCCAAAGTAATACTCATATGCTGTTCAAAAATGTTGATTGGGTTCTAATTAAATATTTTGACCTGAATTCTTCTATTACTTTACAGTAAAACTAGATCAGAAGTTTACTATCTCATTAAAACTCTAAGTATCTTTCATGTCATGCTGTTGTCAATCCAACAAAACCTGGAAACTAAATACTCGTGAAACTGAAGCAGGTTTTTATACACTTTTGCTGAGATATATTTGAAGATTGAATTGAAAAACAACTTTTTCTTGTGAGGACAATGTTTACTAGACAAAGCAAACATATTACTTATTTAAATATATATATTCAAGTGTTATTCTCAGTGATTGTGACATTACTGAACAATTTAAAACATAACTTGATAGTTTTACCTTTTTGTTCTGATGGCTTATTTAATTATTTTTATATTATTTGGAAGCACAGAAAAATTTTCCATAGTTGTAAAAAAAGGAGGGGACAACCCACAAGATATACAAGATGGCTTTAGGAAAAAGAAACAACATAGTCTTATAGTTTTGGAATTCTCTACTCATAAAGTAAGGAAAATTAACACTGGTTTATTATGGATAAATATCATTCTTCCTTATTTTAAGGATTATCTATGACATTAGATTGTCTACTGTAAAAGTCTTAAGGTATGGATCCTTTAATCAATTTTTTGTATTTTTTCTACAACATATGTGTAAAAGTTTCATGCTGTTTAGCCTATTGTAATAAATATCCATAAATCACAGAGTTGCAGGTTCACCTAGCAGGTTTTATAAGCCAGGATCCTGCTCAGGGCAATGTCCACTATTTCACAAAAAGGGACTGTTCACTCACGTCTCAAAAATGCCCAAAGACAAGAATTCCAAAACTTCTTGGGAAAAGCTTTCCCATGTTTAGTTATCATAACGACTTTTTCCTTTTAGTCAGACTGCAACCTCCCTTGTTTCCAAGTATAAAGAACACCATCTGTTTTGGTCAGCTTCTCTCATTAGAAAGTGACTTCTAGGAAAATTCTTTCTGCCTGATCCCAGAACAGCTCACAGTATTTAAATGTGGTATAATAAATTATATTATGAGAATAATCACTTCCCTTGATTAAAGGACTACATTCCTACTAATTTACATGCAGAACACCAGCTCAATCACAAACAAGCATAAAGCAAAAACAGAACTTCAGTGAATAGATGCAATTTTGAAGATTAATTTTTCAAAATTAACACTGATAACAGGTGCTCTTCTAATTCACCCATTTCTATTAGTGTTTACTCTAACATTTCAGGTATAGTCTCTTAATCTCTAACACTTTCAGGTGTCTGAAAAATAGACTATAAATGAACTTCATAAGACCTGAGTTCCAGTTTTCCTAATTGCTGGAGGTGAAAGTACTCTCCAGAAATTATTGGCTAGCGCAAATAATGTTTAAAAGTCAGCCATCTCAGCAATCCACAGAAAGGAAATATCTGTGTTAAACTTAATTCCATTTTAGGAATATGCCATGATATTAGAAATTAAAATTAGTGCGCTCAGTGATCAGACAGACCTATTTCAGAACTGCAAATTATTTGAGACAGACTAGAGTTTGTTATACTCTGTATTCACACAGCAATTGAAATAATAGTGTAGAAGCCCAGAAGATAAGGGATCTTATATGTGTGTCTCAAACACCTATAGTTGAATAGCCATGGAGCCAACCAAGGGTTGCTGGTAAGAACATGTTGTGGTAAAGAGTGTGATATGGAGAAGGGGTACATTGGAGATATGGCAGCATTTTTTCGGACAAATGTCCTTGTTCTGGCTCCTGAAAATAAGCACAACACAGTACAGTTCAAGCACAGGACAGAGGTCAAAAAGCAAGCATGCACAGGTCAGCCTTTAATCAATAGATCAATGAATCCCTTGATCTATTGATCAAAGGCTGACTCTGTACAGGTGGATCAAGACCACCAAAGTCTTCAAAGCCCTCAAAACTATTTTCAGAAAGGTCTGGAACAATCTGCATTTGATAACTATTTGTATAGAAAGAAGAAACTTATCTCCAGGGTGGGGAAACATAGCTATAGAAAGGTACCTCCATGCAGTCCAGATGGTACCCACAGGACCCTGGACACCCTACCAGCTGAATCAATGCTGGAGCCAGGACTGGTGATCTTTTTAGGCTCCTTGAGCCTATTTGACTTCAGAACCTGTCATAATATTAATTGTGATCTACAGCTAGCATTTCTGCTTCTCTTTTTATGTAAGAAATTGATTTTATGCACTTTTGGCTCAGGGAGTCTTGTGATGATGTTACAAGATTCTGTTAATTCTTGACCTGCAGGCACTGACTCGTCCCTTCCAGTGTCCAGTTTGAGACAAACTCAGGAAGAGACATGGCTTACTCTGGATATACTAGAACAGTTGCTACAGTTTTGGTCTGTAAATAAAAACAGAGTCTTACAGAGAGCCAAGGGATTCAGTCTAGATGACCTTAGATGTGATTGTAGATACAGGGGTTTTGTACACCTACTACATCAGAGCAGTACATCCCGACACACACACTGACTGCTGCTTTCAGTTGCTGTTATAAAAGATGTGGTTTAGCATGTCCTATCCAAATCAATTCAATTCAAAGCTGCTTAGAATGTGTAAAGGGTACCCTCCACCAATTCCAATAGTTCTCAAATCAAAAGCTGTCAGTTTATCTCTGATGATAGTATGAAGATAGTACCAGGTTTTGGAAGCAAATTAATAGATATGCTTAATACAGACTGTAATATCCAAAAGACATTTTTAATTTAAGCTGTATCTTCTGGAGGGCAATACAACTTGTTAAACAGAACAGAAAACCCAAAACTTCAATTTAGAGAGAAGAGAAAATGGACTAGTGGAGTAATATTTATAATTGCATTTTCATTATACCAAAACACAGCTGCCTAGGAATATTACACAGAACGGAATTTAAACAAGTAGGGATACTCATTGTGGGAAAAAGACTGCTTGGACCCATTAGTAATATATATAGGCCATTCAAGTTTGCATGTCTCTTTCAGATATTTGCAAAACAAGTATTAGGTACTGTCAGTCAATCATATTCAGCATGCTACCTGTTAAATTCTTATAGAGAACTTTTCCAGAAGGTCTAAACCAGATTTTTTCTTTCCTAATTATTTTATTTTTATTTGTTGTTTTACTTTTTTTACTTGGGATCAAAAAAGCAAAACACAAGGGTTTTCTAAAGGAGAGGTTGATACCAAATATTTAGCTAAAAAGCCATGAGAGTTATCAGCTACCATTATAGTGCCTGGACTTCAATTGTTATTTAAAAATCCATACTGACAAAATTTTTCGTCCTTATCCTTGATGTGATACTGCCTTCTATTCTGACCAAAATAGGAGCTACATAACAATTATGGAAAGGGTAAGAAAAATATCTGTTCTACAAGATAGTTTTAAACAATAAGACAACAATCAAATGCAATAAACATAATTCTTGGTTGCATGCAGTCAGATAGAATACTTCCCTATACTCATGGAATTATCAATATAGGCAAGGGAAATAAAAAAAAAATATTATTGCCAAGAAGTATGATGCAAGTATAACTTAAGGGACTAATGAGATTATTAACAGGTAGCTGTCCTTAGTTTATTTAAATTACATTCTTTTCAGTGATATTTCAAACACCACTTAACTACCGGGTTGTTTTTTTTTTTTAATGAACATGTAAATAAATTAGGACCAAATGGTATTTAAAAAAAATATCTAGAGCATGATGTGACCAACACATTCTGCATAGCTCAGCAATATATGCCACAGACACAGCACAAAATTACACTGTGCACACTATTCCAGCATTATTTCAAACCTGTCAAATTTTCCCCCTTTTCTCTGCATCAGCTCTATGAAAAAAAGTAAAGAAAATATGATTACCCACTTACATGCACTTAGACATCTGTTTTGGACAATCAGACCAAGAAGTACTCAGGTTTCACTTAAAAACCATTTGCACTAAGATTTCACAAGCTGTAAAGCTTTATCTAATGACCAGAAATTTATAAATCAAAAGAATCTTACCCCATCTTCTTCATGAACTGATGAGCACACTGATCCAGTGCTGGGCATTGCTGAACACAACAAACTATCAGCTCTAATCTCAGCTCTAGCAAATTACACATTCTCCCATTCACTGGAGCAAAGTGTTCGAATGATTCTTCGAGTCATTGTTTTACAGGGTTTCTGTGCAGGACTACACCCTCAATCCATATCTTACTGCTTAAGAACTGACAAATTACAATATTTCAAAACTTTTTCAAGAATATCCAGGATATGACATGCATACTTCATTACAACACACTACACTACACTATACTACTTAAGTATAAAATAGGTTGCTACTTCTCTTTATAAAGCTTCCATTTCTTTTTTTCCTAAATTATGACTTTTAGAAAAACTGAGATTTCTGTTTGGCTCCTTCATTGTCTCACCTTGTGACATTCATTGCCAGACCTGATGACTTCTGGCCCGTAAACAGAGACTGTTATTACCAACACCCCTGCCCTGCTCAGATACATTTCTCAGTACAGTAATTGCCTTGCTTGCACCGTGCTCATCTTCCACATCATCTTCCCTCATATAGCTGCCCTGCTTTTCCTGAAAAAACTAATGATCTAACATCTCTTCTATATACAAAAAAAAACACCCCTCCATCTAAAGTTGCATTGAATCATCATCACCTCTCCATTGACTAGAAATTCAACCTAATGTGAAGAACTCTTTAAATTGTTAAAAGAGTATCTATAATTCTTCTAAATTTAGGTGATATCATTCAATGTAAAGTCTAGAAAAGCACAAGATTCATGTGCAAGTTCTATACAGACTTTAAAGAATTTTGTTCTAAATGTTTACCCCCTATACCTTATTATAGGCACTATTAATTTTAGACATAGTTAGGATCCTGTTAAATCCAATTGAGTCAGAGATAAAATACAAATACATAAGCTACTGCAGGATCAGAACCAAAATCTTCATTATATGAATAAATATATCTTGTCTCATTTTTATACAACTTAAGCTTCCTGGCTAATATGAAAAAAAAGAAGAAAAAGACAAAAAATATCAAACACAATTAGCTTATAAGCAAATAATATAAAAATTGTTTCATAAACTTCTACTATAAGCAACATGAATCATACAGAAGTAATACAACCCAGCAACAGGGTTATATCTCTACTGCATCTTTAGTATTTACCAGGGAATAGAGAAAGGAAGAATTCAAGTTCTTGTTTTCCTTCAGTCAGTAACTGACACAAACAGGACAAATCGTTTTACTCTCTTTCAAGGGGCACCTATTTCTCCTTCTACTGCCCTTTTTATTTTTATTAGAATTTCTACTAGGAATATGACAGTTTAGAAAAACTATTACATTTTCTAGAAATTATTTGCTATGTCACATTTCCCACTTAAAAATATACATCACTTATAATTCCTGGAAAACTGCTGTGAAAAAATCATATTTTATGAACAATAACACGCTTGATGAAAATTAAAATATAGTAATAACTTCTCCTGCATACAAATCACATCTTACCAGCTCATGGTTGACATGTGAAGACAGCCATAAAGAGCAGAAAAAATTACAGCAAGAGGGTGTTTTCAGACACAGTGTTACTCCCTGTATTGCCTTTTTATTTATTTAAGCCACAGAGTAGTTGCAGCTCTGTATCATAGAATGAGACATTTCAGTCTTTTCTTCCTTCTACATACACTTGCTTAATAGCTTAATACAAAAAGTGTCAAATATTGCCTTTCCTATTCAGTAGTCCTGCTGTACATCCTGTAATAGTACTGAAGCTTCACATCAATGTTCAGTTAATGCTCTGTGAGATTATACAATTGCCTTATCCACTTATCCATTTCTTATAAAATGTAAACCAGATAGAAACTCCTTGCTTGGTTCATACTATAATAAACTCAGAGGAATCTCTAAAGATCATTCTTTGTAAAATATTCTTATTTATTTTTTGTCAAATTGACAGGAGACATGCTGTCATCACAGTATCTTTATTGATCAATTCAAAATCTTAACAAAAACAATAATGACCACCCTAAACTATGCCTACGGTACATGATAAAGAGCTTCCTGCCAACTATTGACAAGCACATACGGTTTCTTTTGATTGAAATACCTTTGACAGCTTTGCAGGCCTGAAGCAATGTTAGACAGCAATTTCCATTTCCATAAAAAATATCATTTACTTATTTATCTTCAGAGGTTATTTATGTTATGCATTTTATAAGGCCTCCATTTCCTGGCTCAGTGGCACTGTACAGTATAATTTCTACTGGAACTAATGCTTAGTACAGCATTTTAGAAGGTGTTTTCCAAAGGAAAAAAATGCTTAACGGTCTTTTTCCTTCTCAGAGCAAAAGAAGACATTATACAGTGTCCTGTGTGTGACTATGAAGACCAGACTCAAATTTACAGAAACTCAAGTCAAAGAAATGTGGTAATTAGTTTATTTGGCACTTTGAAATAAAGGTTGACCTCTGTTTTGGAGTGAGAGGTAGCAAGGGGGAAGCCACACTTCTCCCTAGAATTACCTGAAAGGAAGTTGTAGTGAGGTGGGA
The DNA here is from genome assembly GCA_013398995.1 of Alaudala cheleensis. Taxonomy (NCBI): domain Eukaryota; kingdom Metazoa; phylum Chordata; class Aves; order Passeriformes; family Alaudidae; genus Alaudala; species Alaudala cheleensis. The sequence continues at coordinate 190,481 of VWYE01018649.1, forward strand.
ATCAGTCTCTTCTGCCATATCTCAAGTGAAAGAACAAGAGGGAAGGGCCTTAAGTTGTACCAGTGGAGGTTCAGGCTAGATATTAGAAATTGTTTTTCACTCTAAGAGTGCTCAGCCATTGAAATAAGTTGTCCTGGGATGTGGTGGAATCACCATCCCTGGAAGTGGAAGTGTTTAAGAGACATCTAGATGTCTCAAATGGCATTTGGAGACAGGGTTTGGGGGTGATTATGGTAGTTCTGGGTTGATGGTTGGATTAGATAATCTTGAAGGTCTCTTCCAACCTTGATGATTCTGATTACTCAATATTCTGGTATTTTTAGAAGAAACATAAGTTACTCTGTTTAAATGTGAAATTAAAATCAGTAGTAAAATTTAATAATTCTTTTTCATAACTGCATGGTTAAATCATAAAGCTAATCATGTATTGTTCTGCTAGTGACCTGACTATGTATAAAAGCCTGATCTCGGGGGGAGTGAGAGGATAAGGCAGTGCTGCTAAGAACATTCTTATGTATCACATGCCTAAAAATATGCACCAAATGATGTGCTCTTAATGCAGGAGTTAATAAATCTTCCTGCAACGTACCTTATATACAGGTACAATACAGTACATTAAGGCACAACTTATATTCTCTCAATACTCATGAGAGGAGAATACTGTGTAAATTTTTTTTCTTCTTTCATTCTTTCTAGATGGGCATAAGAGATAAACTTTCAGGTATGCTGTATCCTGGTGTGGAACATTCCAGAAGCTCATCTTTCTAATTATATCAATTACAATAGGCACCAGCCAGAAGACTCTTACCTCTTATGTTAGTATTTTACTCTAATCTCACAGTTTGTCTACACTGTTTCTATAACACTTAATTATTTCACTGCTGATTTTATGGCTTAGTTTTATAACTTTCAAATTAATTTACCAATTATATAAAAATTATAATGGAAACTCTGCCAGTAGAAGATCTATTTTTAAAAAGACCTTAAATTAAATATTTTTTTTAAAAGTTTATGGTTTTCTAAAACATATTATCTCTGGAAAATTACTCAGATATCTCTAAGTGGATCTGAGTAATTTCAGCAAAAAACACGGAGAATATGTTCCTTCATACAGTGTGAGGGATTTCTCAGGAACTGTAAAAAATAATCACATTTCCTGATTTCTTTGTTCCTGAGATATTGCAAGGTGTAGCTGTCCTAAAGGTAAACTTGAATATAAAGACAGCATGATCATTCTTAAAAATTTTAGTTCAAATTTTCCGGTTGATATCCTTCTACAAAATAATAATCAATCACATTAGAACTGGAGGGATGACACCTTTCTACTGTTTTCCTTTGAAGAGCATTGTTAGCTTTGATAAAATTATTACTATTTTGAGAAATAAGAACAATTGACAAAGGCATACCATAACATTTTTAAAGATGAAAAATCCACATCCCTGTTAACACTAGTATCTCCTCTTCTATTTCCTTGCCCACTTTACAGATAAACAATTAGGATTTGATCAGCATGGATTTTACATCCATTAAAGCTGTGTGCTATGAACTATTGAAACATGTAGACTTTGCACTCCTGACTAATAAACCCATAGCAATTCATACAGGAACCCTGTCAAGTCTGGATAAACTCAAAGTTACACAGGTACAAACATACTCAGTTGAGTCCTGGCAAGGTAATATGTCTTTAACAGTCATCAGAAAACACAGTTAATCTTTACCAAGCTATATTTCCTTTACACTTACAATAAGGAAATTGTATGAAGAGAAACTATCCCAAAGGTATGATTTCTTCATCTGTGGTGAAGAAATCACAGACTATGAAAGAAAATGAGGGTGTTGAATTTTCTAGCTATATCGTTATTGCTCCTGCTTATATTATCACCCTATATCCCCAAACAAACTGAGTAAATAATTCACTGAGCTGTAGTGCTCCAGCTGTTTGAGCATAAATGGATAATGTTTTTCAGTATACTGTAAAACCAGAAAACCATCGAAAATACTTTGCATTCTCACTGCTACATCTCATGGAAATACTAAACAACTGACCAACATTTTTTAAAAAGTAGATATTCAATACGAAACCAGAAATTATGAGTACAGTTTAAAACCAGTTCTGACCACATTTGAATGAACTCCAATTGTTTAGGTTACCTAACAGGATAACTAGCAGTCTTTAGGCCACTTTTAATATGGAATGAACTCTAACAAGAAAGACAAACCCCTGCAAACCAACATCTCTATGAGTCTTGCATACAAGAATTTGTAAGGATGCTGTTGTGTGCTTAAAGGAATCCAGAGCATGTTGTGGATTAGACCAACCACAGAGAAAAATCTACACTTTCTCAAGCTACAGAAACATACACAGTGATACATAAATAAATAAACAAGAGAACTATTTGATGAAAGCTAGAATTAATCTGAAAAAGAAACAAAATGGGTAAGGGAAACCAAAATTTTGAATGTAGACTGTAACAGCAAGTGTCAGCAGAGATAGGAAAGGAAAAGGTCTCCAAGGATGTGGGATACAGTTGTGCACCCCCAACTGATTTATCTGATGCAAAAATTTGATCAAAGCAGGTAAAGAGGACAATCATAATTAATTCAGTCTTCACTCTATCTTAATAAGTAGCATCCATCTAAGAGAACTGTTCCTTTACCTGATACAATTCATAACATAAAAAGTTTATCCATTTTTCATAGTAAAGAAACTCATACTTAAGTCAGAAATAGTTAAGACTAACAGAATTCTATTATTTTTTCCAGTTAAGCATAACAAAGGAAATGAGAATGGAAGAGTAAATTGAACTAACTGTTCCAGGACCCTCTTCTGGTAACACTTAATTCATGTAAAAAAATATATTTATTTTACATATAAAATTTAAAGCTAATAATGTTAGCTCAGTTAGCAGGCAAACATGCTAGGGAATGCTACTGAGCTGGAGACCACAACAGAGCTCTATTATGTTTCTTGTCTCACCAGGGTTCTGAGATTCAAACAGAGAAACACCTGTCTGATGGAGATATAACAACTTAATCAATGCTTTTAGAAGTCCAGAAAAGCTATAACCAAGTACTCTCCATATTCCTGCAACTGACTATATAAAAAGGCCTACGTCATGTCTCTAAGCTTTTGTATGTGCTAATGAGCTGGTTTCACTTAGGGTAGTATACCCACTCACAGAAGTCTATTGCACTCTCCATCTGAAGTGAGGAGTGATTTGCTGATTATACATTAGATATAATGTCTTATTATACAGATCAAGGCCCACCTGTATAATAAGACTTTATATATATTCACTCCTGCCTGCTACCTATCAACAAAGTAAAATTACTGATGACAGCCATCTTAGTTTGGCACATTAGAATTTGGACAGTCCAGGAATTTTTCTGTAAACAGGATAAGATAAACGATATTGTGATGAAAATATTAATGGATGTGTCAACATCATCTCTCTCCACTTGAAGAATGCTAGTCTTTCTTTATACTGACTGTTGAATACTGCTTGAGCTCATCTAACATAAACTAGGAGATTTATAGTAAGACGGTCCATGAGGGCCCATTTGATATTGATAAGTTCTGAAAACTTTCTTAAAGAAAACTCTTCTCTATTCATTGTTTCTATTACCAACTGACTATTATAACATAGTAAAAAAATTGGCATATAATGTTCTGGAATTCCTCAAAAAAAAGCAGTGTCTCATTCTAAAGTTAGTTTTAGTAAATTGAGAGACTTTTTAGAGACAGATCTCTTCATCAGGCCACATTCAAAGGACATCCTTGATGTCTGGAAAAGTAAAATGTCATATCTATGTTCAAAGAAGATCAGGGAGGAAGATCCATAGAATTACAGACCAGTAAATCCCACCTCAGACCCTGGGAAGATAATACCCTCCTTGAAACCACTACAAAATAGAAAAGACCAAAGTGTTTCAGAACAGCAAACTGAGGTTTACAAGGACAATCATTTCCAACCAGCTCAAGTATTTTCAGTGATAAAAAGATTAACTCTGTGGTTAAAGAAAAAGCAGGAGATGCAAACTTGTTTTTAATGACTCTTTATCACAATATCCTATAGCAACTCTTTGGCCAAACAGGGAAGATAATGCCTGGACACCAGTAGATTGCAAGGTGAAGAAAAATTTGCTGTATTTCCACTCTTGGAGAAGAGTGGAAATACTTCAAAATTTACTGACAGTGTGTAATGGACAGTATTTCTAATTGGATTGATATAGGAGGTAAAGCTGTTGAAGTTTCATTAGCAACCTGGATAGTGGAATGGAATACAAACCTCAGCAACTTTCAGGCTGAGTGTCAAGAGAAGTGATTGTTCCTGCCCGTTGGACAGACATGAGGCTACATCTGGAGTACTGTGTCCAGTTCTGGGCCACCTGTGACATCATCATCTCAGAGTCCAGCAAGAATGAGAGATCTGCAGAAATAATAATAGGGTAATATCTGCTTTCTGTGTTCATCTATCTAAAGGGTGGATGGACTCATAACCTTCCTGAAGATGCACAGAGAAAAGGCACAAAAAGGAGTCCTATCTGGACATAAGTTTTTCACAGTGAGAGTACTTAAGCACTGAAACACATTACAAAGAAGTTGTGCCATCTCCATCTTTGGTGATCTCAAAAATTTGACTTGGGCACATCACTGGGAAGCCTTCAAAGTCCCCCTTGCTTTCAGTGTTGGAGATTCACATGGATGACAACAAAGTGTCTCTTCCAGCTCAGTCTGTTCTATAATTCTGTCAACTTCTCTAGGAGAAATATATTTACTCAAGAGGAGAAGACCCAGATGAGCAGCCTTTGCTAGTACTGCTCTAGCAGGACTAAAAGCTGATATTCAACTTCTCAGAAGGAGTTAATACATGTTATCCTTGAGTACAAGGGTGTAGAATATTTACAATATGTGTATATTCTAGTTTTAAGTGTAAGCTGTACTTGTGGGCTTTGTAATGGAACAGACATAGGCAAGAAAACTATAAGAGCCTGGCCTCTGACATGTTTGACCCTTAAAGTATGAAAATTTTTACAGCTTTCATTTTCTAGAAGCTTGATATGAGATATTTCCAAAGGATCAGGAAATATTTTTAAGGTTTTTAATACAGGATTGTTATGCATCTTTAGGCAAGCATCTTAGAAATCAGGAACATACAGTAATTAGTCGTATAGAAATATATATTACTTAGTATCTAAATATATATTAGAATATGTACTGCTTAACACATGTAATATTATATAAAAATTTAAATTTACTAAGAAAAATTTTTGCAAGTTTATATATGAGAAACTAATCTTGTATTATGTGTGTATGAGAGTGAAAAATAAAGCTTAGTGTTCATTCAACCAGACAATTATTGCTAATATTTATCTACATAGAAACTAATCTCTCAGGAGCAATGTTCTGTTTTGAGCTAAACAGGTCATGTGCAAGATAAAAACCATACTTGTGATGAAAACACTCCAAGTTTGTAACATCTGAATTTCTAAAATTAACAAGTATGGTCTCAGTAATAACCAATAGGCCCATTCACAGATTATCCAATAACCTAAATATATGTGTCAGCAATTTGAATCAAAGTCCTTTCTTCCTCTATCTATTTCAAAGCATTCCCAGCATTAACCTTTAATGCCTACTAAATACACAGTCCCAAAGCTGAAATTATTTCTTGCTTAAGACTATTTCTTCTCCTATTCGCTTTTACAGTTTTGAATTCTGTTTATTTTCAAAAGCCTCTAACAAGCAACCACTTTTCTTCTAAGAATTTTGAAGCAAGATAATGATTTTATAAAAGGTGAGCAGCAATAAAGCACAGCATTTCAATCTGTGACAGAGCAAGCAGATACTAAACATCCCAAGGCAGCTTTTACTTGGGCTAAACGGGCTGTGTTGCAAGTGTACAGTGCAAGCAGTCTAGCAATTGCTATGGGTCCTGATGCATTGCTTTTCTTTTTTGAGTAGTAATTATTGTAATGTCAAGCATACTTGCCCAGTATACCTCTGGACTATTTGACTTGGTTTTTGTTTATCAGCTGTGCAGTGACTTTGCTTCCAGATGTGAGCTTAAGAATACAGACCCCAATCAAACAAAATTAGGTGATCATTTCTTAATGCCAGGCAGGTTACTACAGTAATTTCTATATCCTCTGTCTGATTGACTGTAAGGTCAAATCCATCTCTTTAAACTACCTTCATGGAATTTAGGCTCACACAATATTGTCTCATAAGGATTATTTAAGAATAATCATAATTATATTAGTATTGGCTGCCCAGGATAACTTAAGAAAGAAACTTTTTAAAAATGCTAATTGTATACCCTTATCCTTACTATGGTCTGTAATACATGATGTGAATTTTGCCATTAATAGCCATAGCTCTTTTAACTTTTCATGTGGCTGTATTTTCAGACTGTGGTATTTTATGATCTTCCTTAAGTACTTTGGGAGAGTTATTCTTCTTGTTGTGAGCATGCAGTGTTCTGTGCATTGAATGATACAGTGTATAAGTGTAAGATAGATAAGCCACTGATACAGCATAGATGCCAAATAAAGATATTCTGTCTGAATCTAGGTTCATTCAAAGTGTGTCTTAGTAAGAAATATGCAAAAATTCTCTAAATACCTCCAAGATTTATGAAAAATCATGACAGCTATTTAAACTTGTTTCTTTCTTATATTTCTTTTGCAAGTATTAAATTTTGCTTGCTTTGTTCAATCCATTTTATTGAAACAAACTTGCACTAGTTTCATTTTGTGTTTAGAACAGCCCAAATTCACCAATTTTATCACTTCTCTCAAGAAACAATCACAACCTGAAACCTGAAAGATAGCTTTCTTATGACTTCTGCTGATTTAGCTTTCCATCCATATTCATCTCTGAAATAAGAGAAACGTTTCCCATCAGAAAAAACTGCCTGATGATCAAAGAAGCAAGTCAGCTACTTTACAACAAGAACTATCCTTTTGTTTATATTGTACTTGCTTGCAAATAATTCCTGCTGGGCTCCAGGCTACTGGGTGTTGTAAACTAATTACTACATGCAAAGAGATTTTGCCTGTCATACGTAGCTGCAGGGAAGCACCTGGTTATTCACTGCTTTACCAAGGGGAAAACAGACTACAGTGGTACCTATTCTAGTTCTTAAAAAACAATTCTGGTTTGTTTTTTTTTCACACTGTGAAAGCCAGCATCTAAGCCAGCTAATACTGTATCTTTGCTTCAAAAAGACATGTTTTGGATTGGTTTTGTCTATTCCGATTTTTTTGGTAGTGTGTATTAAATAATTAAAATCCCAAACCAAATTACAATATTCTTATGACTTAAGTGATCATTTTGCAATTATACTATTGATATATTAGCAATCTCTCCAACATTTCTTGAGCACTTTCCTTCCTGATACAATATAAAATTTATAATAATTAAGGTCAATTTCTTTACTTTATAAACTAATATCAACACACTCCACTAAGACTGAATTATAATTCAGGGGTTTTTTTCTGTAATTAAGAAAGTGAGCTGTTTTTAAAAAGTGAGCTGTTTCAGAAATACAAAAAGAGTATTATTTTATCTTTTTAATGCTTACAGAATCCTTTTAAACTTTCTGTTCAAAAGATAGATACGACTAAGACATAAATGTCATCACTGTAATGAGCATTATTATTTTGTTGTAGCAGTGAGAATAGATTTATTTAGGGCAGAAGATTTAGCAATAATATGAAAATTCAGTAATTTAAAAATAAATATCAGCCATTCTTTCATTTCAGAATTGCATACCTTCCTATATCAGGTGGCAGTCTTACAGTATAAAAACCAGTCTATTCCTTTTTAAAACAAATAATAATACATAAGGATTCTTTAATAATTATTTACATTACATTCTTAAGAATCACTCATTTTATAATTGATATGAATACTAAATATCCTGAACAGTAATGGCTGAACAGAAAGTTACTCACACTTGTGTTTTATCAGACTTTATTAAGATAGCATTTACACATACAAAGTGCCTCTTTACGTTGAACCACAAGGATAGATTTTGAGGGTAATTTACTCAACAACTGAAGGCTATTGATGGATGCTGTGTCCATGAAAATTATTATAATTTGACTCATATATTTAACCCTCAGAAAAGTGGGTTTCACCATATGGTGGTATAATGTTTTGCACCAAACAACATTTTTACATTGTTATATTCTTTGGGGATAAAATAATCCAAGCTTTCTATTCCTGATGTAAGAATTGCTTGCTTCCCTGCTATATTTAGAAATATATTAGTTAGTTCCACCAAGTCAAAATCTTGACTCTTTCCCTAACAATATTGCCTTTTCTCCCCAGTATTCTACTTGGAGTATATTTCATCAATTTCCATTGAAAATTTTCTGATCTACTTTATTTTTACATAATTCTCTAACTTTTTTAATCAACAAAAAAAATGATAAAACACTACATGATTATGTGATATCATTCTAAATGTATTTCTACGAGTGTAGAAAGAAAAGACCATATGGACTCAGTGAACATTTGAACTGCTAAGCTGAATCTCAAATTATTTTCAGCTTTATTCATCACTAACTCTCTCCTGAGGTTTGAACAAATGATTTTAAGAGATGGCACTATAGAAACCTTCAAAGTCAATGCCTGACAATTTTGTTAGTAAAATAAATACTAAGGACAACTGGATGGCTCTGATGCACTGCAACAATAGGCATAAATTTACAGCCTATATAGGATATTATTTGTCTAAGAGGCTTGTAGAGAATATCATGCCTTAATGGAGAAATAAGAAAGAAGGCAAGAAGGATATTTCACTGGCAATTGGGAACAGGGAGATAGGAGTAGGGAGACAGATATTCACATCCACCTAAATTCCTAAAAATGTGTTTCAAAGGGTAAAGTGATTCTCAAAATATATAAGGCACTTCTTTTTGAAGAAACACAAGGACTGATTTTGAGGTTAGTTTACCAAATGCTTTGAGGTCAATGGAAGACAGCTGTAGTTCATTCCTCAGATCCTGGCTTCTATCACTCCCTGGACAATGCTTACCATGAGAACAGTAATAATAGTCATTTTAACACTGGCAAGAGATCCCAGAGGATCTTTTCTGTCCATGTAAATTGGAATGGTGACAAGGAAATTGTAAGTTGACCCTGTTAGCTGCTCTGTCCTCCTTAGGTTTTAGATCAGCTGCCATATGTACAGATCATTCAGACTTCACCACCACTACATGTGTGGAAAAAAACACAGTCTTTGAGTCCTCAAGAAAAAGCCATCTGACAGTAGGATTGTAAAAAAATCAGGGTACTTGAATACAAATCACACACACAGCCACCACCTACATGTATACACGTATGTAGATATAAATATGCAAATATAGATTGCATATGAGCAGAAACTACTAGCTGCCAAAAATGCATTTCAATTGCTACCTGGGCAAATGTTTTTTAAGCTGGTTCAAATGAATAACTCTACAAATGCCCAGTGCACAATTTTGATTCCATTATGACAAAAACAGTATCTATTGTCTCAAAACCCAGACCCCATTGCAGAGCTGCTGTACTTCAGCTGAAAATTCATTTTCTACCATATGACATAAACCCAGTGAGTCATTTTCAAAGTTGAACAGGAAAAACTATTAATATAAGCAAATCTAAGCTACAATTCTAATTGAAAAGCATTAACTGCAAGTATACAGAAAGAAAACCTAAAATAGTTTTTAAATACACTCAGAAAAGGAATACACTTCAAGCAAAGGTAAGTCATCAAAAATTCTACATTCACTTCTCAAACACAGGCCTGTGAGGACTCTGTGCCTCAGTTCTATGAGTACTATGAAAATGGATGAAAATCCAAAGTTCTAGAAATACCAAAATAATTTTCTTTGGCAGGGCCAGTACAGCCAAGCAAAATACTACTTTTAGAGAAGTTTGAGCATTGAGTTTTGGCACATATTGCACAATAAATATGTTTTCTCTATAGTTTAAATTGCTCTCCGTATTTGAATGCAAATACAAAACATCTTCCAATAAACCATTCTTTTTGTTTTCAGTTGATCCCTTTTATTTTATTTCATAACACACTACTAATTCAGGCAAGAAACAGTATGATCTCTTGTTATTTGCTTCTTTGCTCTTGATCTCTTGCCTAGAGTGCAAATGAAAATTGTAAAAAGAATGCCATATACTATTGTCAGATGGCTCACAGGGGCACTAAATGTAGCTGTCAGAAACAGGAAAATGAGTTACTTGCAGGCTGAACTGCCTTCTTGAATTCTATCAGCTGCATCAGAATTTCCCTCCCTTCATTCAGTCTGCAACATTGCCTGTAAATATATTAAGAATTTATGGGGGAGCCCTGTCTCTCACTCATTGAACACCTCTACTTTTTTCATTATTTTTTTCCTTGAATTATTTTCTTTTTTCTAATTTTAAAATTTTATTAAATAAAATAACTAACACTATCTAAATAGAAGTCAAACAATACTTGATAAGAAGACCATCAAAACAACAGAAAAAAGTGCTCTTCACTGATGTATTTTGTCCATCATGTAGCCTATGCTGTGCGTAAGAAAGAACTTGGTTCTATTTGCTTTCAGATTTTTAAAGACACAGAGGACACCACAGGCCCTCTCAGTAAGTGCAAAGAATCAATATGGATAAGCCTACTGCAAAAAAAAAAAAATAGAAAGGCTGGATTTTTTGGATTGTTTTACTATCATGCTGAAGATTTTTTTTACCTATAAAAAGTATTTAATTATTGTTACTGCTGTTGTTGTTTTTCTAGGCTATAATTTCCTAATGCGTATTTCTGGGGAAAGAATGGGAAAAAAACAGTGTCATGCATCTGGAAAAATGGCTCTTAAATGTCTCAGATTTCTGTAGGTTATAGCTTCACATCTGGTATGAGTCTGAGCCTATGACAGAAGTCACTCCTACGCAGATGAAGCAGGATTTGAGATCTAGTGCACTCTGTATCCTTTTGAACAGTCTCACTTTTTTATCATTCCATAATGACTTTTTTCATGTCTGGCAGTTTAAGTTAATTTCATTGTATCTTTTCATAAGTATGTATTTCCTGAACGTAAATGGAAAGACAAAAACGTCAGCTGCCCTACATCTACCAGGTTCTGTCTTTACACTGCCCTCAGTTAAGAGAAACCGAATCCCCATGAATTGCTTTGTAAAGCTTTTAGGGAACTCCATTATTCAGGTTGGAACAATTTTTTCAATTAATGGCAATGTAAGCCACAAAACAATGACAAAATGCAGAAACGCACTCAAACGCATTCTCTATCACTTTAATGAATGCACACTCATAAATGTCTCTCTCTTGAAATTAAACATTTGGAAGCAATCTCTCAGAATTTTGCGTAAAAATGACACTTGATCTATTCATTACATAATTTGATGGGACTATTGTTTTCAAAGCTTTTACTTAACTGCTTATTTATCCTAATAGGCTAAGACCTGTGCTCTCCATTAGCATTCAACAGGAAAGCATGAGAAGTGCTAGGTATCTGTAAACAAAAGATTAAAATGCATGGATGCCTTATGTGGTAGACTAAAAGGATGCAATTATCACAGGATTATAGAGAAAGATGAGGCATTCCAAATCATCACCACTTGCTGATGAAAAGCAAATGAGAGCTGTTTCAGTGGAAAACTGTGATCTATCCTTCAAAGAGATTTCTAATAAAATCTAGGCTTCCGTTTTAATCCCTTTGGGATGAGAGACGTGCTAAATTAACCCATTTTCCTCAGAAAAAGTAGGGTGTTTACTGACTATATTTCACATGAGTATATATTACTTAAATATTGGGTTATTTAAATATATGGGTTTCTTTAGTAGACAGGTATGTTTAACAACTACTGCTATCAAATGGACCCTTACATAATATAGTTACACACAAAATATTTAAAATGCTTCTGAAATAACTTGATAAGAAAACTGAATGTAGAAATCACTTATGGAACAATGTCTTGTTTTGCATCATGGAAGAGTTCCAAAAATTAAAAAAAAAAAAAAAGTAGCATAGGTCCTTCAAGAGTAATGAGGGTATGGGTGTGGGTATGTTTGTTTGGTACTCTTCAGAGAAGAATTACTGTATTGTCTGATAATGTATAGATTCCTTACAAGACATTTTTTGCTATTGGCAAATCTTAGAGTACAGGCAGAATACCCTTGCTGGATGGGCTTTATAACGGATTGTTACTCCAGAAACCAACAGACTGCAGAACAAATATCAACTCAGTCAGTAAGAAAAAGGAAACACAAGCAGGAATACACTGGAGCTTAGGAATTACTGCTGTAAGTTCTCTCTGGATGGCTCAATTATACACAAATAAGAATTTCAATTAAAATTACTACAAACTTGGAAGAGCCAAGGATTGCACATATAACCATTCAGAATGTTCTGGTTTCATACTTTTGGAATTGTTGATATTGTTTTTTTCAACTTAATTCAATTTCCAAAGTTGTAAAAATCATTAGCAATAACATTTTTATCATGCAAAACTCACATTGCCTTCATTTTACTAGTAGTTGTGCTCATGATGTCTACTAGTTTTGTTCACAATGCAAAAAAATAAAAGCAAGTTACAGTACAGTTCATGTAGCCACTCATCCTAAAGAGGTGAACACATTTGTAATTTGTTCTGACCCAGCTACATTTATTCAACTGGGGTGATCTAATCTCAAGCTACTACAAACAGCAATGATCCTTTCCAGTTTTGAAAAGCAGACAGAAAGTGAAACAGAACACAATCAGTTCTATTATTGAGTCAAGCAACAATCAATATCAGTCATGCATAATCACTAGATCTCTTGAGTAAACGGAAAAAATAAATCACTTCAGGTTCATGCTCTTAAGAACCCTGTTTATTCATATTCTAGACACTCATTCAACTATGAAATTCCTCACAGTCAGTGTAAGATTTCTCTTTTCTGTTATATTTATCTGATATCAGTAAAATCAAGCTGTTCAAGAAATATTGCCTAGTCCTTTATTTGCCTGAGCAATTATTGTCTAACTACAAGAAACTGTACTAGTTTTCCATATTTTACAATCCCATAAGAGGAAGCTGGCAGCTATAAAAGTATATGCTTTCAAATATTTTTCAAAAAATGTTAGTTTGACCTGCACTGTAAAACTTCAAAGAAAAAGTTTTCTTTTCATTACAAACAAGGAAAAACTGTTCAGGATGATAGAATATAAAGGGCACTATATTGTCACAAACACTTCCCAAAAGATTCAACCTTAGCCATAAAAAATTTAATCCGACAGTAAAGAAAAATGTTAAAGAGATGGATAATATTTCTTTCTTATTCATTTTCATATGCAAAATATCCCTGCTTCTGAAATTTAATGAAAAAGACCAAAAATCAAATAGTTGCTGTTTTGATTTGGATACATTACTTAAGAGCACACCTTCCTGAACAAATTTATTATGTACTCCACTTTCAGCCAAGTTCAAGTGCAATAACTCAATCTTCAAGTTATATTCTCCCTGTAGAAATGCACATGCAATTCATTCTGGCTTATCCTTAATATAACCAAACAAAAACCTTCAAACGTTCATTAATCAATAAACGGATAATAAAATAATTATGGAGAAATTTCTATTGTTTTATCCATGCTTCTTTGACTAAGGACTGACAGAATGGACCCAAAACTTGCTTTAGCTGATTTGGATATAACAGTTCAGTTAATTTATCCAAGCAAAAATTCCTTTATATATGACTGAATAAGTTTTTTTCCCTTCTATCCCTTCTATAAGGCAATTTTTCATACATACATCATTGATGGCAGAGTGGCTTTAAATTTGAGAATGAAGAAGGAAAAGGTTCATGCAAAAGAACGGTATTGTTTTCTGTAAATGAAACAGCAGTAACACATTAAGCAATTCAGCAAAAGTATTTTCACCTGACCACAAACCCTCTTTTCTTGCTGTTGTTTAAAACAAAACCAAAAATCAGTGGTTAAACTATTGTACTGATTTTTTTGACCTAAAAAAAAAAAGGTTGAATTTTAATCAACTGAAAATATATATTAAAAAATAATGCAAAGAACCAAATATTCTGATGGATTTTCTTGGGTTAATTAGGTGAAAATGCAAGCAGGATTATTGTAAGCATCAAACAACTAAGCTGCATGTTGATTTTATGAAGTATTCTCAAAGGAAAGGATGTCACTAACAATTTAACTAAACATATTTGCTTTTATGTCATGATTTAACATAATATAATATAATACTGCATAAGACACAGCAAATTCATATCTGCATTACCTCTAGCAATATTTTAAATTTATATACATTATCTTTTACTGAATCTACATAATTAAATATATGGATAATTATACTCTTAATTTCCTGAAAAATACTAATTACCATTATAAAATATACACATTCACATTACATTTTATGATTAGTTATCTGCATGAATTATTTATGTGCATTTTATGCCTTTTTAAAAATGGATATCAAAATTGCATGCAATAAATAAAAATGAAATAATATGTCTGTGAGGTTTTTAATAATGACAGCACAGTAAACAGGTAGAGACACTTTTAAAGATACCTAGGTATGAAATTTTTTCGAACCTCTGACTTTAAATACAAAAGGTGACATTTATTATTACACATAAAACTGCTTAAACATCAGCAGTTATTAAACACTCCTGGAAAAAACCCCAAAGAACAACCTTTACCTGAATTGGAAATCATCTGTAGATCATTAAGAATCAAATTTTGTCCTTATTTTTTTCTTCCCACATTGTTATTTTCACCCAATAGATGCATTAACTAATATTTTCATGATTCTTACTTTTTTTTCACAAGAATAAAAACCCACCTGTTTACCACTCTGTCATGATTTATAGCAATTTAATCAACAACAACTTTCAGTCTCAACACATCATTTAATCTAATTGAACTGCTAAACATAAATCCATAAACCAGGAATTATTAACAGGGAAGTAGGGAAAAACTTACCTAATTTTCACTTACTATAGTAAAATAAATATTCAGGTGCATATTCTGAACCAACTTAGATGACAGTTGCAGCTTTTGTTTCATAATGGTCATGATGCCAGTAACATTGATAGAGAGGCCCGAATTCAAGGCCATATTTTTCACCATTGCTTCAAATACTAACTCAAGGAACTCAGGAGTACATTTTATCCTGTATGTGTTGACCTCACTGAAATATCTGCTTCTACTTTATTGCATTCCATGTTGTTTGCTGGTTTACATGTTCACAAGGGCCTTGACTAATGTCTACAGAAGTTGATGGAAATGTTTTCCATGGTCTTTGGGGATGCTGTAATAGACCTACTGTCTAGAGTAAAATTTCCCAAATTTATGCATGGATCTGTGGATTTATCTGATGCACAAAGTATTTTCTCAACAGACAGTGTAAACAGATTAATGACATGCACAGAACATGGAATAAAGTGACATTAGACAGCACTACATATGATCTGGATTTACTATTTTACTAGAACTTTCACAACAGGTACGACTGTTATAATAATAAACATTAACATGAGAAAATCAGAATTCCTGCTATTTACCACACTGATGGGGTTTTTTTCCTCAACATTACTGCTCCCTAAAAAGAGATAATGAAATGTTGCTACAAAAACACACTCTGTTTCTGACTAGTATTAGTACAAGCATTTCATAAGAAGATGCAAAAACTTTGAAGTATTAAAGTATCACAAGATTGAAGTGGCCCACATGCTACTGAGAAAGTTTCTTTATAACCTTCACCCCTTGCTTCACACATGAAGCACTACCTCAGCTGCATTTGCATTTCTAATCACTGTAGTTTTATTGCAAAGCATTCATTTTTTATTTTAGCCTAGGAAATGTTTCAGAGGTTAATTAACAATCTACAAAAATAAAAGCAATTAAATGCTTTTCTGTTTTATATTTGTTATTTTCAATTTGATTTAGCATTCTTTACTTTTCTGTATTCTGAGAAAGGGCAAATAGTAAAGTATAATTTATCTTCTCCACATAATTCTCTCTTTGCTATAAATCTATCATTTCTCCTTTGTGTTCGTGTTCTCTAACTGAAAAATTTTACTGTTTTAAAAGGACTTATTTTATATAGCATAATTTACAGGTTTTTTTCAGCCCAGACCAAGGAATACTTGGATTTTTTAATTCTACTAAAACTGCACACATTTGAATTAAAGTAATCTTGCTGTTACGTGGCAAGAAAAAAAATAATGCTACTGTGTGTTATGAAGAGTGTTGTCTTTAAAAAATGCCATGCCTATGAATAACTATTAAACCATGGCATCCTGAAACCATGAAACAATGTTCTCATTTTTTAAAAATAAAATGCATCTATTTTTTTTCCAAATAATAAATTCTTTTAATATATGTTAAATATTTGAATAACATAGTTTGTATTTGTTCCAAGAAGTATCTATTATCTCCATTTCCTTTAAATTATTCCTGAATTAAGAATGACTCATTGTGTAACTCTAAAATGATAGCTAAAAATAATACAATTCTGTGAAGTTTAATATGTAAAACAACTTGACCCTTCCAAGTAAATTCATTGATCTGCTCTGAGAGCCTAGATTGTCAAATCTAAAGAAAATCGATTTTAGCGTGAATTCTTCTTTACATTCCCCAAAACACACCTTAGAGAAGTTTTTAGTAAATCACAGAAACCTAAGACCTGATCTGGAACTCAGTAGTTATTGTCAAAGAAAACCAGCAAATCTGGTCTGTTAACATTCAAAGAATAGCCAAACAATATGTGCAGTGTGCTTTAGCAAAATGTTAGTGATAGTTCAAAAATCAACTCTTTGAAATAGCACACACTGATATTTAGCCCATTCTCTAACATGAGGAAAAAAAAGCTTTCAGGCTTCCAGGGAAGAAATCATATATGTTACGTAAGAAATAACAGATCTATGTAAACCTTAATGATTACATATATCTTTACAAATTATTACTTCATTTTGTCTGGAGAATGTTACTCCTTGTATTTGTGATAGTCTAAAACTATCATGTACTATCCCTGTCATGGATTTCGCTAGGGTTTGTAATGTTCCTAAACTGAAAGGGTGAGCTGAGTTCTCAGAAACTACTTTACATAAATACTTATCAAGCTGACACATCTTCAAAGATTATATTCAGCCAGTTTTCCTATCTGAAGAAATCTCGACACCCTACATAAAGGATAGGAGCTGCAAATGCATTGCATTCATTCTTCATCTCATTATTTTTAAATAAAAACACATACCAACCACTGCCACTGAAGGATTACCTATAATTCTTAAACATCATTATACAAGATCCTATATTTGCCCTTACCTTGAAATATGCTTTATTAGGAAACCCAGTCTGCAACAGTTTGGTGTATTTTAGTCCAACAGTGTGTAACTCCCTACTAGGCCTTGCAAAGTTGCTCATACTGTGGACTGGCATGTTTGCAACAATGAGGGATTCATATGCACTACTGATTAGAAAATCTTGCCATCTTGGTCCAAATAAAATTTTTATAATGGTTATTCTGTATCTATGAATAAGATTGTAAATTTGTAATATAAAACAGTGATAGCCTATTCTATACTAGTAACATTAAGTAATAAAGTAATGATTATTTATTTTCAAGAGAATAAAGCACAGTATAAGAGAGAAAGGTACTTGAGAAATTAAAATACTCCTTTTAAAAGTGGAGCATCTATTGATTTCTTCAGTTTATTCAAAAGTTTGTCACAAGTTGCAGGGAAGAGCTAGATTCTGCAGAGGACCCCCTGAAGGCACTCAATGAAGTGTGAAATCATATTTTGCAATGTAGACTACATGCACTTCTTAAAAAAAATTTGGCCATTCACAGGTTGCGTAACAACTCTGGCCTTTCTATTCAATTTGCAACAACCTTCATGTTTAATATTTAACATCACAGCAAAGGAAATACCTAATGTAGGGTGCATAACAATTCACTGTTGCCCTTCACTGTACATTAAATGTCACCCATCAGAATGACATGAATAAAAAAAATTATTACACTAGAGTCACTTCATAATAGGATACCTGTTAATATAGGCACACTGAATGTGATTTTTACATAGAGAGTAAGCCATTAAAACATTTTCAAGACCATCATTATGTTTTCTTCTGCTTTTAAAATTGTCAGAATAGAAATCCTTTAAATAAAACCAGTAAACAAACAACTTTAATTGTGATATATTGGGGTCATGTGGAGTATTTTGGAGTATTTCTTTATAGTGAGTATTTTTTGCACTTAAATGTCACTCTGAGATTACAAAAGTTTTTTCATCACGAATTAAGAACATAAAATCATTATTTTATGGTTTGGATTAGGGGGTTTTGGTTGCTTTTATTTCTGTGTGTTGTTCTTTGGTTTTCCACCTTCTCCGAGAAAAGAGAGTATAATATAATTTTAAATATTTTTACATAATATAAATATAGAAATTGTTGTTCATTTACAGTACTTGATTCATTTCTCATCAAAATTTACAATAAATAAGAATACATATATTCTATGAACTGCCATGGTTCTGGCATTCATATCAGCAAGTGAAGGGAAGGACCCAGACTTCAGCAGTGGCATCTTTCATACAATATATTTGTTAGGGCATTCCTGTTCACAGTTTTGGCCTATACTTCGCTCAGATAATGCCCAGATGTAGGTTAAAGGGACAGGAAATCCTGGTAAGCAACAGTGGGTGGCATAGCTGGGATGATGGAGCATTTAATCATATGGAACTTTCTGGCCCTCTGTGCCAGAAAACAAGCCCTGAACACCAACCCTTGCAACATATAGACACAGTCTTTAGAATCCACTGTGCCACTATCAAACCAGTGAGAGCTTGTATGCTGAATGCTGCAGGAACATGATAGGACAATCATGTGCTATTGACAGTTGACAGCAAAATGTTTCCTCCTTTCTCATTATACCATTACAATTGTCAACTGTACTAATAAATGCATCAATATATCATTTACTGCTAATGCAACACACAGGCGTTCTTCAGGAAAGATCATGGTTAAAGAAATTCAAGCACAAGGCACATTTTAAATTTGTTTTCTTCAGGGACCCAGCTGAATTGCAGCTTCATAGCCTGATCGTGGATAAATACTTGAAGTTGTTTTGGGGTTGGATTTTTCTGTTTGTTTTGTTTGTTTGGGTTTTTTTGATTATCTAGAAACCTTTCTCTCACCTTCAAATAACACCCTGAGGCCTGGATATGAGCTACGTATAATATATTCAGCTCAATATTAATGAAATACCAGTGCTTCTTTGATTGACAGCACTGATAGTCCGGAACTCACATCCTCACATGACATGAAGATGCCTCCTTCATAGAGCTATCAGTTAGCTGGAATTAACCCCTCCAGATCTCCAATTTATTAAAACTCTGTCAGGGTATTATGAATTTCAAGTCTTGACTCAGCAGAGTATTTCTTTCAGATTTTCTCCAAGAAACTGTGATTCTAGAAGTAGTATTTCAACAACTTAGAGACTAGATCCGAATTGTTCCTGGGCATATGCAGCAACATTCTTTTAAACAGAAACAGACTATGCATAGGATTTTGTCTTTCTTTTTTTCTGAGGAATGTGAGTAACATCAATTTTTTATTACTAAGGACCACTCATGACTTCATTCTGTATTTAGCCCTCTCATTGGACTCAAAACATACTGCTTCCAGCACCACATGGCCCACCTGAATTTAATCTATTATCTTCCCTCTGACCAAACTGCCAAAACAAGCGTATGTGAGTTAAAGAGAGATTCAGCTGCTGTAATTCAGAGATGAAAGCCCTAGAGGCAACTTGTATGTTTCTGCAAAGGCAGTAAATGAATACTCCTGTCCCATATATCTGCAGATCTTTCCATCAAGTTTCAATACTTTCAAACACATTCCTTCCCACATAAACTAATCTGATATGTAACTTTTCAGATATTCTTTTTTTTCGTTCCCTGTATCCACTGCTCTCCCCTGATAAAAAGACAAACCTGGGAGTGTTTTTAATGTCACTGCCATAGGATAACCTGTGTAGCTATTCCACCAGTGCCAGATGTATCTTATCCAGACTACATGTGAGAACAGCCTCAAGGCAAAAATGAATACCTCGCTTTCAAAATCCTCCTCAAAATTATCTTCCTTATAATGTAAATAGCAAATTGAAATGTGCTCCTGCCTACACA
This sequence comes from Alaudala cheleensis, assembly GCA_013398995.1. Classification (NCBI taxonomy): domain Eukaryota; kingdom Metazoa; phylum Chordata; class Aves; order Passeriformes; family Alaudidae; genus Alaudala; species Alaudala cheleensis. The sequence goes on from VWYE01018649.1 coordinate 210,682, forward strand.
GTTGAAGAACAACTGCTGAACCTAACTTCTTAAGAAATGTACTCATTTTTCAGTTCATTTTCTCCATGCCTCAAAGAAAATTTGTTCCTACTTAGCTATTTAAATTATTTAAATGCTCCTTCTAAACAGTGAATTGTTTAAAGCAAGTATTAGATGTTGGCTGTGTGACAACATGACATGACCCCCCTCAGTGATGCTCTGAAAACTGTCCTGTTTACAGAGAAGCCCAATCAAGCTTCCCCTACCACCCAGAAATCTTCGCTGCTTTCACCTGGGGAGTCATTTAGATTTATGCATAGAGGCACAACACCATCATTCTTACTGGTGTTGACATTTGCTTTTGTTCAGGCACAAATGACTATACAGTATGGAGGGCAGGCTGATGAGGAAGGTGTCATGAAGATTAAAAATCCCCATCGACCTTCAAGCTGAAGTCAGAACTCAGCTTCTTGCAGCAGCTGAGCTGAAAGATACGAGGAGCCTCTGGCATGGGTCTTCCTAGTAACTTGATCCAATTACAGTTACATTTGAAGCAAGGTGAAAATTCCTTTCATTGCCGTAAATGAAGGGCACACTGACCAGGTTTTGACAAGTACCAACTCTCCTCTAACATGCCCATTTAGAAGAAGAGGAAAGCAAGAGAGAAAATAAGAGAGAGAAGTGTGTGGAGGATAAATATGACAAATTTGAAGCCTATTTCAGGTATTTTTGCAACTTGACGTTTAATTTGCCATGCTCCATGAGCACAGCAAAGCAATGCAATGCAACAAATTCTGCAGCCTGCTTCCATTTTTCTTCTGGACAGGGCTCATTGGTTACATTGTGTCAGCCACAAAACCAGAGAATTTTCTAAGCAGTGGAATTCCTTCCAAAGGAACTTCTCTAAACCTTCATTACTCTATAAGCCTTTTGATTTTCCCTCCAAAATATCTACCAAGAAAATTTCTCTAGAACATGGACTAATTGCTGTACTACCTGTTAGCTGAAAACCGTCTGATATCCCCAGTGATGGTTCTCTAGCACAGAACATTATATCTCTACAAATAAAGTAAGTTAAAAGAAAACAGGAATCCCGTTCTGCGTAAAGCTAAAGCCATTTCTCCTAAGAAAGGAAAAGAATATCTGGGAGAATAGAAAGAAATTGTATAACCTTCTTTGGTATCTACCACTACACTATTCACCCAATAAAATTTGTCCATGCAGCATTCCTGCCCCACACTGATGAGGAAAGAAGAAACCAAAATGGAAAGAGACAGTAGATCTGGGTGGTTTGCTATCTTTAGTCTTCTGACTAATTATATAAATTATCTTATCAAGCTGAAATAACATTGTCTTCATATTTCTTTTTCACCAGCTTTATCTGTTGTAAAGTCTTTAGGAAAATCCTAAATTGCAAGTGAAGGTGTCACAGGTCTAATGGCCACAAAAACCAAAACAAATAGTATTATGAGATTGATGTGCCAGAACAACCCTATTTAATAAAAATTACTCATATTTAAACTTGTCTCTGATGTGCTGGAAGAATTGCTAATGACAAAATTTTTGATATTTAAACACTTCTAATTTTCTAGTAAAATAGTCTGTATCCCTTAGCTGATGTGGAATTTTTAACCATGGTGCTCAAAATTTTTAATATTGTTGAATAATTTTCTGTAAGGATACCTTTGTTGTCTAAGACAAAATTTTTGATAATACTATAATAAATTTTTAAAAGCAAACAAACAAACAAAACAACACTACAAAAGACACCCACTACTCTTAAACCTGAAAATGCATGACTGGATTGACACAAAAGCAATTTCACCATCATTCGAGTTAACACTGAGTGACTTCCAAACATAAAACAGAAATGCTTGAAGGACAAAATACAGATTTCATTCCACCATCAAAATCAGTTATCATACTTATTTCTTCAGACTAACCTCTGATCAAGCCCTGTCAGTGTTTAAATGACTAATACCCTCTGGTGAGTTAGAGGCGGAAGTCTTGCATAAGAAAGGCAAACTGGAAATAACTAAATCAGAAAGATCTGGAGAGAAATCATTCCCATATGTCTGTCTAGAGGAACTTGTACAGAACAGCCTTATTTTTCTCTGGATAATGAATAATACTTTAAGTCAAGAAATATTCACTTTTCATTTTCTTACTTCTTTTAAAGATATGCTTCTGGTTTGAAGTACAATGTTTAACTATGATCTAAGTCTATTAATTTTTTCCTCCAAAAAATAAATGCTCTATCTTTCAAAGAGATAAAGTTCTGTTAAGTTTATTTTGGTTTGGGGGTTTTCTTTTTCTGTTTGTTTTCCCTTCAATTTAGCTCTACTTAAAAATCTACTCCAATTTATTTCTCACAGTATAATGGATAATGATGATTGAGAGAAAAGAGATTTAGAAAATTTGAGTTCAGCTAAATCTGCAAAAACTAAATTACTTCTGGCTCTGAAATCAGAAACATATGCTTATTTTTAAAAGGGGGGGAAAAAAGAAAAAAAAACACCTTAGATTCTAACAGGCAAGTCCCACTGCTCCAAACAATTGGAAAATTAACTATTCAATTACAAATATCTACAAATACTTTTGTTACTCAGGTTTTCCTATCCTTCAAGTAATCCTAAAACCAAATGATCCAACAGAGAACTCTGGAATACTATCCTACATAAACTGCTATTTCATTCCACTGAACATCCGTTCCTAGAATTTTCTACAAGGTTAATGACCATCGTATCATCTTGGCTTTTCTTCCAATGGTTTCATTCTCCCTCTTAATTTAGATTAAATAAAAAAATTTTTATGGGTCCACATATTTAGCAAAAATATAATGATCTTTTTCATATGTTTGGCTTATTTAGCATAAAGAGTGCTTTTCAATCCTTCAGCCATTTTTGCTAAACTTTATTTTGTTTTCCTGGGTCCTCTAGAAGAAGGGTAAATAGAAACCATGACTGCTAACATCAAATTCTCCATCCCTTTACTATAACTTCTACTTTTTTTATGAGGAGACCATTCACTGTTAGGCAAGTGTTCCAAGTAGGATGCATACGTGAAATTACGTCAATAAATAAAATGTCTCCTACATCAGTTTTATGTTTTGACTTCAGGGGAAAAAAACCCAAACTAACCAAAACAACAAACCAAACCAATAAACAAGATACCACCCAACAGTTCAGCTGCTGGTTGAATTAATTTTCTGATATATCAGGCACTCTGTAAATTCAAACATTGGTGTTAATGGAAAAGGAACCAGTCAATCAGCTAACTTGCACATTTTCAAATTACCACTCACACCCAGCTATTGACAAAACCTTTTGAAATCACTGTGGTACCTTCTTGGATTCTTGATCCTATTTCCATTCCTGTTCTTTAGGTAGGGGGACTACATATCTCATGAGAATGAGGTTTCGCATATTTCATGAGGAAACTGCTGATATGAATTATGATGAGAGTTACAGTTTCCTTCTCCCTATAAACACTATGCAAGTCAGAGCAAAATATTAAATAAACCAAACCTAAATTAAAACAAATAAACCTTCTGTCCCCTAACATAGGAGGCATTGACCTTCCTCAAAAGGATCATTTTAGCTTTAAAAACATTCAGCTTCATGTATAGAGGAATCCTTCTCTTTAGGTTCATGTAATGTTCCATGCTATCATCTGCTAAATAAACATACAAAGTGCCAAGTCTAAACTTGTGTTTTCTTTTCTTGCCACATAAAGAGGAAGAAACTTTTGACCAAACAGAATTAAATTATTAAGTTTTAAAAAACTGAATGTGCAGCACTTTTTTTGGAGACTCAACTTATTTTCAAGCAAGCTACTTCATAAAAGCTATCCAGTATTCTTCCTGTGTACTATATATGCTGATAATTAGCAAGGGCTGTTAAAATAAGGATTAATTCCTGCACTGTAAATAATCTTCCAAAACTAAAAAAAAAAAATAATTTCCTGAGATAGCTTTTTTACAAGCACGGAATATGCATTATTTGTTAATGGATGTTAATACAGAACAAAGAAATTAACGAATCACTGCCCATGGGAGATATGAAACATTATTTTGTATGATGCCATAGAACTCTTGACAAAAGTCTTCAGATATTGATTCACTTATGGAAATTGTTTATCCAAGACATTTGAAAACACAAAATTAGGTAGATGACATCTACTTTGCTTTCAGTTAAACCCAATTAGCTAAAGACAATTACAAGTCTTTTATGAGAAATATCACTGTTTTGACTGCAGAGATACTTTCAAAAAAATTTTCAGAGTAAGTATGTTTGTAACATTTTAACTTGGCCACAGAGTATGCAAAAATAAAGTCACAGAAAACTGGTCAGGTAAACTCAATTATGAGTGTGTAATACAGGATTATGTGTGTCTGAAAAGAAATGACAATACAGTGTGGTATAAGATCTTCCAGCATCTCCAAGTTTGTTCTAAAGATGAAGGGAATGCAAATGTAATTACTGAACTGTCACAGGCAGTTAGAAATAATGATTTAGATAGAAAGTGAATGGCACTCAGACAGATGTCTAGCAATGAACTCTGTGAAACACAATGAATCAGATAGAACAACGCTAGTCAGTCAAAAATCAAAATAGAAGGCCACTGAGTGCACTCATAATTTTGTCAGCTATTCACTGACGAAAACTTAGAATATTTTTCTAGTGAAGATGTTTTAGCCAACTGAATCATCTCCAACGGCTTTAGTGAACACCCTTGAGATCTTAAGATTCAATGTACTGTTGAGATTTAAAATTATATTTAGGATCCTGACATGTTTGGGCAGTGAAATACTCAGTGAAATACGTAAATGAGAAAACTGAAACAAAGCATGAAAAGTAGTTTTGAAACAACTTTCCATAAATAGCCTCAGATTCTATGAAAGACTGCAGAGCAGTGCTCCATCAATATGGAGAGGAAATATAAGTTTTAAATTTGTAACACCTGTATATAGGAAGTCATAAAAGCAAAGTCAGAATGGATACTAAAGTGAGAATGAAGAGATTCAGTCGCTGGTAGTTAAGAGACACAAAATTCTTTAAGGATGAAAGGAGTTGCCATTCAGCACAGACATTAAAAATGCCTATGTTCTTGGATAATTAGTAATGAATTGTAGAGCCTTGCAATGTCTTCCAGAATAATGAGAAAAAAATAGCAGAAAGGATGGAGCTTCTAGGTTATCTTGAATTCCAGTCAGTATTATTAAGATACTTCTATACTCTTAACAAAAAAAAAAAAAAAATCTGATTAGGGTAATCTATAAAGGAACAAGAATTAACCTAAAAAAGCACTGGTGAATCAGCAGGTCAAAAAATGCATATTGCAAGGTGCTTTCCTTGAGGCAGAAGTCACTAAACCTACTGCTTTCCTAAAATACCTACATCATGAGAGGCAGGGGAAAAAAATCAATTTCTTGATATAGAAATCCAGAATTGACTCTTCAAGTGAATATATTTTTCTTCTTCATCATGCATAGAGAGGTTTGGCCAGTGAGGAGTACTATATTTTCTGTTGGACTGCTAAAGGAGTTGGTTATGATTTTTTCAGCCAACCTCAGTAAAGTAATTTCAGTTATTTTGCTGGTATCAGTTTCTTCATGGTTTTGATACATGGCAAGTAGTATCTGGGATTTAAGATTGATCTACCACCAATATAGCAAGGATTTAGAGAACTGGGGTTTTTCAACCCAATGCAGAAGGATATATATGTTAAGAAGTTTAAAAGATAAGAAGTTTTCTTTTACTGTCATCTCAGTACTATAATAGAGATTATTATGTAGATATTGTGGCTGTATATAGAACCATGGACCTCCTGGAAGTCTTGTCTCTTGAACAGCTGGAAGAGATTGGAAGCATTCAGAAGTGTTTCAAGCAAACCTTAAGGGGTTAGGATGAGGAGTCCATACTCAGTTCTTATTTATAAACTATAAATTTCATAAACTGACATTAAATTTCTTCTGGAGGGGTCAGAGAGATCAAAGCATTCTTCCAAGTGTCAAAATGCAAAGTGAGAGATTGTTGCTTAAATCATTGCTATGCATGTCCTTCTTTAGGCCATATATCCTCATCCAAATCATTCAGATTTTATAGCACTGATTGTGATCTAAATCATAACTTCTCAAAATAATTACACAACCTAGATGATGACAATGAGAAGGAATTATAAATCCAGGGTTTTTCGTATTTTTTTTAATATAGAAAAGAGATAAATCTTCAGATCTGTGTGCTAGCCACAGAAAATTACTTAATTGCTCAAATACTGTACAGATTTATGCTAATATAAATGGCATACAGCACGGGAAACTAGTTAACCAATTTAAAGCTTACTTAGAAGTATCTGAGTACATTTGAGATAACATGGACAAGTCTTGCTCACAAAATTTCCAGTGACTCCTGTCCTGACAAGATGACTGTACAATTTCATCGTTACAACATTAGGAGGACAGACTAAGTAAAAAACAAGTTCTCAATAATTTGCTTATGAGTGCAAAAATTAAGATATAAGATATGACTGCTGTGTCTTCTTTATTTTACCTCATATATTAAAACTTCATTTGAATGTTAGAATTCTCAAATTAAAAATCCTCTGTTCACATGTGAAGGAGAAGAAATTTTGTTCAGCACGTAAGCTTTCTAAAACATTCTCACAAAGGATTTCTTGGTATAGCTACAAAAATTTATCAATCAATAAAAAAAGCTTAAAAAGTCATCAAAGAGAGAGAAAAATTCTTGTCATGCAATTAGCCAGGTACATGTGACCAAAAAAAACTTGGTGTTCCAGAGGCTGGCACAGTTACTTTTTATTCCACAGAATAGCATAATTCCAAAGGGAGGATAAGGCAGGAAGTCCTAGCATAAAAATGTGTTACAAGCAAATAAGCCCTTTAAAATTACAGCCCATGGTTCAAAATTAGCAATTATGGCAGTGAGCACAGTTTAATCTATATTTCCACAATTACTCACTGATATTTCAGACAGTTCAATGTAAGAAGCTCAAGAGATCAACAGTGGACAATTTTGTCCAGGATGGGTTATCTGCGTCACATCTGATGAAGAAAAGTGAAACACCTTGCTCAGGCAGCTGTATCTCTTCCAGTTTTGAAGATAGGTCACTTAAAAGTAAATTTCTTTATGCCAGACAGACATGTCCACAGCAAAAAAAAGACTTTACTACACAGGGAAATCCATCAGTGTTCAGGGCATAACTTGATATCCCGTAAACTAGGCATTAAATTATTTGAAAATAATATTTAAGGAATTTAGTTTCCAATCTATGTTTTCAGAAAAGATACAAAAAGACATGGATGTTTAAAATTATGCCTAAGAGACTCAAAAATACAATATAATCACAAGAAAACACAGCTGAAGATTAATTTTGAAAGTAATTTATAGGAAGACCTATGTAAATAAAACATATTAAGCATTTTTCAAACCATAAAACTGATTTTCTTGATATTGCCTACACAGAAAGAGAAGGATCCTCCAGTTACCAACATATAAGATTTTGCAGGCCTAAAATAGGAAGCATCTTTTTCTTGTACACAGACTGATGGAAAAGAAAGGACAATATGTGTCCATGAAGTTGATATATAACACTGTAAGAAAACAGCATGTTGCTTAGAAATGGAACAACGGTTTGCAGCAGCAGACAGAAACAAAAAGAAATTTCACTAATTGAGATTTTTGATTATCCAGATCAGAAAAAGTTGTGTAATTGACAGAAGTCCAAAAAACTGTTGCTGTGTTTTACTGAGGTCTTCGTTTTCCTTCTAATCATATCCAAACTGTGAATTTAACTGGTATTCTACATCAAAGAAACCAATAAAGGCAGAGGCATAAAGGTATGGTGTTGGAATTCAACAGGATTTCAGATGACACAAAACACAAGAAGACAATGCTATCTAGCAGCAGAAAGAGCTATTACTGTTGCCACAAGAAGAAAAAATACTACATGAATTACTCAGTTCAAAGGAAGTGAATAGGCTTAGTGTCAAGCAGACTGGGTTTATATATCAGTCATCAGTCTGTACAACAAACCAAGGAACTTTCAGAGACTAACCACCCTAACTACTCAGACTCAACAACAGCAACAAACTAGATTAAGAGGTTTTTGTATCTATGGAGAAAGCACAGTCAAAGGATGACAATTGAAGAAAACACTGTCTACAACACATACAGGCTAATCCTACCCACAACATAAAATCTGTCTGTTCAAAAGTAGAATCATCTTTTTGAGAGGAACTACAAGAAGAAAATAAAACAGAAAATCCCTCCAGTTAACACATAAATCTTTCCCAGCTTGTTGTCTTGTTGCGTGTGCAAAGATTATAGCTCTTTACATATGGTTCTTCAATGCTCTGGCAAATAAAAAAAGGACCGATATAGATTTATGTTATGTTTCTCTTTCTGTTGAAGTATTTTCAGCAATTCATTCTTAAAGATTCTTGAATCTTTTACTAATTTCTTTATCTTTCCTTAAATATCACCATACCACTAATTAATCAGTGCGATCCAAGTGGCACAACAAAAGGGTACTTTCCATTTTCAATGTGCCAAGCCCTTACATGCCAACATAGTTTGGAAGACATGGCAAAATGATAACGTCACAAAACATTTGACACAAAAATGGGAGGTTTCAATCTTAAAATAAATATTCTATACTCAACACTGATGAGTTGTAATTGCAAAACACTGTATTATAAAAGACACACTAAGTACTGCTCAAAACAAAGGCACACCTTATTATGAAACACGTAGTAATTATTATGAAACATTGGTAGTAAAACATCCATTATGGAAGGATTGTTATGGAGTAGAAATCTTAATAACAGACTTCACTACCACACTTTAAAGTATCTCCTCTTTACATGACAGATAACATTTTTGATTTCTACTTGCAAACAGGTCTTCAACTTTTGAATGTTCTTCTCTTTTTGTGCTAAGTATTCAGCAGGAAATTCAACTTTTAATTTAGACTGGTTTTCTTTTATGAGAAATAGTGGTAGAAAATGTTATCACATACTACTAAGTCATTCTGCATTATGAATAAAATTTGTAAATTGTCTTACATAGTCCTACATTTTATTTCTAAATGTGTTATCAATATTTAATTGTATCAGGTAAAAAATACTAAAAATGTCTAGATATGAAAGCTGGTGTAAATTTATGTCTAAAAAAGATATACAATTCTAAAAAAAAAAAACTTCTCTGCTCACTATAAAAAAATTCCATATTGCTTTACAATGAAGATAATGCTTCCAAGTACACAAGGAATTTATCAGAAAAACAGACAAGTTAAAAAAATGTCAGCATTACTGGTCTATTATCTGGTGTTTCTACCTAAAAAATAGGTAAAAAAAAAACTAAAAAAAGAAATATTCTTTCCTGTTCTGCTAGTGAGCTCGAGTGGCCAAGTATCTTAATTAAAAAAAAAAAGAAGAAAAAGAAAATCTTCAAGAAAATCTCTTTCCAAAAAAACGTCAAGGCACATTATCAAAGCATAAGTTGGAACTCAGCCATACAAATGCTCCTAACATTAGTAAGAGCTACCTGTCAAAAGCACTGTGCATCCTGCTGAATGTGTCCTTCAATGACAACAGTAGGGTTAAAACTTTTAGACATATGCATAAATATTTCACGTGAGGCATTTCACAAGAGAACAGCTGTGATTCATGCTCAGATGGGCTGCCAGAGGTATCTGTATGGCAGGAACACCTCAGAAACGATTGTACTCTCTGGCTATATAGCCCACTGAAACACAGGGATCTTTCAAGAATCTTTCAACATAACTCTGTCTCTTTAAAGAGGACTTTTCAAAAAAGGTACACACGAAAGTGTTTCATTACAAAATATATTTCAGTGTTATCTATATTATTTCAATACCACATATACTTCATCTACAGATGCTAAATTACTTTCAAATATGTTCCTAAATATATTGCTTCTCCCTAATATAAGAATGATACAACCTCTCCAAAATGAGAGAGTATCAAAGACAGATGGAGAATCCTGATACTAAATACAGCACAATAGAAAAAGAAATATATGAAGATTCTTCTGTGAACCACAGAATTAAATCATGGAAATCTCAGGGCTGAAGAGAGATTTCATTATCAACTCAAACAAAAAGACCCCATCTTATTGAAGAGATAAAAGCCAATATAATATATATACATTTGATTAAAAAAAAATTGCAAGTGACTCCAAGGAGAAAAGAAATTATGTACTCTGTTCTGATTTTTTCTTTTGTTGTCATGACAAAAGCCAAAGCTGCATGTAAGTCTGTATTTATGTAAATATCTGAACTCAGCCCTAATGTGTGAAGAAGGAGAGGGTAAACATATTGGGATTTTTTTTATAAAAGATGTTTTTCTGCTCATTTAGGTTGAAAAAAACAGATAAAATAGTGAGCCGTGTATATCAAATCAATTTATAATTTAACAATTTATGTACTGAGTTCCTTAATTCCAAAAGCTCAGCTAAATTTCCAAAAACAATCCACTGAGAGGCTTAAAATTCTGTGAGGTATCTCAGGAATTTCACCTAGCACAAAACTAAAATATATCGTTACACTGCTTCAAAGATACTAATCTAGACAAACTTTTTTGCAACTGGTGGAGTTGCAAAACAGTTAGCATAGATCAGTTACACTACTTCAAAGATAACAATCCACACAAACTGCTTTGCAACTGGTAGAGTTAAGTAGAGGCCCATTTTGGACATCTAGAATTAGCATGGGCAGCTACGTACTCAAATTGAGATTGAGCACCACAGCATAAAAACAAATCAGGGTAACAAAATTAAACATGTAAACCCTGGGTTTCTAAATGCAGAATCATTCTGGAAAGACATTTTTAAAACTTTCTAATGTCTCTATGTTTTAAATAAAAGAAGAAATCTAGCTAGCATACTCAAGACTTAGTGAAAAAGTCTGGTAACAAACTGGAAACTTAGTATGGCAGTGGAGACTATTAATAGTGAGAACCCTCATCATTATTCTGTAAATCATGAAGTTTAAATATAAGAGTATGAAAGTAAGAAAATTTTTGTGACTTTTGACAATTATTAGTAAGAAAAAAATGGTAACAATTGCCAAAAAAATCACAAAAGTTGACATGTTACCTGGCTATGACAAAGAGCACACAACTGACACCCAAGTAAGCCAGCAGAATATACATCCAGATATCAGGGGAGAGAGGATTCAGGAAGGAGAAGACGCCCGGGTTTGTACCATTGGGCTTGCGGTACAAAATACTTATTCCAAGAGTCATAAAGGGCTTGGAAAAGTCGATGACCTTCTCACGGACATAGGTAATTGCCAATGGTGCAACTGCAAGGTCAGCTTTCTGTTAACAGAAATACAAAAAGAGAAAAAGGCCATAAGTCAGAAGAAACAGGCTGAACAGACAATCAGATTATGCAAAACACAAATTTAGGATGAAGGATGTTTGTTCTTATACTAAGTTGCCTGAAATTTAAAACTCTCTTCTCCCTATAAGTTAGGTAAAAGATTTATTCTGCTTCTACTTTGCTGTGACATAACATTTAGAAAAAATTAAAAGCACTAGTACAGGGATTCAAGTGAAGAAAAAATATTGCATCTTGCAGAAAACATGAACATCCATTTTCACATAATTTAAAACTTTATCAATTGTGCAATTCAACATATGTCTTCTCTTTGTCACTCCTTCACTCTGTTCTTTAGAAGCAAATATATTTGGGAAGTAGATGTGAATATGCTAGTACAAGTGCAGGGAAGGGGCCAGGAGGCAGTTCTTACTTTAGGATAAAAATGGTACAAGATGAAGAGCAGTTTAAAATTGAAAGTGCTACACCTGTAGTTTCTGAGGCTATTCTAATGAAGTACAACTGTCCTTCCTCATTTGTAGGAATTATGACAAAACTTACAGACAGTTAATAATCAATTGGACTATTTAAAATTAAATCAATTGAATGCTTTTTGTCAATTAATATTTAGTTTTAACTATAGGAATAGTTCATAGGAGATTAGTAAATGGCCTATGCTATTCTTTTAATCAAAACCTAATGGAAATCAGAGCAACAAAAAAATCTACAGAATCTACTTCTTAATCTCTCTCAACAGCTCTTGAAACACTCCTGTGCATGTATTTAGGTGTGTGTGCGCACACATGCTCTCATAAGAGCAAAGTTCAAAGTGAGAAAGTTTTCAGCACAAGACCTGTAAAGTGTAAACTAAGAATTCCTTACAAACCATATGTAAATATGGGTATGTAATGACAGAAGTGATATAGCTCCCATGGAACACTGTTGCCCAAGTATAATATCCAAATAACATAGCTGCAAATAATACCATTTTCAGAACGCCCATTTTAAGATACAGAAATATGATTCCTAATAAAATAAATTCATACATTTATGCACATTTTGCTCATTTGATATTGTGTATACTGTGTAACACTCAAAATTCCATGCAATGTAGTATTTCAATATTCCCTTTAATTTTCAATGTTCCCTTTAATTACACAAAGTTCTTCAATAGTCTATTCTTGCTATGAGCATTTATATAATTAGATCTACCGTAGTCAATTACAACAGGAAACACTGTTGGCACTGTTCATTTTATTTGGTAAGGGTTTACTGGTCAAAAAAATTACATGCACTTCATTTCCATTGATATTAAGAACTTATAGATATTAATCAAAACAGCAAGGCTTAATTCCACAGTGGATGGCTTTTTTATGGATTGCATATTATCGATGATATTCCAGCTGATGCAGAAAGAAAACTACAAAGTAAGAAACTAAAACTAATTTGAATTAAAAGTTATAGGTCAACACATAGAAGTTTGCAAAGCATAACAACCCAAGCTATTAGTTTGTGAGGCAAGTAGCAGACCTTAACCTAAGAGTCAGAAATTGTCAGAAGAGGCAGCTTCCCAAAGGCAAATAAATCAGATCTTTTGGAAGACTATTGGTGGATGTGAATTTTGGTCTTACTATATTAACAGAACCTTAATGAATAACAAATAATTTATTCCAATAAATGCCATAGGAAATCTAACCTTTGGTCATTAGATGGAAACAAAACCATATACAAATGAATATAGGTTGTAACTATCTCTAGTGCAGCCAAGTCGCAGATGAAATCAGAGAAATAACTGATCAAGAATAATATGTTTCCTATGGCAGAACAGAACAGATATCCCATCCTGAAAGGACAGATGTAAAATTTATGTACATAACTTGAAATCTCAAGATTCTCTTCAGAGCTTAGTAACCCAGTTTCAATATTCTTGAACTAGAATATCACCATAAGAAAAAAATTAAGCATCTAACAAAAACAAAACAAAACCATACAGAGTCTTTAACAACTGAGGAAACAACTAACTTAAAAATGCAATGCTACCACATGCAACTTCTGTTAATATCTCTTGTCTCCAAAATACTCAATTCTTCTGGCAATTCTTTAATTCTGAGAAGAGCACTATTTGTCAGTATGGGAAAGCAAGGGCCAAGTTTCCAGAAGTGCAGTACCAGTTTCTCCTACGCTCAGCTACAATGAAGATATGCAAAGTAAAGTATCCTCTTTAATTTACTTCTAGGGATGAATAGGGGATAAATGATGCAAAATTAGTATTTTATCAGTCAACATTTAACAATATTAACAAATTAGTATACCCTAAAATGGCTTTTTGATAAGTTCCATTACAAAGAACATTTGTCTCACTTGGCAGTGATCGATGATTCCATTTTTTTATAATGAATGAATGCATGCTTCTATTCTTTAAATTAATAAAAACATGTGCTGCACTGCAGATAATAAGGTGTGGTAGTGCATCTTCTCCCTTCCTGGCCAAGGTGGGGACAAAGGATAAGCATTCACACATGTATAAAGCTTCCCTGTCTTGCTGCCATGTGCAGTTGTACAATGCTCATTCACCAACAACTCTGGCATCCCTGATTTATTTCTGATACAGAAGTGCCTAAGACACTTAGGACAACTAAAGTTGTCCTTTACTTCCTCACTTACATTTTACTTCCAAGCAGCTTGTTCACTGACTATTTTACATGTAGTATTCAAAGGAAAAAGGGAGAAAATTGTTTTAATTCATTTTTTCATTTGCACAGGGCTGAAATTTGGTATGCAACCTCTAAGAAGAGATTTTTAAATTGTACTGAATTCAACCTATGCTTGCTTCAAATGACTTCAGCAAGAAATCTGCATATTAATGATGAGTGGTGCATGGCCATAGCATGCACAGACAGTTGATATTTGCAGAAATTCGTAGTTTTTCTGTGAAAATTAACTTTTAAAAACCTGGAGAAAAAAATTCAAAATAATTTTGGGGGAAATAGAATTTTGAAAGGATTTCATAGCTTCTACTAATAACACCAGGGAAAGGAAAAAAAGCACAGATTGAGTTTCCTTTTGCTGATAATTTTCTGGAAAGCTTTTGCCTCACCTATTTTCTTTAAAAGAATGAAGAATTTAAATACAATCTAGACACAGGAACAATAAAATGGTTAAAAGCTATTTTTAATTAGACTCCACAATCACACAATATTCCACCCTAATAATTGGGGGGTTTAACCAACGTAAATGGAGACTTCTGCTAAGGATTTTGCTCCTAAGATTTTGCATTGATTTGGCAACCTTTATTGTTTATACTAAAAATGCAAAGGGAATCATACACTATCAATTCTCAGTTGTTTATTCAGTCAATCAGTACAATCATATTGTAATTGTATAATATGCACAAAACTACACATCCACTGAATAGACATTTAAGTAATTTTACTTCCCTAGAGGCAGTAATGCACTTATTGCCCATAATTATTCTTGAAAATAAAAGAACTTGCCTTTTTTTAGAAGAAAAATTTCATAAAGCTTTTGTTTATACACTATGTTTCCTCAGCTGAAGACCCTAAGTCAATTCATAAACTTCTTCAGCCACCCCAAATTTTTGTTAACCTAAGTTGAATTTCAGCTACATTCCCTTTGGAGAAAGTGCATCCCCAAGATAAAAGAGGAAGCCTATAAAGCACAGCTTCAATTCTTTAAACCTGTCTAGCACACTCTTAATGCACAGAGACCTTATGCATTATTCCTGCTCACAAAAGTGCTTTTCCCTGCCACTTATTTGAAAAGATAAGATCTGTAATTTGCTTTTAAGCTTACAGTCTATCCTAAACTGCCTTATTCACGCTGCTACATTATAGAAAATTTTATACCCACAAGAAATTTTTGGTCTTGTCACAAGATCTTAATTTCCTTTGAAACCACTAGGAACTTATTAGGGCTTTATTGCTATTTTTATTTTAACTAGCCATTTACATTACTTTGACAGAAATTGTTTCTCTACTACCTTTTGCAAGATCATAGCACAATTCAAGTGGGGAGAGATCATGAGGTCTCTTGTGCAATTTTCTGTTCAAAGCACCCACAGGGATGAGACCAGTTTGTTCTGCACTTTACCCAGTCAGGGTTGAAAACCGCCAAGGAAGGTGACTACATGACTTTTCTGAATTAGCTGGTCCACTGCTTGTCTATCCACAAATAGAAGAAGTTTCTACAGGCAAATAGTGGAGGAGGCTGATTATAGAGGTTATGCAATTTCCACCCTTGGAAGCTTTCAATTTATGCTTGTTGCCTTTGGTCTTCCTGCCAGGCTCCTCTATGAAAAGCCTAGATGAAGCTTCTTGAAAACCTTCTCACAGGTCCTGGAAAACTGCTACTAGAAATTATTGCCTTTGCCAAATGCGAATAACAGACCACAAAATTAAAAAAAAAAAAAAATCCAGATTGGACAGCCGAATTTAGATGTCATAACTTCTTATTTGTGGGATCCTGACTGCTGTAATTTAAACTTAATTTCTAACAATATTCCACATAGCTGGAACAATAGCAATTGCTATTTTATTAACATAATAAAGTACTTTAACATAAGAAAGTGATATATGATGATAGTTTCAATTGATTCTGACTCACCTAACACGTATGTTTGTAAGTGCTGAGATGCTTCCCAATATTTCTTCAGCAACAAAAAGAAACTGGAAGACACATGCTTTACCCAGATATATTTCATTGACAGTAATCTTACACAGTGGTTTCTTTTCTTTAGACCCTCTAGTGTCAGCATGGCTAATTCTATTCTTGGCAAATATTCTTGAACAGTAGTGGTAACTAAGGGGTTTTTATCTACTCTCCCTTTAGAGAGGATCCTGATTTAGAAATCAACAAGACCATTTACCGAGAGATAGATTTTTTTTCTCAAGGCAAAAGGTTTTGCAGAGAAAATCTGCATTCTGTCCACTACCATAGAAACAACTTTCTATATGAATTCAATTAGAAAAAACTGGAATGTATAGAATGTATGGAATCTTTCCAAATCCAATGAGTCAATTCTCACTTGCCTATGCCATGTATGGATAAGATTTAATGGTGAATAGATGTAATATAAGTACTCATTAAAAATAGATATAGTTTCTCTCTGTTGATTTATGATACACTTTCACTAAAGTATTTTGCACCAACTTCAGACTAATCAACAGGTAAGCAAATTGTATGTAAAAGGACTTGAGGCAGTAGACCATGAAACTATATGCAGCAGAAAGATGGCTGACTATTCATTTCAACAGTAAAAAAAAACCCCTTATCACTTCATTTCAGGAATTTTGTACAGAAGTTTCTTCTTATTGTTAGAAGAGCAGGGTTCACATGCCCCAAAAAAGAGGAAATTGTCGGAGACATTTACAAGACTGTGTGATACTGTGGCTCAGAACTCAGCAAAGGGAAACTCTCCCATTAAGAAAAAAAAAAATTAAAACGAGAATAGTTAAGATGCTTCAGTTCTTCTTTGCTGTTGTACACACTCTTTCTAAGATTTCATTTTTGTACTAGAGATGTTTACCAAGCATTCAAATTACTAGACACAATGCTGAAGCACACCTTCTTGAAATAAAGTACACAGGTAACATTGAATCCTTTTTTGTAGCTAACATTTTTATTGCTGTACTTTCCAGATTTCCCCCAACTTCCTGGAAGTGTCGGGGTTTTTTTTCAGTTGCTAACCTGCTGTCACCTAGAATTTCAGTTCCTCCATTCAGGACAAAGACAAAATCTTATGTCTTTGAATTTTGACATAATTTATGTTCTCATATGGATGGAGTTTTATCAAATTGTGTCAGTGAACTCATTTCATCACACAATAAAGTTTGACTTGTATCAAATTTCACTTAATCCCATTTTTCTGTATTACTTTGTCATCTTTGCAATTTTTCACAAGCAAATCAAAATTATTAATAACATTTTTGCATATCATTTGGATGGAAGTAGATCACTGCAGGATATGTCACCTCTTATTGATTAACAATACTCAATTAACATTTTTTTGAAATCTATCATTTCATCACCCTAATTAATTACTGGAGTAAAATTTATTAATATTGACAAAATCAACCTCCTGTGCCCTCATCCCCCTCACCTGCATTTTCATGCAGGCATCACAGTGCACACTCTGGAATTCTCAATTAATCATTAGATTCCAGGGTCTTAGACTTTACTAAAACTGATCATTATTATAAACAATAAAAAAAGGTCCTTTTAGAAAAGTCTATCAAATATTAAATAAAAACAGAAGTGGTTTTATACACTGTATAAAACCTTATATCTCAAAACCTTATATCATGCAATGTTTTACCTGTCCCATAATTACTAAAAAATGGCCAATATAGTAAAGATTATATCTCAAAAATAATGTCACAAATCTAAAGAAGAAAATACTGTTAGCAGTACTTTTATGCACAAGATCCTAATTTAGTTCTGCTCTGCACATATAAGCTAGCTCATATGAAAAACTTCTTCCTTTTATTTAAATTGAATAAAGCTTATCCAGGCTCTAGGCAGAGCTTTAAGTACTAAAGATACCAGGACAAACTTATTAACAATCAGCTTTAATGAAAATAAAATGTAAATCCTAAGGATGAAATCTGTGGTGGCTGAGTTAAAATATTTCTGATATTTATAAGATGAAATGTATTAAACACTTTAAATTTTCATTACTGTTATAATTTGTTCCTTAAGTGAAGTTTTGCTTCATTCTGGAAGAAAAGGGCAAACAAAGGAGAACAAATACTTAATGAATAAGAACACACAATGTAACAGGAAAAAAATTGATCTGCAAGACAGGCAGATGCAGACAAATTCCAGTCCAACTACTGCCCAGCTGGAAAGTCAATGGAGAGTTAAGTAACATTATCTATGTTACTAGAACCATGAAATTCAACAAGGTCAAGTGCAAGGTTCTGCATCTTGGTCAGGGCAATCCCAAGCACAAGTATAGTCTGGACAGAGAGGGGATCATGACTAACCCTGATGAGTAGGGCTTGGGAGGTGTTTGTGGACCAAAAGCTCAATATGACCCAGCAATGTGTGCTTGGTTGGTAGCCCATAAAGCCAACTGCATCCTGAGCTGAATCTGTAGAAGTGTGACCAGCAGGAGAGTGAGGTGATTCTGCCCCTCTACTCTGCTCTTGTGAGAACTGTGTAATGAACTGTGTCCAGCTCTGGGGCCTCCAGCACAAAAAGATCTGCTGGAACAAGTTGAGTAGAGAGCCAGAAAATTGATCAGATAGCTGAAGCAGCTCTCCTGCAGAGACAGGCTGAGAGAGCAGGCTTGTTCAGACTAGGGAAGAGAGAAGGCTTTGGGGAGACCTTACAGAACCTTCCAGTACCTCAAGGGGGCCTACAAGAAGGCTGGAGAGGAACTGCTACAATGGTATGTGGTGATAGGACAAGGAGGAATGACCTTAAGATGAAGGAGGGTAGGTAAGGATCAGAGATCAGGAAGAAATTCTTTACTATGAGGGTGGTGAGGCAGTGGAACAAGTTGCACAGAGAAACTGTGGCCTCTCCATCCATAGAGGTGTTCTAGGCTAGGTTGGATGGGCTCTGAGTAACCTGGTCCAGTGGAAGGCTCCCTGCCATTGGCAGAGAGTTTGGAACTCAATGGTCTTTAAGGTTCCTTCCAGGCCAAATCTTCTACAATTACTTGATCTTTACTGAGTTATAAAATTGGTAATCCTTGATGTCTACTCAGCACTTGATGAGACAAGTGGGCAGGTGGATGGATGGGTCCAGGCCCAAGCTGGTACAAGAGAAACAGGGACATACTGGAATGAATACAGGAAAGAGCTATGGAGATTACTAAAACAGTAGTACCTGCTGTATGAGAACAGACTTGACAGAGCTGTTCCCAGTTAGCTTGGAGAAGGCACAGTGAGATCTCTTGAGTGAATACAAATTACTGAAGGGAAAGGAAAGATGATGGATTCAGAATCTTTTCAGTAGTACCTAGTAAAAGAGCTAACAGGCAGAAACTGAAATGCAACAAAATTGATTTAAAGATATAAACCTCATCTTTCTATTTTAGGCATATTTAAACACTAGAGCAAGTTGCCCAAAGAAGTTATGAGGTCTCCATCCCTAGAAACAGTCAGAAGCTGATAGAATATGGCCCTTGGCAAGCTGCTGTAGCTGACCATGCTTTGATTAGGGATTTGGATGAGGCAACATCTACTTTTTGATCTCAACAATTCTTTAATTCTGCAGTGTAAGAAATTTCTCTTTCCATTTCTTGAAAGTCACCTCCGTAACAAAATTGCAGTTTTATTTCTATTCTGGCTGCAGACAAAGTTTGCAGCTAGTGAAACTAGGTTTGGCATATTGTCTCCTAGTTTCCCAATAGTATGAAAATACTCCCATGTTAAGCCACAAGTAACAGACAAAAAAAAAGATAAAATCCTTTTTATAATTATGAAGATAATTAGAAACTGCTCAAATATCTAAGCTTCTACTGCTCCTTCAGCAAAACTCTCATAGCAACAGGATTACTCCAGAAAAGAGCAATGATGTGTTTCTGTGGTGGCTTTTCCTAATTGAATTGTCTTTTTTTTGTTATTACACAGTAGCAACAATATGAGCGTAGATCTTAACCTAGGTTTTGCGTTTACATTTTGGAAGTATGAAATATTACAATATTTCAGTAGACCTTCTGAGAGCCAGAAGGATCACTTTCAACCTGACTTGAAAATTGTAAGACATGGGAGTGACAGGGCTGGATGCTGCACATGATATTGAAATAGCTTAATTATTTTTCTATCCAGAAAAACTAAGTTTAAATATTAATAAAAAAATCATTTGCCATGAATTTCAATAATAACTTTGGACACATTTTTGCCAAGACACTTGTTTTAGAATAAGTGTAGCATTCTTTACAATACTGATCCACATAACCAAAAAAAAAATCTAGCAAAATACAAATGTTTTTTCACTAATGATCTATTTTCCATTCTATAAATTATTCTTCCAGTAACAGATTATTGTATACATTTCTAAAGCAGAGAAAGAAGTGAAAAACTTCCTTCAAGTTTAATGCTATTTGTTTTTTGAAACTTGTATTTATAACCTTAAAAGGAAACTTTTAATCATTTATGTTACAGTACATGGTTTCTATAAATAAAAAATTATCTCAGTATGTCATTTTTAATCCAATATCCTGAGTTTAAAAACTCTAACATGTATGTATACTGTTTCACAGTTTCATCTGGCATTTTATGAGTACCCTGCCCTACAAGTTCAAATAAAAATATACATACATTCTTTACAAGCATCTACACCCAATCATTGGCGTGTATATGTATTTGTTTCACACTAACATACTTTCTCTAGAAGAAATGTAACTTATCTTTGGAAGTTGCCACACATTACTGGCCCTCATATTTGGGCCTTAAGAGGTCAGAAAATAGAAAAAAAAAATTTTGCACATATCAATTTCAACATATGGTGACAAAGTAACATGATTTTCTTCCTAAGACACACATAACCAGTTTCTTTTCACATATTTTGGGCTTACATAAGGCTGCACCTTCTGTCTTTTTTTTACCCTGATTATTTGATATTTGTTTAATTTTCTTAAACAACTGAATTATTTTTGCTGCCCTGAGAATAACAGTTCAGACTTGATACTTCTCAGCTCCCCAAACAGTATGGATGCTGCGTTTTGGTCATTATTCCCTGAGACACATCTCCCACAAGCACATCCTGAAACTCTTTTACAAAATGGTGCTTCCATGAAAATTGACATACTCAAGGTCTCCACAGTTCATCCTGCCTATCTTCCATGAAACGTTCACTTCGAGATGTGTTGAAATTCTTTGGATGAATAAAATACAAATTGCAGAATTATTAATAATCCCTAATTAAATGTATAAACCCCAATGAAAATTAACTCTGCTATCAGAGAATTCTATTTTTCTCATGTAATTCACTTCAGCAGGCATACACATACACAAAAATCCCAGTGTTATTTTCTACCATTCTTTACTATCATTATAGCAAAAAAACTAAAAGATCAGATAAAGGTATGAGGATATGAAAAATGTAATACTTTTATGAATGCAGGCCTAATCCTGGATCCAGTGAGCTCCTAATCATTACTGTAAGCATAGATGATGCTTGAGCTAAAGCATTATTGTTTGGAGTTTCATTTGAAAAACTTAATGCTGCTGCCTTGATTGGCTATGATTCACTTTGCTGGCAGCACAGTGAAAGTTAATTACAACTATTTGCTGTACAATATTTCTCTGTTACTGAAAACTGATTATTTTAAAAACCCAAGTGCATTAGCCAGGGATGTCCATAATACCCTAACTGTAAAAGAACAATAATACACAGGCATATTGCAGCTAAACAAACAAGAAAACAATATTCTCTTAGTGTTAAGAAATTTCCAATAAACTACCCCTGGAGTACAGACCTCAAGAAAAAAATCCACACATCTCAGAGCACTTAAAAGACCCTACTGTCAAAGTCCTCTGGCACCTTTGGGTCAAATCACTCAGAATGTAGTTAAAATTTTTCGTCCAGTTTCTTTGGGAAGCATAGGACGTGATCAGCTCAAAAAAATCACAGATTAACACCTTAGAAAAATGGTATACTTCATTATTCTCTATGCCATTCTGTAATATTAGAAATTTTGCTGGGCTTGCTTTGCTAAATGTAGACTGTCTGGAAGTTCCTTGTTCTTTGGAAAACAAATTGTTCACTTAAAGCTGCTGTTATATTGGAAACTGCATCTTCATCTGTCCTGTACTTAAAATCAGTAACAATTTAATAGGGAATTTGTATATGCACATATATGTTCCTTACTGAACAAACTTGGCCCAAACTTCTGGATTAGGATTTCTTTGGCATATTAGATTACTGTATTTTCTTCCATTTCCCTGGAAATTTTTGTGGATTTATACATCTCTACCTGAAGTTTACTTTCTGCATAACTTTTGCTGAGTTAGGATCCGTTTGCAAATTTTTCATGGAATATCATACATAACCTTCATTAGAGAGTGACAAAGTAGCCATGAAAACTGTCTTTTTGTGAGCACAGAGATGAATGTCTAGCTGTTGGCTTGATATTAAATTGTATTGTCATGTAGAAAACCATCTCTTTGATCTTTTACAATAAAACAAAAAAATAAACAAGAAAAGGAACCGAAGGTGCACAGTATGGCAATATTTGAGTGAATTATATTAATAAATTCAGACATGAAAAATATTTGAAGAGAGGTTTTGTTAGTCTCTGGATATATACAGTTTGCTTTCAGTGAAAAGCAGGATCTCAAGCAACAGAAGACATATGACTAGTTGCTTGTCAGGGTCACACTGACACTTATTCAGCTTTGGACAAATTACTTTGGAAATAAAAGGTCAGAGCACTCGAAGTTGTGTGGATTAATGAATTAGCAATTAGACTGAAAAGCACTAAAAGAACAAGTGATATTTTCTGGCATATTACAAATTATCATAAGAAATTATCCTATGACCCCAGGACATGTTCCACACAGGAATGAAATGCTACTTTAATGAGGAAACAAAACACTCAAACAATAAAAACTGGAAGCCAATATGAATATTTTAAACGGTAAAAACACACATGAAAGGTATGTTACAGGCACTTAACAGTTAAAGGTCATGGATCTAAGGAAGAAGTTGGAATATAGTTTTAAATATTAAATACTGCAAATTAGTAGCTGTATTTAAAGAGACAGTTGTGTTGGACTTCCAACACAGCTTAATAAATGTAACTAATAATGATTACTGGAAATTCAGAGAAGAGAGCTTCAGCATAGAATAGTAATGCTTAATCTGCAAGGTAAATAAATAAATACCATGGATAAAAATGCACTCAAAAGAGATGGCTTTCAAATCCCTAAACAGAAAAATGGGGAAGGAGAGAAATTATAAACAAAACATAAAAAAGCTGAAAACACAAACAGATAAGGAAAATAAAACTGAAATAGAACAGTAGCATTTATTTTATTATACATTATTTCATTTTATTTTGTTTTACAGAGAGAACAGGTAAAAGTGAATTGTGTCTTATTTTTTTAGGAGAGTAAGTAAAAATAAAATAAAATGCCAAGGTACTAGAAAAAAACAACATTAAAACAGGGTTAGTGGAAATCAGTAGCCATTCAGCTAACCATGTATCTCTATTCACCAGAGTTGCTGGTTCAAACAACAATAGCTGAACTGCAGACTTTCCAAACACTTTGTTGTTTATGCTCTATTGTCCCTAAAAGCACCATTTTCCCAATTTCCCAAAGCATCAGAGATATAGTTAGTTTTATATATAAAACCTTTAGCATGAATGAAATTTTAATCACATGACACCTGAGATGCAGTTGCACATTCTAGTTCCACTAATAAAATGAGGAAGTCATGAAGCAGATATGGTGCTTCAACGAGTGTTGATAGTCCACAGATGTTATTGTTGAGCCCATTTAATGATGATGAAAAGAAAAACATTGACCTTCCTTCCTTCCTTCCTTCCTTCCTTCCTCCCTCCCTCCCTCCCTCCCCTCCCTTCCTTCCCTCCCTCCTTCCCTCCCTCCCTAAAGATTCTCTAATTGCCTATTATCATCAAGTCTTCTGAGATTTTTCACTATTAAAAGCCATGGCTAAATTACCCTGCATTGCTATGAAAATCTCAACTGTCAGGCCTTTGGCATGAAAATTAAAAAAGAAGAAGGAAGAGATTTTCTGTAGCCTTTCCTTATGGCAGGGTTTCCTGTAAGTATGAATGAAAGACTCCAAACAATGGGATGAAATTACTTTTGAAATGGACGAAAGAGAAAAGAAAAAGGTGGAAGAACATAAAATTTCGCTGGCTTAAAAAGGAAGAAACCAAACATCTACAAAGTCAGTTTTTAGAAGATTTTTTCATCACTTCTACACAACAATATAAAGGTTTTGGCTATGGGTGTTCAAGATCATAAGGACCTTAATTTAAAATAAGGGAAAGAAAGCAAAAGGTTACTGGAGGAAAAATCACTAAAAATATTTAAGCCAATTATATAAACATTTATTCTGTTATTAAAATAATAAAAACCTACTACTATTATTTTTACCAATTTGATATGTACTTATTTTGAAAAACTGATATAGATTTTGAAAAATTCAAAATATACTGAAGTAAAAAAAAATTGTCCAAAGTTAACTCAAACTAAATAATTCTTTCTAAATGTTCAACTGTATAAAATTCCTCCAAGCTGAAAGTCCTATTCTTAGAGACAAAGAAAAGTTCCAATTTAATCCTCTCATATGATCAAAGAGCAATAATGATCTAAAAACTGGACCTTTTCTGAAATTATTTATGACTCATAAAAGATATGCAAGCTTGAAGTCTATTTGTAATGCATAAGCTTTATGCTGTAGAAGAATCATTCAAAGAACCCCCCAAAAAGGTTGTTTTTAATCATATATGTATAATAACAAATTATTTCCCAGTGGATTTTTCAGTTACAGCTCTGTCAAAGTATAAATCAGTAATTTTTTCCTGTTTTGGAAACCAAATTTAAGAATTTTTTAAGCAATTTTGGATCTGTGAAGTAGGATGTCTAATTTTCTAAAAATAAAATTATATATTTTCATTCTATCTGTCTGTGCTAGCTGTACTGGTGTATAACTTACATGATTAAATTATACATCTCATGCAATATAATACAGCAACATGCCAACTTTAAGCACTTAGGAACAACCAGAAATTCTCCAGAATTTATTATTCCGTTCAAAACCTATTCAATAAATGTGTCCTCTCATAAAGTTTTTGAACCAAAGGCAGCAAGTCAGTATAAAAAATAATTTTTTTTTTTTATGAATTCATCCATAAAGAATGGAGATACCTGGGAATTCCTCCTCCCTCAAATATATAACACTCATATCTTGACCTAACCTGAGAAGAGGGTAAAATGTTCAACGAAAAATCGTGGCAAAGAAATCAGAATGCTTAAGTGGAGGAATTCCATTCAAAATTTATTCATGTCATCTATTTGCTTTTCTAGCTAATATTTGTCTTACATTTGCAACTCCAGAGACCAGTGTCTTGTTCCCAACCATAACTCATTATCAGTTGTCAAAGGGAAGGAATCATTGTACTACTTTTCACTGTCAGTATTTACCACAAATTCATAAAGAAGCTACTTATTGCTTGGAGAGTGATATAAGAATGCAGATGTGAACTCTTAAGTAAAAGTCAAGGAAAGAAGAAACACAAGCAAACTATGGGAAAGGAGATTGAAAACAAACAGAGCCTGATGAAAACACTTCAGTCGCTGTTCATATATAAAATTTAACTCCTGAGACTGGCATGATATGCTGAGCTCAACTCAGATAGCATTATCTTTATTTCATTTAGGCTTTCAAGCACCAGCAATTATGCAAATTGACTAAGTGCTGATTTAAACAGTTTATTTAAATATTAGATTTTATTTGATACTTTTAATCTCTATATAAATGGTGCATTTTCCTTTCTATACAATAATATACCAAAATTATAAATTACATTTATTCTTGGAGTGTACATATTACCTTTGCAAACATATATACTACAGCATCGTGACCTTTCTCTCTGCACTTAACTGACTGATAGATAAAACAAAACAAAGAGATAAAAATAATTTCTAAAAACATTTTTTCAACAGATTTAAGTGCTAGCACAACTTTAAGAACCCTCTTTATTCTGTAGTTTATTTTAATTAGAAGCTCTGGTTATATAAAATATAGCTAGAAAAATATCATTCCCTTTTCAAAAATAAAGAAATTGAGTTTATTAAATTATAGGAAAGAAAACCTTTTTGACAATTTAAAAACATTCTCTAAGGGAAAAGAAAGACTGGAAAGCTAATGGAGCATGTGAAGTACTACCCATATGGAAACACCCAATGTGGCAACTCTCTATCTGGAGTTCTTCACTAAATTTTTGTGCCTCACTTTTGATGTCTGAATTGTGGCTTGCTAGTAAAATGCTCCAATAACATGCATGTAAATAAAGGACACAGGTGTATAAATAAATTGCATGCATTCAAATGTTATAAAGTAAAAATTGATAAAACCAGAGAAAAATTTAATGCAAAAATTTTCACGAGTGAAAAATTGAGAGAGACTAGTAAAAGTTATGGTCCAGATTAGGAAATTGGACTACATCTTCCACGTGTACTAATGCAGCCTCTAAACTTTTCTAACTCCTAAGTAAATATAATTTTAATATAAAAACAAATAAATAAAAATAAATTTTAATCCAGTTGTATATTATTTATGGGAAAAAGAATACCTGTTCCATTCTGCATTATCATGAGGAAAGATGGGGAAAGCCACTGTTTCACACACTTCACTTCTGCAACTTGTTCAAATGCATTTTATTTCAAGATTATCAAGTGTAAAGCTTAGGAGGCCCTACTAGTTTTCTTAAGTTTTCTTAAGAATGCTTTAGGGCGAACTCATAAAAGGTGTATAAAAATGTGACTTATATTTGCTTCTGAATAAGTACTTCCAAAATATCAACCTCAGTCATGGAAAATTAGTTCCAGATGAGGATTTTACCTAACAAGCATCAAATCTAATAGTTGAACACGCCTATGCACTTATTCATGTGTAAAAATGCACATTTATAGAGAGATGGACAGAGTCCAGCTAAATAGGGTTGCTTTCTCTGCATGTGTGTGTATAACAAATACACACATTCAAAGATAATGTAATTATAATACTCCCACACATTCTTCTTAAAAGTGTGAAGCCAGGCATAATTAACATCTGTTACAACACCAATACCAGGCAATCATTTACTAGAAAAGCATGAAGAACAACTCTCCTAGTAAATATGAATATTTTGATTAGCACATGTTCTGCCCATCTGCTGAAATCTTAAAGCAAATTGAAACAAGATAAGTAAATATTTTTCAAGTTATTCATGCAGTTTTTGCCATCATTAAGAGGTTCCACTTGAATTAAATACAGTCTTCTATCTATCTGAAATGACCGTGATGCACAGAATAAGTTTCATCTCAGTCTTTGATCTCATGTCTATAGAGAAAATGCTATCAAGCAATTTATCCAAATAAATGCAGAAAGGAACAATGACATAATTTTTAAATTTACAAAAACACTTCTAAGAGACTGAGTTGCATGACCAACTGGGAAAACACATTTTAAGAAACTTGAATTAATGCATCCCTTAATCACTTACAGCCAATTGTAGTGGTATCTGGTGTGACATTGCTTTGTTCCATCAGTATACATTGACATTTTTTCTTACTTCTTGCACTTTATTGTTAAAATTTCAAGAAAGATGAATATCAAATGATGTGTGTGTTTACAATACACACACAGAGATTTCTTTAAGGCAAAATCTCAGATCCACTATCAGAAAAGACCTGACTTGTACTGCTGTAGCAAATTTTGTTATAAAACAAAATTTTGTTATAAAACCCCATACATTTGTTCTCATAAATAAATTCTGAGTACTATTTATTTTATATTTTGACTTAGACATATGCTACGGAAGAGCTAAACCAAAACAAACACTGCCTATGGGCAAAACAGCAATGCTTTATTTTACAGGTTCTACACTAAAGAAATAATGGATACCAATCCACTTGCATTAATTCTTAAAACATCTGCATATTGAAAAGCGTAATATTCAAATGGAATGATCATAGAAGTTTTACAGTTTTTTATAGAAAGATTTTAATTGAAAGCTTGTAGAAGTTAACTTACGTGATCAATTAGTTCACGAACCATTCCGTTCCACTGTCCGCTGGCATCTTCTTGGGCTCCGTATTTTCCATCTTCCACCAGTCTAATCTCATAGGAAAATCCCAGGATAGTAGACAGCTCCCTGAGGAGGTCAATGCAATAACCTTCAAAGCGATCATTTCCATACAAGGGCTTGTCAGACTTCTTGAACATAACATATGGCTCTTCCTGTAAGAATTAAGAAGACAGAATACATAATGAGTGTCCCCACACCTTTCTTCTCATTTTAGCCTTAAGTAGTAGACAATCAGGTGCTTACATATTCATACACTCATGACATCACTCCCTGTGCAAAGAAATAATATGAAAATTAGAATCCTTTCAGCTTTGGCTAAATTATTCATATATTTTCAAATATTTTCTTTGGGTTTTGTTTTTTTTTAATTACACTCTAAACACTGTAGACATGTCTTCAAGAAATGCACAATAAATTTAAGTGTGCTCCTTAACTAATTGCATTATACAGTAATATAAAACATTATATATATATATATATATATATACCGTATATAAAAAATATACAGTATTGTTTGGATGGACAATGTGAGCTTTTTAAAATGCAGAAACAATGTGCTTCGGCAACTGAAAAAAAAGAATTAAAACTCCAAGCATCAATCAAATATTTTAAGAATTACATTTTGCACGTTTATTTATACAAGTATTTAAACTGTTTTCTCAATGTTTTGTTAGGCAAAGTGTAAAAAATCTCACAGGGGAAGGAAAAAGTTAGTGAATGCACCAGCTTCTCTATTGCCTCAAGTTATAGGCTGCCCTTTACAAGACTGCAGCAAAACCTGAAAAGTTTACTCAAAAAGTAGCTTCTATGATAGGCATTCCATGAAAACTGAGTTAAATTTCTCTAAGTATTTCTCTTCTATTTTAAATCAAATTCCAATGTAATATTTTTTGTATTAAGTGGTGTGCAAACAGAAAGCAACAAAATTAAAATGATTGGCAGAATAATCGTAATTATAGGAAGAAAATTTACATTTATCAAACCAGTATTTTTGCATCTGTTTGTCAGTATAGGATGACCTTTTTCAAAGAGAAAATTAAAGGGAAAAATACAAAAAAACCCAATTTGTAGTTTTCCAGTACAATATTGAACCAACAGTCAAGCTGTGTTTGTTAAGGTTAAATATGCAACTTGGTCTTTGCTCACTTTTGGGAGAGACTCTTTAAATTTTTTATAGGTAAAAAGAAAAAGAACCAAATAAGATAAGAAAAATAATAGTACATTCAATCCCTGCACCAAACAAGACTCAGTGAATAATCAGATAAACTCTCCAGGCCAACTGAAGAAAATTCTTACAGTCCTAAATCCCCACATCTGTACTCAGCGGGGTTAAAGGCACATCATTCCACAGGCACCTGACAGCTTTAATAAGTCAACACTCCTACTGTAATCTTCTGCCTTGAGTTTTCCCGTGATTTAAACATCATATGCACATAAAACTGGAACTTTAGTACATAAGATTTTACTCAAAGAAATGAAAAGGAGAATGCAGGGAAGAACCTTGTTCTTAAAAGAACTGTTATATACTCCTACTGAAATTAGTGAGCCTTATTTTCAAAAAGTATATCACTGATCTTCATACAATTAGGAAGGAACAAACATGAAATAAATTGTCCAGCCAAAATATTAGAATGTTTTGACAGAAATTCCTCAAACAAAGATAAATATATGACTCCAGAAGAGCTCTTCAAGATACAGTACTGACAAGAACAAAGACCTAGCAGAAAACACGAAAGCTGAAAGCAATTTTAATGACAAGGATCACTGAATAATTCTTGAGAAGCAGAGATGGTATTACAACAAAAACTATGTGTGAAAATAGTTGTAATAAACTTAGGAAATGAACACTAAAAGTCTCAAAGAAAACAACTGTAAGGAAAACAATTTTTTCAGGTGAAATGATAATTCCTCATAGAAAGTGTTGGGGTTTGTTATTTTCCATTTGTATTGGTTTGTCCCAAGCTACCCCCTTTTTACTGTTTGCCTTTGGTTCTGCCTGGTCCACCTCCCTGATGCAATCCCCCGGGAAGTTATGCAGTACCCTGGGGGGATTGCATCAGCCCTATTTCACCCTTACCTGAGCTCCTGTCCATCTTTCCTGTGCCCTCCCCTGGCACCTGTCTGTTTTCACCAAACCTCGCCCTTTGTTCTAGAGAGTTCTGTGGTTTCTTCTTGGTGATTTGATGTTTAATGTTTGTCCCTCCCCCAAGTTGTCCTTATTGCTCCCAGTTGATGTCAATCCAAGTTGTAACCACACCCTGATCCCTTCTGATTGGTTTATTGTTACTGTCCCTCCCCCTGTTAAAAGGTGTTGCACACCCCAGAGAGGGGCTCCTTTTGGGCAGTCCCTCTTGGGGTAGGTTGAGCTTCCAGGTTCAATAAACCCTGAGAACTCAGACCCCCAAAGGAGTCAGCCTCTTTTTCCAACGGCAGCAGGAAGGTTTCCGGCACTGTTGCACCCACCAGGGTCTGTGTGTGGCCTCGGCCCACAGATTGTGGCAGGGTCACCTCGGGCAGAGCCAGCCCTAGAAGAGAGAGACCACCTGCAAGAAAGCACACCACTGGCCAAGCAGAAGCTATGCTAAGACAAAACACAGCGTGCTTTTTTTTTTCTTTTCTGGGGTAGCAGCAATTTTCTTCATATTAACTAGCACAGTTTGGATTTGTGCTCAAATCAGTGTTGTAACACAGGAGCATTTTCATTAGTGCTGAACAGGCCTTACAGTGTCACTGCCTGTTCTGTAGACATGAAGGAATTCCAATGTAGCTTGGAATGCTCATGTACACAGATCCAAGACATTTGCTTTCAAGAGTTGTTCAGATATTTACAGTCTTACACATCCCCCAATCTCTGGAATTTTGGCAAGATTCTTGACAACATTTTTGTCTTCCATTCCAAGCAATCCTGAGTTATCTGGCACAGAATTTAAATATGTGCAGTATCAGGGAGGATGTGTAATTGTCAATGTATGCCTTTAATTGTCCTTTACTGAATAAGCACAGCAGGATTCTCCTCACTGAGTAATTCATCTCATTGATACATTCCTACATATTTTTCTGTCAGATTATTATAGAAATCCTCAGACATTTTATCTGTTATGCTGATGTGTTTTTATATTTTGTTAAAGAAAAATAAAAAAATCTTGCAACCCCCTTCTGGAATTCTTAGCTCCAACTTCATACTCATTTATATTCTTTACTCTGGCCAACTTGGATAAGGGCTACAGTAGTATCTGTACTACTATTTAATGACTCTCAACTTTTGCTGAGAAGACTGATCAATAAGCTATTAATACTCTCTTAATGCTTTTCCAATCCTACATTAGGTAATTTCTTACTGGTACTTGCTGCTTTTTCTTATAGTCTTCTATTGCACAAAACATTTGTTTTTTCTCTTCAGACCTTTTGCTTGCTATCTAAAGTGATTTCTAACTTAACTTGACAGGGTTGGTGTTGGCAGCTTCATCTGTAATAGCTCCTATTAATCCCAATGTTTTCTCTAGTTTGCTTTTCCTCGAGTAATACACATTCTAAATACTGAACATGGCATTCAGTATCTGGACAAGTGCATGCAAAGGGTTCTACAACATGCTTTATTGGCTCAAGCTTTAAATTTGTATGTAGAATGGGCTAATGTAAAAATGGTTGTTAAACACAATCTCAGGAAAGTCTCTGTGCATTAAATGCAGAATCACCATTGCTCCTTGGTGATTATCACTTCCACCAAAATCTTTCACTAGGACAATTATCATTGATTAGGTAGACAGAGTTTTTAAACTGAGTGATGTGTAGATTGGCAGCTGCTTTATACTTACTTTAACATTGTTCATTATTTTTTTCCTTCAATTCTGGAAAGCATGATCCTTAAAAATTACTAGACCACAACAAAATGAATATTTGAAATCTTCTAAACAGTTTCAGTTGAAATTAAGTCTTTCAACTGGACACATCTCCCCAGGAAAACAGGGAAACACCTTCCATTAACATTTTTATTATGGCTTGGAAGAACATTAGTAGCTTGAAACAGAAAGTCACTGAATTAACACTGACTACAGACTCCAAAATGAATCCTCAGGAAGAGACATTTCCAGAAAACATCGCTACACTAAATTAGCAACAGGTGAGCTTGTCATAAAATTTTGAGATCAAAGTCACCATTTAATGTCTCATAAGACTAAAATATCTTCAGTGAAGAGGGATACAGAAGAGCCCCATCCCAAGCCATATAAACACTAAAAGTGAGAATGAAAAAAATCATTTCTCTGAGAAAATTTACCAAAAAGTAAACTTAGGTAAAGTACTGAAAATAAAGGTATGGCTACAAGGAACAGTGGAATCACAGGTAGATTAAAAACTATATCTGAAAATAGAAGATAAATCTTTGAAAAATAATTAATATTGTAACTTTACAGACTGGTTTTAGTTTTAAAAATGTAGTACTAATGCTTGAATGAAAGCACACTTATTCTAAAAAACAATTTTCTGCAACTTTTTCTTTTCGAATTTGAACAATAAATATTTGCTTGAGTTAATCTGGTGAGTTACATTATATTTCAACTACAAAGATATTAGTAGAAATTACAAGTTATAAATATTAGGTTCTTTTGATTTTTTGTAAATATTACTCAAACATAAATCTTTCCTTACTAATTTCAACATGGAATAACATATATCTTAAAGAATCTAGAACTTATCACTATCAGTAATACAGTATCAGTATTGAGAAAAGCAGAACAGCAAAAAATAATTTTAAAAAATCAACAAAAAGAAAAGTAGATACCCTAATGATAAAAAGACGAAAGCTATTTGAAAATTTGCCACTGTTAGAACAAAAATTTTAATTAAATTATTAGCTTCTCTTCACCAGAAGGTAGGATATTGAAGTGTTAAAAGCCTGACATATCTTCTAAACATTATATCAGATATAAGAAATGCACATTAGATTTTCACAGTAGGCAGTAAAATTCTAGTGGGAGAGGTGAACCAATCCACTAGTAACTATCAATGAAAACAATTGATGGGTGACCCATCTTTAGAAATATGACAGGTAAATTTAGTCTTTTAATTCTAATATTCTTTTAATAGATATTAATTTAAAATTTGGCCATTGAAAACTCATACTTGGATATCCAAGAGAAAAGGGAGAGAAATTATGCACTACCCATTTGAGAAAGCAGCATGTATCAATAAGATACAATGTGGGAATACTACACTTTTAACTAACTAAAATTGTTTTAAAATTTATTATAAATGTTCCTTCTAATACTATACCTATTTCAAAACTATTTTTAAGGGAACTACAAGAAAAAAGGTAATTTCACTTTTCAAAGACACAGTAACAAAAAACTACTAAATTTGAGAACATCACAAACCTTTCATAACTTTCACACATTTCTTGGAAAAATTAAACTTGACAACTGTGAGCTTTTCTGAGCTTTGATGTAAGCAGATACAGAAAAATACATAAAAGCTACACAGGAAAGGAAACAAGCATTTACTTTAGCAGAATAGGGCAAATGAACCACTATGATAATATGTACAGGCTGGTATGAAATTACCATTAAAAAAACCCAAAGTACCATGCACATACCTTTATAAACATGGAAATTGAATTCAAAAGTTAAAACTGTTTCAGGTTGGAGGTTGAATATAGGAAAACATTTCAATATTTAGATCTAAAGTCTAAAGAGAAGAAATGTTTCAGAGTTCTGGTAGGAGACAATTTAGAAGAATCAAAAAGAAAAAAGAAATCCTTACTATTGAAGTTGAAAATTTGTTTTGTGTAGGTTTTTTGTTTGGTTTGGTTTTTCTAAATACAGAATATTCATAGAGCAGAATACTTTTTAAATGACAAAGAAATTCTGAAGTTTAAATGCAGATTGTTTTAAAATGAAACGAAGAGGTAGTATCAAATAGACTGATGTATCCAAAGCTATGGCTATAAAAGATGAAAACAACATATTTAATATTTTTCAAATGTTTACCACCACTTCCCTTAAAAGACTGGATTATCTTCCCAGTGGACATGTCCGGTTGGTGTTTGGGGCTGCTATGGGATCAGAACTTGGAAACCAGACATGTTTCTTGACAAAAACTACATGTAGGTAGATTTCTGAGACAGGATGAAGTCCTGAGAACCCCAGCCCCTTTCCAGAATACAGCACTGAATTGTTGAGAAACCAAGGAATAATCTTTCAGCTAGCTACCTGTAAAATACATTATGAAGAATTCAAGACAAAAAGGAATAGATAGTTCTGGCCTTACTTGAAGTAGATTAATTCATGAATCACAGTTTATATTTTATTATTTTTCCCATCAATATACTTTCTTCTTCTAGAGACTCAGCCACCACTAAAAATGCAGGGTATACTTACTTACAGCTGTAAAGATCTTAATGACTGCAAAATATAAGAGGAAAAAGATACTGCTCTGAATTTCAGAAACAGAATTTAAAATAAAAGAAAGACTGGGATATTTAAGTCAAAAGTGAGCATTAAAGAAAACTACAGAGAAAAATTATTAAGGCTCCACAGCTGGCTGTATACTATAGACTATTGTAGGGAATTCTTAAAGTGAAAAAACATTATAGAGAAACCATATGAACAGCTTAAATGATAGAATTGTCTTTTTTTTCATTTAAGCAAGATTATGCAGACTCAAAAAAAGGAAAGAAAAGGAAGTTGATGATGAAGTAGATCTATTTCTAGGAGCTTTAGCATTTTATATTGTTCCCTTGCATTGCTACAAAGTGAATATTCAGTAATATGCCTTCTGTACAACAGAAAATTATTTTTTAAGCATAAAAAAGATAGAAATACCAAACAGTACATGTGTTTCTGCACCAAAAAAATGGTTTGGTTCCTTTTTATTATTCCAAGTACAGCTCTTCCAATTTGTACCACTTATTCTGAGTAGCATTCTTCATAGTTGAAAAGAGTAACTGCCATTATCAAAACTTTTACTAAACAATAACTGAAGTAAAAAAGGCAGCTACAAGTGAGAAACTTTTAACACCAATTTAAAGTCCTATTTTTTTTTTTATTGCATTATTTAGATACCTGCAAAGAGGATGGATGCTTATAAAAGACCACTAAGCAAAAGCTGGCTCTTAAGAGAAAGGGTATCCTTGGTTAAAGAAAGCAGCTTTTCTCTTAAATCTCAGGAGTCTTTTTTGCCAGCTTCACCAGATTAAAATCAGTGTTCACAGGCAGCACTGCTATTTATATTTGTGCAATTTACCATTTCTTGAGCTAATTATTTCAACCAAAACCATGCTAATATCACTACATAAAAACCAACATGATGCCTAAAGTATATTGACTCAAACCTCATCAACAGGCAGATGTTGAAACACAAACTTGAAACACCCTAAGTTATTGAGTGTTATGTAATCTTGCAGGGATTGATCCTTGTCACAGTATTGTTTTCACTGGTCTGGAATCAAGCATACAATGATGGCTATTGAAGAGTGCAGATACAAAGGCTCGTTCATTAGTGAGTAACGAAGGGGAACAGGTCACTCACAGAGGCAGGACTGTATTCTGTAAAGCAGTAATTCTAGCAGCAATTAGGTTCACATGAATTAAAGTTACATATCCGTGAAAAGTGTCAAGAAAAATCCTAAGCAGAATATCTGAGTACAAAGCAACAGCAGTATAGAGAGCATGGGAGGTCAATTGGAATTATTAAAAAAAGTTACTTGATAATGCAGTAGTTTTTACATGCAGGAAACTTGTGAAAGTCAGTGGGAATAAAATTGACAAGTTAATACTCTAGAAGATACACTTTTACTAGAAGAGAATGTATGACATTCATTTACATTTCAGTAAAACAAAGAAATAAGGGATTATAGATTTATAAACTAAATTATAACTGTGGTATACCATTACTGTAATTAAATACTACAAGAGAAAGTTGGGGTAAATCTGTGCTGGTCTTAGCACAACAAGAAATCACATCTGAAAGTGAGTCAGCCCCTGTTCCATTTTATGTATCTGGTATGTGTTTTTCAATTAGTGAAATAAATGAAAGGATTCTGAAAGGATTTCAGAGAATTTTCTATCACTTGTAAACAGGCCTTATAAGCAATGAAAAAGTTACTCACTGCATGAAATTATATGACTTATGTTACATAAAAGGTTAAAAGCACACTGGTATTTTTGTCTATGAACCTATAAAAATTCACTCTCGTTTGAAATGTCATAATACTTGCTAGGTAAATTAATAAAGCATACAACTGCCAGGAAGCAGATCCTTCTTTAAAATCTTCAGATTCATTATAATTGTGGCAGCAGACAAACACAACAGACAAAATTCTAGAAAGTTTTAAATTTGCATTGAAATTAAAATTACTATTTCAAAATTACTGCAATGAAATAAATGAACATTTCTTTTTCCATAAATAATTATCAGTAAAAAATACCTCATTCACTGCTGTGAATTTGCCAACAGTGAAATAAAAAAGAAGTTACTCAAATTGTTTCTTCTGGTCTAGTTCAAAGGACAAATCAATTAAATATCTGTATGACTAAAAATTTCATCTCAATTACTGAGTATTAACAATGTTAAATGAATGTTAAATACTTTGTATTTCCTTTGAGGAGTTAGAATAGCAAACAAAGCAATAAATTTTTGCTGGCTAAAATAATCAGGCTAAAGAAAAAATGCATTTTAAAACCAATTATCTTTTGTTCCCTCACATAGCACTGAAAAAAGCAGCTTTGTAAGGAAGAAAAAAATTTAGTCAATGATAAGAAAAGTTAAATTGCTAATCAATTAACATAACTCTAAAATTGGGATAATTTGCTCACAATTCAGGTATGAGTAAACATCCATGCCTAGCTTATCAACTGGAGTTTATTCATGACACCATAAATTCGAAATAATTTTAAGTTAATTCTAAGTAATGGCAGACTGTTCATTACCATTGCAGTTAGTGTGGCACATTCTCTCAGTTTTTCTGCATAAATGCATTTCAGGAAAAGGAAATACAGTTGCTTACCAAGATGGTAGTGACGATTAAAGAGCGATTGGACAGGGAATCCGTGATGTTTGCTGGTTTTCCTTTCTGATTCTCTGTCATGTTAAGGCCGCTCAAGGGATCCCAAGTGCCAACCTAAAAAGGAGTAAATTACTGTGTAAATCGCCCATGAGTTACATTCAGCACCTAGAAAACTTTAAGGAAAAACAGATTGCTACAAGGAAAAAAATTTGATTGCTAGGAGTTATTATTAAATTTTGTTCCATTTTTTCTCTGTCATTACATTTAAAGTCTGTTTATTTAAAATATGATTAACAATACTTCAAATTATGTTTTGGTGAAGTGTGACATTAGGTATAAAAATGACATAAAGGATATCTAAAGCTACTCTTAATAATTAATTTTCCACATCTCAAGATAAACCACATCTGACGATAACACTAAAAGGCAGAAATTCATTTGCAGAGCAGAGAACAGTGCCTCTACAAAAGGATTTACCCTTTTCTGTGATCAGAGAGAACAGCAGCAACATATGTTTTTGGGAAAATGTAATGGAGAAGACAGAAACAGGCTAAGTGCAATAACTTAATTAATTTACAGATAAACCTTCAACACATGAGTATTTTGACATTTTATAATTTGAAATAAAGTCTATATGATTTTTATCTAACTAAGAACATACAAGGTTGTGCTTTGAGGTTCAGGTCTAGAACAGACACATACTAAGTAGTAAGTAATGAGGCTTATCTGTAATTTATCTGTGTTTTCATGCCTATACAACTAAAATGATAATTTTAACTATCCATTTTAGAAATCAGAATGTTTGTATTAATCTATTATCTAAGAAAAACCTCACAAATGTGACTTATTTTGGTTTTAGACAGGATTTTCAATATCATTTCAAGTACTAGGTAATAACACAAGGTAAAGATATTTTAAAACTAAACTTAGAAAATATTTAAAATTGCTGTAAGGATTCATTGTGACCACATATATATATATATATGTATATAAACACACATCAGTTTTAAATTATCTTTTCAACTGAGTCCTGAGACTGTTTGTATACTTTTAAGTGATCTGTTGCCACAGGGCTGTAAAGGAAGTTTGGGACGCAATGTGGTGTGGATAAAAAGAGTTCCATTTCTAAAACTGAGACTAGAGCAGAGCATAAATCAGTGGAGGCTGTAATAGAGAAATGACAAATTCAGTCTCTTTTTCTACAATTTTTTGTTCCACAGGAAAAAATATTTTGTCTGTCTTCCTTGCTTAACACTCAGTTCCAAGAAGTCACTCTTTTGATCTTGGCCATTCAGTACCTCATCAACTGATCAAAGAATCATGAAGGGAAGAAAGAATACGTGTGTCTCAGAAATACAATTGGAAAATAATGTCTAACACATCATTTCAAAGTATTGAAATCAAGCCTTGCTACCAAAACCCTCTCCTTCATTTACTGTTTTAATATTGTTTGATTTTGTGAATTGAAAGGCTTTCAGAAAACACAAAATGCTCAGCCTTGCAACTTGGCCACAATCAAGAAATTTTAAAAGGGTTGCTAACATTTAATTACAGTGTTCTGCTAATTATGACACTCACAGTGTTTGCTTTACTTCAAAGACCAAACTCGAGTAGAATAACAAGGAATGACAAAGACCAGAACTTGAGCCTGTCACTGCATAACTGTAGGTGAACTAATCTCCACAAGATACAACTCCAGGTACACAAGTAGCACAAAAATTTCTGAGGAAACACCATTGTCTTATATGATCTTTTTCAAATCCCAATTTCATGTTTATATTCAAATTTACATTGACAAAAGGTACGACTACTAACTAAAATACTTCCTCTCCTACTTTTTAACGTAGTCACAACCACAAGCAAAGGAGTATCAGCTGTTAGACCTTGGATTTTACGTAACTACAGACTTTATCTACTGCAGACCTGTAAGAATTATTAACAGCATTACTTTAAAAATAACCTTCTGTCTTGATAAATTGATGCAGTATTTTTCTAAATTATGTTCATTGTACTTTTGCTGCTGCTTTCATTAAACAAAATTCTAAGAAATGGACCAAAAGTCAGAGGTTCAAAATTAGACTTTCTTTGGATTATCTTTGTTGAGCTCAAACCCTACAATTTGCGCCACAGGTTCTTATGTACTACTGATCTGTTTAGCTCCCAAATCAAACAAATGCATTTTCAAAGCTGCTTCTTACAGAAAAGTTGTGTAAAAACAATTCAGGAAGTTAATTATTTTCTATTTGTTTCAGCACGGAGTTTTAATTTTTAAGTAGCTTTTTGAACTGAATTGCCAATGTGTTTTTTACTAGAAAAGTCTATATTCCAAAAATGTAGAAAAAGTACACCAAGGTAGTCTATAACTTAAATTCAAACAAGCTACAATTTCATTTGTTACATTTTATTTGCTTTAAATAAACTTGCAAATTTTCCTAAAAAGTGGAACAGGTATTCATACATACACTTAAGAGAGAATGATCACACAGTAAATATACTGTAAATATTAACTATATGGTCAAGCCCTCAATCTCCTCTTATTCTTTCCAATTCCGCTAAATGGCTAAACTATTCTGGAGCAACCATGTTGATCTGAGTATTTTAACACTTTTTATCCAAAGTACAGGATCTAAATCAGGTGTACCCATGAACATGTGCTCCACAGTGAGACAAAGAAAAATGATAGAAAAAATTAGCTTAGGCAAGAATCAGATTATTTAAATTGAAACAATTCCAAGAGCTACTTCCATCATTGAATATCACAGAGTATTCTGTAACATGGTAATTGTGGTGGTCCTCAAGGACATGGAATACAATGTCCCAAATTCACATGAATGGTTAAAAACTTGAATCCATGCTTCCATATATTTGACTTCCAGGTAACTATCAGATTTCTGCAGTCCCTCAAAACTAGATATTCCCACCTAGCTGGACATCTCCACCCAGAATCACTTTGTAGCCCTGCAGACTAAGGAGGTCTTGACTCTGTGTAAGAACTGAACTGCTTAGCAACTGCTGAAACATTCCTGTGTTTTAAA
Organism: Alaudala cheleensis; assembly: GCA_013398995.1. Taxonomy (NCBI): domain Eukaryota; kingdom Metazoa; phylum Chordata; class Aves; order Passeriformes; family Alaudidae; genus Alaudala; species Alaudala cheleensis. Next base: position 250,858 of record VWYE01018649.1, read on the forward strand.
TGCCTTTTTCAGTTCAAATATAAATCACAGCCCCATACAAGCTTATATGAAGGAATTTAACTCTGTCCTAGCCAAAACCATCAAAGTATTTCACCAACTCTCCCCCTCAACCCAAAAAGAAGCACTGTAAACTCGCAAAACTTAAAATTTGCTGAGTTTACATATGCTCTGGAGCACTTTACTGAGATTCAGTCTCAAGAGATGCTAGTCACAAAAATTCAGTAGCTTTCTTACTTCAGCAGGTTTGAGAAGTGATTTATCTTCATGAATAGATAAGTATACTTTCAAGTATTATTCTTTTTGATTTTTCTTCAAAGTTCTCCTGAGAAAATTAACATTATTTTTGCTCTGAGTCAATCAAAAGTGTGACTGTGACTCACAGTGAAGTGCCACAAGCATTGCAATCGGAAGGATCATTGCCATTCTGCAGTGCTTCCCACTGACTAAGCAGCCAGAACCAGAGTCATGTTCAACTCTCTAAGTGTTGTCAAATCTATCTATACTTTCCTTCTTTATTTTGTGGAACAGTTAGTACTAGTGCTGATTACACCAAGGAAATAATTATACTCCATTAGGAATTATTATGTTTCTTCATATTTCTGTATTTCCCATTTGCAAATTTCTTAATTTATTTTGCTTTCTTCAGTAATATTAATATTCATGTTTTCTTCAACAAATATAATGCTAATAATAATACTTCCATTTCTTCCAGATCCCATGGACTTACTATGTCTTTCTTTTTTATTTCCTCTCTTACAAAACCTATTGTTTATGCTATTTACTTTTTTTCCTAGATCATTATTAAAGACACAAAATAAAACAAGATCTTACATTGATATGCTAGACAATGAGTTCTAATTTTGTGTCATTTATGTTCATCCTATGTGAAGGTTTCTAGGCAAGGCTTCAAGCCAGTTGTAACATCTCTTATTCAGGATACGTGATTCTTCTTCAGTGACAAATTTTCATATCAAAAGTGGTATTAAATTCAGGTATTTATTATCTCCTTGAAGTATAAAATAATATTCCTCACAATGCAGCCTCAGTGTAAAGACTGATTGACTGCAATTTAAATTATAATTTATTATGCTGGGGTGTCACAGTTTTGGATTTTCGCTGCGCTTAATCATGAATAGTTTCAGTCTGTCCAAAGTGACTGTAATAAAATTTTGTGGTATATTATATTAGCAGCACTCCAATCATATCTTAATTTTGTCATTTTCATCTTACAAGGAGCTATCATTTTTGGCAGACATGAAATTTTATTTGGAAACACATACTTCTTATTGACTGATGCCTGATTATCACCTCTCATTCCAGAGTTTCAGGAACAAGTATGTTATGTAAAATCTGGGATCATGCATAGCCTTTTTTTTTAAATCGCTGAAGAATTGTTCTGTCGTCACTGACTTCAGCAGTCATTGAATTTATAACTCATGATTTAAGTCATTTCCCAGTTATACTGGTTATACTAACCAGGTAATTTATCTAGGACATATTTTAACAAAATCTATGTTTAAAAAAATATGTCTTCAGCAATTCTTCATAATAAATCTCTTCTTTTTTTCCTTCTATCAGTATTTTCTCTTCATGGATTACAGCTGAATTGTTGAGTTAAACTGTTGTCCTTCATGAAAGAAATATCTCCCCCTTATTTGGAAAGAGATTAGAAGAAATAATAACTGTTTGTCGCATGGAAACATAACATACATATTATGGTGCACAGAATTTCTATCACCTCATCCCACCAGTGGGAGGATGTACAGAAGAAAAGGAAAAAAAAAACCTATTCAGGAACTCTGTTGTAAAACACAGACAGAGGTGTCTGACAAGATGGTTTGGGAAGAACATTGAAAACATACCAGATAAGGACAAGAATGTAAAAAGACTCCTGAAGGCAAAAAAGAAAATAGAGAGAAACTGCACGGAAAGAGATGAATAGGTACAAGGGATAGGGATTAGATGGAAAGGGAAACAGGCAGGGAGGGTCTGGATGGAGAGACTAAGGAACGGGGAAGGCAGGCAGGAAGGCAGGCAGGCAGGCAGGCAGGCAGGCAGGCAGGCAGGCAGGAAGGAAGGAAGGAAGGAA